>OY757929.1:0-589891 GCA_963585895.1 Sepioteuthis lessoniana | reverse complement strand
CCTTACCTGATCGTCAAGGTTCTTGCAATTCAAGCAAAATTTCATCTGGTTACTGTGATCAAATGCTCTTTCACCTTTCATACAAAAAATGTTTTTCATTGCTTCTGCAGTGTTATGGCCCACTTCAAACTTGTAAAACATAACTTCCTGAAATAGTTTATGTTGCAGCTTTCAAATCACGCACAAAATGAAGCAATGCACAACATGTGAGCGCACCAACTTCTATGAGACTACCAACCACAGCAGGTACCCCTTCCATGACTTTAGCTTCTTTCGTTATGTGATAATTGTACTGCACATACGAAAATATTGGAAAACTTTTGATTCGCCCAATTAAACACCTATTATAAACTGATGTACTTGAGCTAGTATCTTGGTTGTTACAGATGCAGCATTTTAACCATTATAATCTATCTTTCTTTGGATATCCTTTTTGGTTAATAATATTATGGGTATTTCAAACCAAACATTATTCTCATGTCACGGTTCGTATTCATTGAATATCTTATATCAGTTAATTCTTCCAAATTAATTCACCTTTGCATGTATTTACCAACCCGTCTGCATGGGTAGTGTGTAAAACACGGTCGATTTGTTAAGCAGCCTTTAACAGGTTTGAACTCAGAGTTTTCCTTCTCCTAGATTGGTCACCATACCAAGGTTAAAGAGCCCAGTTTGCCCTACTATATATGCCTATTGCTGCAGGAAGAATATTTGGATTCATACTTTTCCCAAGTTTATTTGTGCTATGTGAAATGAAATCAGCCTCGTCCAGGATTTGAGCTCATGTCACTGTGTCCCTTTCTTATGACGATAAGACACCACAAGCTCCTCCTTTTTTACAAAATCCACCACACCGTCATGATGTGATACAAGGTCCATTTTTAAGCAGAGTTTAACAGATTTGAATTAAGTGTTTTCTTTCTCCTAGACTGGTTGCCTAATCAAGGCCAAAGAAACCAGTCTGCCCTACTATTTACCCATAGCTAGAGGGAGAATAACTGGATTCATACCTTTCTCAAGAGTATTAGTGCTGTATGAAATGCAATTAACCTCATGCAGGATTTGAAGTTGTGTTGCCACGTCCATTTCCTTCGAAAATAACCATTACACCACTGGCACTTCCGATTCATTTTTAATCCACCCTTTTAATGCTACTTGTTGTTCTTATAGACAATTGCCAGGAGGAAAAAATCAATGGTTAAAGCATATTTGGTTAACTGGCAGTTAGGAGTTCAATCCTTGGCTCAGGTAGTTCAAAATGTCATATTCTTTGGTTCAGCAGAAATAAAAGACAATCAAAAAAGAAATATCTTATACAAGATATTCTCAGCATTCAACCCCTATTGATTGAATAAAGAGTTCAGTTTACAATTTCCAAAACATTTCCAATTATAATAGACTTCTGAAAAAGACTGCAGAGTATAATGGCTGAAATGTTTTGACTATAACAATCAAGATGAGGAAAGTTGTCTGAATACAACCATGTACAAAAATTATAATTCTTCATTTCAAAAATTCAGACTAATTTAGTTAGTTTAGTTATATTTTTTGTATGTACTAGGCACTTGTTTTTAAAAAAATCCATCTACTCATAATTATTGTAATGATATTTATTTTATTTTCAAAAGGTTCAAATTTATGTCTTTTATTTAGAAATTAGAAAGAAATTACTTCAATATTTACCAACCAGTACAAAAAGCATTTTTGTAACTATGAGACTGTTTAATAGCCTGGAGAGTGTTATATGAACGTGTCAACTATTTTGAATAAAATTTAGTAGATTCTCATCCGATTTTCTATCAGGCAATTAAACTATTTAATGGAATCTTGTCAAAACCTTATGTTACTCGAGCAAAGCATCTTTATTTCATTTCAGTGTTTTGTTTTGACCATTCAGTCAATAATTGTTCTTATATTCGCAATAAAAAGGCTGCAAATTGCAACATGAAAGAGTTTTTCTATATAAAATGCAAAAGAGTTAAAATAATTGATATAAACATTTTGGTCTAAAATAGCAAGATTATTATCTATGAATTAAAGAATATATATTTAAATTACCGTGAAAGATTGAATAAAAAACGTTTTTAAAAGCTCTGAGAAAGCAACTATTTTCAATAATTATGATTAAATGAGATTTCAATTGTGAAAGATATTGTTTTGAGAAAGAAACAGTTTTCTGCTACAAGTAAAATAGTGGGACAGACTGGGCACTCTAGACTTGGTAAACAATTACTATTGGCAAAGAAAACTCTAAATTCAAAACCAGGAGGTGGAATTAAGGATGCAATTCAACGTGATCTTCAATTAGTGTAGCGACCCTAATAATATCAACCCTTCACCTTGCCTTAGACAATATCTGTGATGTGAAAAGGAGACTCTTGCTGCATGGGCAACTGTCAGTCTTCTATAAAACTTAGCTCAAGTTTGTGCTTAGAACAGTTGCAGATTCCTGACCTTGCCTGTCTAACAAATGTCACCACCATATCTCGGTGTTGGTCTTTATGTTTAAGTATGTATTAATATCAATACCAATGATCATAGATTATTATTTACTAAGTTTAGTTTAGTTGTGGAACAAGGCCAGAAGAATGGAGCATACCACGAGAATTAAACTCCCTAACAATGGTCTGATAATCCAGCTATCTATTACACCATATGAGGTGCCCACTGTATAAACAAAGAACTAGCCTAATAAACTGGTGGATTGCTTAACATTGTGACCTTGTGGTACTATAAGCTAAATATACTAAATACCTATTTAACTATAAACAGCCATCATTATATACTCATTAGTTTGTCTTGGACAAGTTTGTTAGTGGGTTTAATTTTCTTTCTCTCAATGTGTCAAGCCTTAGATAAATAGTCTATTAACTGATCTAATTCAATCGAAGTATACATTCTTAAGACTATATAATTTTGTCAATCTCTTTCTATCTTGGAATACTTAGAGCTGCCTTGAGATGTAACAAATTTCTATGAATGGCTTATACAACATGCTAATACCCAGTAGCCAGACATCAGTAGCCATAATTCCTTTCTGTTTTGTTTTCTATTCCGTTGTTTTCTATCCATTATATTTCCAATTTTAATAGACAATCGCAAAATCTTGGTACATGAACTCAGTTTCGAGACCCACAAGTCAAAAATATGTTTGTTTACTTGTCTTTTTTTGGGTTTTTTTTTCTTTTAGGTTTTATGGCATATCAATTTTTGTTGGTTATTTAATGCCAAATCTATTTTTACACAAAAAACAGTTCTATTTTAAACAATTCAGTTTAGCATAAGGACACAGTTTAATTGACAAAAACATTTCCATTTCAAGTTATTCTGTTTAGTCAAAGAGTTCCAATTCAAACAACTCAATTTAGTATAAATAAAGTTTTTGTTAAAAACAGTTCTATTTCAAGCAATTCAGTTTAGCGTATGTATAGTTTCAATGTCAAAAGCAGTCCCATTTCACACAATTTATTTTAGCATAAGTACGTAGGTTAAATTTCAAAACAGTTAGTTTCGCATAAGTACGCAGTTTAGTTCTATTTGACCCATAGATAAGACCCTATCAGGTGCCACCACTCCGGGACAGAGTGGACCTGGGAGCGGTGTAGCGAAGGAGTACTTCGCATTCCCCAAAGCTCCAGAATTACTGGAACGTCACTATCAGATTGTTTAGAGTCATATCCAGGCCACTCGTTGGGGGCGGGTATGAGTTTGGACCCAGGGGCTGGTCAAATTCATATTTCCTTAAATATAGAATCTTTCTGTCTCTGTCTCTGCATTTATCTCTCTCTCTCTCTCTCTCTCTCTCTCTCTCTCTCTCTCTCTCTCTCTCTAACCTGCGGAAATAGACGAGATGTCTGGGAATTGAAGTGTGTCAAGGTCGTGTGTGGGTCGATTGGCGGTTGTCAAGCCCCCCCCCTTTAAACGGTAATAGTAATAAGCAGGCAAATAGCCCCTTGACAACAAATGACCATTATAAGGGATGAATGTTGATTGGGTGATACTCTGGTACGATGCGAATCGGCGGGAAATCCAAGACCACGAGGATAGATTTATTGCAAGTTCAGTTGGCCAAAAATCATATTCGGAAAAAGACGTGCCTGTTATTGCCGAATAATGTAAGCTAACGCCCCAAGCCAACTCATGTAGGGAGCTTACGAAAATAGTCAGAAATATATAAGAAATTTCGGCCCTTTTGTTTCTTGACTGACGGTGAAAACAGAATCTGAATGGAACAAACATATCGAAGGAAGAGATCCTGAAAAGTTTGAATCAGAACACGAGGAAGGAAGAAATAACAAATTAAACTAAAATTGAATTATAACGAATGAGTTTGTTTAAGTTACCTATTCGTTATATTTGAAGGAAATAAATGAGTCGGAACGAAAATACTCAAAGTTTTCAAGTTGGTTTAATTATGGCTTGAGTAAAAGGGAAGTCTTTTGTGCCGACAGTCTCGAAGAAAGAAGAAAATAGTTATTGAATTGAGAAAAGTTCAAAGAGTTAAATGTCTGAGCGGAATATGTTCGTCTAATTCATGTTTAACTGGGAACCCCTGGGTCTATAATTGTAGACCCAAGGGTCCATGAATCAGACGGCTCTTCTCGTGGTGTAATGTTGCTGCTGGGAAGGGAGCGGACTGACAAACGTCCGTCCCGCTCGAAAGATGCCGAAGAAGAGAGCGTTTGGCGGGCTTCCACCAAATTTGATTTGCCCAAGAAAGTCATCCGGGCCGAATGGGATTCGTCATCCCCATTGGGTGAAAATATATGGCGAGAACAACGGTCAAAATATTTTACACGCCAAACATACGAAATTCTTTCTGCTACAGAATGTTCGCGAAAAATGAAAAGAACAAAGAGAAAGAAAAAGCCGACCTCAGTAATCCATTTCCTTCTCGGTGAGAAATGCAACAAGATAAGAAATAACGAATAACAAGACAAGTGTGCAAAGAAAAAAAAGAAAAAATGAAGAAAAAAAAGGACGGTGAGAGAAAAAACCTTATGTCGAAAAGAATCGACTGAGAAACAGCGATATAAAAAAAAGAGAGAAAAAAGAAAAGGAGAGAGAGAGAGAGAGAGAGAGAGTGAGAGAGAGAATTTTAAGTGTAAGAAAATAAAGGAAAAAAGAGAAACTTTTCTTTTTCTTTTCACCCAGTCCGTAGAATGCACATACACAAACACTTTAAAGAAAATTTCATCGAACACATCTTTCCAGACAAAATTAGGTGAATTACCCTAAGTTGTTGAGATATGAATATTTTGTTACTCTATGCTTGGTCAGTTTTATTTCTGCAATTTTTTTTTTTTTGGGGGGGAGTATTAATAAAGCAGCTTGTACTTTTACTCGTGTATTTTGTGGTATCTTTTGTGGTCGCTCGAAGGTTCTGTGTTGCAAACTTCTCCTGTTGGCTTGTGGTAGAGTGACATCCCATAAAATTGTCCGATAACAGCAATCCACTCGGCGTTGTCGGGACGGTGGGTATAAATATTAGGGTTGTGACTTAATACTTGTCCCCCTCACCGGAAGTGGGCCTCTGTCAGAGAGGTTTCGCGACAGAGGTCTTACCCCTCAGCAGACATGCAGTCGGTGTATTCTACAGCCCCAGCCGACTGGACAAAAAATATGGTGCCAGTTGTTGAACGAGAAAAATACAAGGACTTTTCCTCTCTAACTTATAAAATCATCAGTTAGAAGAAATCAGCTACAAAGTGAAAACATTTTCAGAAAATATAAAAAGAATTAGAAATTTTTTCTTCTCATCAAAAGTTTCCTTATCAATCTGAAGTAATTTATTCTATGGTAGATTATTTATGACTGTCCACTGACCATGGAAAGATTAAAGAACAGACAAGCAAATATATATATATATATATATATATATATATATATATATATATATATGCACATACAAATACACACGGCTATAGATCAATAAGTATGTAGCCATACACACTCTTATGAGCTGAATTTAGTTATGAAATTTTTACCATGTAATGTTTGACCACTTAATCAGTTCATTGATAAGGAGATTATGTTAAAAAAACTATTTGATGTATAAAAAAGCTTATTTGTGTACCTATATACATATATGTTCACACACAAAACACACACACAATATATATATATATATATATATATATATATATATATATATATATATATATATATATGTGTGTGTGTGTGTGTGTGTGTGTGTGTGTGTGATGTCCCTTCAAAAGGTTCACCCAGAAAGATGAGCCATACCGGAACATTTTTGTTGTGGCACACTCTACCACTTATAAAACTAGAAAGACTAATTCAGATCGTTGTATTAATTTCTATGTTCAAACAAGTATGCGAAGTGTGCGATAAATCTAAAAATAGACATATACACACACACACACACACACACACACACACACACACACACACACACACACACACATATGTATATATATATATATGAATTTTCCTTTTGTTTGTTGGTCCAATGAGAGAAAAAAGTAAATACTTTAAAATGAATTGGTCTACCTGAGATTTTTTTAAAGTTATTTATTTTTCTTAACACGTTTTTCTGGCATTTTACATCGTCTTTAGGAAATAAATGGTTTCTTCTTGTGTTCCTTTTGGTTTATATAGTGGTGATTGTCTTGGTAATGTTATGGCTCTTTTTATTCCAGGATTTGTGTCTGCGAATGTTCAGTTCAAGTTAATTGTGCGTGACAAATTTTTGTCTCTGCAGATGTTGTTTATCTCTCTTTTTTTCTCATCTTTTCCTTTTTACAAGAGTGTGTCTTTGTGTCTGTATGGGCGTGTCCATGTATGTATATATATATATATATATACTTTCGGGGTTTTCGTTTTTTCTTTGATTACTCCTAAGAATATTAAATGTCAGCGAGTTAGAGAAAGGAAAAGGAGAGAAGTAAATGCCGAGAAACCGCTGTGGATCGACATGAACAGCAGCAGCAGAAGAAATGGAAGGGCCACGTGACTAGAAGAGCTTTCATTGAAAAGAGTGTAAAAATTCATTTAAGTAGGTGACTAGAGACGGTAGCGGACGTTAAAGGTAGAGAATGCAAAAGGAAATCAATGCTAAAACTATGTCGACACACTTCGCTGATAACAAAGAAGAATATGAGCAGTTAGTAGATATTTTTTTAAATCTTAATGGTAAATTATCGAAGTACTTTGCGTTTCCTTCAGAATGTTAAATGTCAGCGATTTAGGGAAAGGAAAAGCAGGGGAAGAAATGTTCAGAAACCGCTCGGTGTCGATATGGATAGCAGTAGCCGGAGAAATAGAAGGGTCACATCCCTTTCTATCTTAAGAAAAAAAAAAAAGGAAAAAAAGCCGCTAATCAGCAGTCGATTTAAATGATATAACTTATGTGAAAGTCAGAACATTAATCATAAACGAATAACACCCAAATGCTCTTGATCTGAACAATTAAAAAGTGTTAATAAAATTAAGTAGCAAATTAAAATAAAACAAGCAGGTTTTTAAAAATAAAAAGTGAATTGTTGGACCATAACTAAGTTAAAACTTAACAAATATAAGGTGATTTTTTTCTTTTCTCTTAGCTTATATCACCGGAAGCCATGGGAAGCAGCATCATGCATGTGAAGTAAGGCAGATGAATTCAAAGTTGGATCAACGGCCAGCTTCACCAGTGCTGAGCTGAAGAACCTCACAGGTCAACGACCTGGATAAAATAGTTCACTCAGCACACTACTGCTACTCATCTTTAAAGGTGGTGTCTATTAACGAGGATAAAAAAGCAAAAAACAAAAACAAAATAAAAAAAAACAGCAAAGGAAAGATTACCATGATTATAATTAAAACCCTTCGCGCGGATAAACAAGTGGCACTTTGCAGTGAGATTGAAACTCTGACCCAGATTGGAAAAATCAGCAAGAAAACTCTAACTTAAGCCTAAGCCAAAATTACTAAGACACAAAAACACTGTTCACTTAGTGACATTTAAAGTTAGATCTTTAAATAGAGTGAAACCAGTTACCTAAACTGACAGTGTCGGAAGTAGAGCATAATATAGACATGTGCATACAACAACAGATACTAACATAGTGAGCGAGAAATAAAATACTATTTGTCTCAGTATCAGCATGGAAAAATTCCGTCGATGCCATCGTGGGAGATGTGGGAATTATTCTCAGTTCTTAATACAACAGAGTAGCATAGACAAAATACAACTGAGAATGATGTCTGCTTCATTTAATGACAAACCCCGCACAATAATCATCGCTTGCCACAATTCCAATAATACTAGAGATTAAAGGAAGCATATCATCTTCTATAACGAGTTATCTTCCCTTTTATGATACATTCCACAACATCATGCTGTAATCATCGGTGGAGATATGAATGCTCAAATAGTCAAAGACGAAAATAACAAATTCTACTTATACAACTCGACAAACAGAAAATATCTAACAGACTTTTTACTCGAGAAAAGGCTATTATACTTTAATACTAAATTTTTAAAAAAGGAAGGAAAACTATAGACCCACACCTACCCAGATAATGCAAAAGTATAGCTACATTATATACTCATAAACAAGAATAAGATAAATCTGACCTTCACAGGTGGGAGATCAAATTGCAGCTGAACCAGTCGTCTCCCCACGTTCTGAATTTTAGATCGAGAGACACTGAATCCAGTGTTTACGCCGAAAGTCGTAATAACCGGACTAGCTGATCATTCGATAAAAAATAAAATAAAAAGTTTATGTCCAGAAAACGAACAAACACAGTTTTCAATAATAAAATAATAATGTTTTTAAGTCAGAAAAAGAACAAATAACAGTTACGAAATAATTGTTGTTATTTCGATGTTACATTCCCCGAAAATAAGAAGCAAAATGTCTCGGAATCTATCCCCTATCTCAACATTTTTTGAAATCAAGTTTCTCTTTCTCCAATCCATACAAAATCATCCTCTTGATAACGTAAACTGTTTCCAATGCTCAGTGATAAAACCAAGAAATTATCCTCGCACTTCCATTTCTTTATCTTCGACAACATATCAAAAATGAAACTCATCAGATCAGTATGAGAAATATCTGGCGTGCTGTCTTGTAAGATGGCAAAATAATTAGTCTTTTGAATTGGATACAATATACATTTTCCTTCACGTGGTTTCCCAAAATATCAATGAATTCAATTTGGATTTTTGGTCACAAGTCCTCCCGGTTATCATTAACTTCTTTCAAGTAATGTTTTCCTAGAACAGGATCATGCTTGCTCATTAGTTCTACAAGTTCTATAAAGTTACCTTTATTGGAACTATATACATCTTCTCTGTGACCTCTAAAAGGCTGGTTCTGTTTCGTCAGAGACTCTGCGACATCAAGTAACCGTCTTCAAACTTGTCTCCAAATCTTTCTTTCATAGTTTGTTCTTGTAATTTACCGTCAAGGGCTTTACCTTTATTAAGGATCATTTCCAACATCTCCCATTCATTGAAAGCTCTTTGGTGGTCAGACGAATTTTCACGTTCAGGCATTTTTGAATTAAGCTTCCAAAAGTTTTGAAATCCTGGATTTCTTGCTAGACTTGATTTGCGTTGCTCTGTCTGCCGGAAGAGAGGACAGCAGAAACAATAAAATTATTTGTTCGTCATTGAGTACAGCAACCATGATCTCAAAACAGTCTGTCTATTTTCCATAGTTTTGTAAAACCAGTATTGTAACATTAACCTCGGACTATTTTTCCCGAGTAATACAGTCGGAGCAAACGGTTCATTTTTGTTTTGAAATTTTTTTGGTCACAATGTTACAAGATCAACAAGAAACTGCCCTGAGCAAGATCGTGGCCAAAATGCGATGTCTTCGTACACAGTAATCCCTGTGTTTTGCCTGTTCTATTTCTTTTTTTCCAGTAACTTCATCAGTTCCTTCTTCATATTCATAACTGTCCTTACCGCATGCACTGGGGCTCTCTTCCTTCTAAACATCCTCATTGTCACCTTCAATTTCTTTAACAATGTTAATTCCTGTAGGAATTTACACTTCAACTTTTATTTCTATATTTATCTGTCCTATATTCGCATTTTCTCCATGTTCCTTTCCTTCTAGTCCTGATGTTCATTCAGCATTCTCGTCTTTGAATTTTGCTTTAGTTACATATTTATTCTATAGGAAAACATGTAAAGATGCAGCACATTTTCTTTCTTCACGTTCTCTGGTAGTTTTCAACTTGAAGTAAGCCGCATCACTCAGTTTTGCTGTTTACTCATTCTAATTGATGAAGAAGTAGAAAAAGAAAAAATAAGAATTGAGGATACTCAACGCTAGAGAGAATTTTTATTTATTGTAGCAAGATACACTTTGGCACGAGGCTGAAAGCGGGATTGTAAAAAAGTTTGATAATTTTTTTAACTATCCCAAACTTAGCTAGGCACATTCGTAACCCATTCGCATATAATAATGGCATAGGGAAGTGTTGCCTAAAAATAGTGTTGTAGAAAGTCTTAGACTCAGCTGTCTATTAGTTTGTGGCGACAACTCATCTAGAAGATAAAGATGGTCTCTGTGCTTGGGGGAGATTGTAGGTGTAGCTCTATGGTTAGATTGTAGATGTTGCTGGAGACGGTCGATAATGTGGACGCATTGGTTGCAGAGGCTGGGTGATTGATGTCCCTGTTTATGCAGTATTTTGGTTAACCGGGTGCGTGTAAATGTGGCCATAAAGTATTGATGCTAGTCTGAGCAGTGTGGTCGCTCGTTGACTAGACACTGCAGATGCTAGTTGCAGAGGCTGTGTGGTCGATGTCCCGGTTTATTCAATCCTTAGTTAACCGGGTGTATGTCGATATGGGTTCAAGTATTGGTTCTAGTTTGAGAAGTACGTTGCTCCTGGACTAGGTGATGCAGATCCTGGATGCATGGTTGCGCAGGAACGGCTGCTGGGTTAAGCTGGTGCTGGTCTGCAGTTGGTAATGGCTACTGGATCGTCGTCTCGTGATATCTGCCAGGAAGGTGTAGTAAAGAGACCGGAGAAGGTCTCGGAAGATTTTCTGAAGTTAGTTCTGAGAAGAGCTGTTTTTATTATAGACTTTCTGGGGTTAACTCTGAGAAGAGCTGTTTGAATGAGATGGCAGCAGTTATTGCTTTGGTTGGCTGTGCAGGATTTTCGGCAGTGATTGGTTAGATCCCTCTTCTTTTACTTTGGGTTGTGGTAAGGATACAGACCTCATGTTCGGCGGCTTGGTTTAATGGTGAGGACACAGACTCCATGCCGATAGGAGAGGAAACAGATATCTCTCCTCAATGATCAGGTGAGCCTGGCTGCCGAGTTTATATTTGCCTATCTCCCACGAGACAGGACTTGACACAAGGTCAATGAGCCAAAGATCGGTTTATAGTTGGGGTTAAGGAAGGAGAAGTCGGGCTCGAGCTGAGACTCAAAACCTGCTGGTCTATGTTGGTCATCGGCTCACTTAGTCCAATGTGAGCCTGATGAGCCTTGCTGGACTCCAACGTGAGCTCAGGAACGAATGCCTGATGATAGCTTAAACTGGACCAAGAGGTCCAGTGCAATACAATGCTGTCAATGACATCATCGACCACCCGAAGATGGCCCAGTGGAAGCCAGGAGTCTTTCAGCCTCGAATCTGTCCTTGACCTTGAGTGGCGGTGCCGAGTCGAAGCCCGGCTGCCGAAGTTATTTGTCACTGCCTCTTACCAAAAAGAACTTGACACAAGATCAATGACCCGAACACCGATTATAGTAGGGGTTGAGGGAATGGGAGGTCGGGCTCGAACCGAAAGTCGAACCCTACTGGTCTATGCTGGCCATCGGCTCACTAAGTGCAATGTGGGCCTGATGAACCTTGTTGGAAATGGACCCAAACATGTATCCAGGCACGGATGCCTGATTATAGTTTTAACTGGACCAAGAGGTCCAGTGCAATACAATGCTGTCAATGACACCATCGCCCATTTGAAGGTGGCCCAACTGAAGCTGGGAGCATTTCAGCCTCGAATCTGTCCTAGTCCATGAACACTGCTCTGGACTGAAATCCGGTCGCCGAGCTGATTTTTGGTCACTGCCTGCTGTGTTTATACAGTCTCAGCCACTATCATACTGCTGGGACGAGTGAAGTATTTCTGTACACCGGAAATTCCTTTTTTAATTTTAATTAACAATGAAATACTTTAAAGATGAGCTTTTAAATATAATGTATTTCATCCTGAGGTTACGAATTTATCTCTGAAAGGTCAGCAAAATTAATCCTTTCGACAAATAGTTCGTGTTAGTAACAGAAGTTCGCTTCGTGAAACGTATGTACATTTTGTTGTCTGACGTCACAGATGACAGCATTTTCTCAAAACAAGGGATTTTAGGTTGAGTAGCCAGGGACGGCAACGAAAATACCAACATTTTCCAATAACCCCCCCCCCAAATAATTGGTTCTTCAAGATACGCACTCCTGATTTTTTCAGTTTACTTAAAGGAATACCATCTTCAAATTAACCGCAGGAGTCAGCCTTGTACGCTATTTGGTCTTTTTTTTTTCGGGAAAATAAACTTGCTGCTTTTCATTTGAATTCTTAAATAATTTTCTTTTACAATAAATTAATTTGGGCATTTTTCAATAAATCTATATCTATGAACTTTTTGTTTTTAATTATAAAATTTGAAGACTTGTTTTTTAAATGAACTGAAAACAAATCAAAGATTATTTATCGAAAAAAGCTGTTCAAAGGAGCGTATGAGACTGACTTCTGCTGTATCTATGAAGAGAGCATTCCTTAAAAATTTCTTCAAGCAACTTTAGTCTGAACGAAAAATCATTCGTAATTTTTTTGAATGTATTAAAATCTCAGAAAATATGCTATCCTACATTGAGGAGTTTTAATCATACATTTTTAGATAGATACAACAAATCTTTATTTAATTACAAACATTTCATCTCAGGCAGAAGGGTTTGAAAGCTTCCAAAATTCACTGTAAAATTTTTAAGTGAGTAAAATGTAGTTAAATTGCTCCAGAGGATATTTGTTTTTGGATCAACCCAAAGAAAAAAACATTTTTAAAAACTCCGCTTGAAAAAAAAACCCCCAAAAAAAACACCTGATAAAAAAATTTTTTTGAGTATTTAAAAACAAAATTAAAACTTTCAAATTACTTTTTAAAGGTGTTCACATCGGAAATATAATTCTTTTTTATATGTGATCATCTCGTTTTTTATCTTTTTAGAAATGTAAAAATAAGCGATTAGAATTTTTTATTCAAATGACCAAATGTTGAAAACCCTCCCGTTAAGTGATAAAAATATTTTCTCAAGTTTTTTTTTTTAATCAAAGAAGCTATTCATTATAAAATTAATTTATAAATGAATAAAATACCAAAAATTTCATTAAAAATTCAACATATTCACAATTGATATTGAAATCATTGAAAAAAATCTTTAGACTTTTTTTTATTAAGAATAATTTTAAAACGATCCGAAAATTATTCAGTTCGATTATCGCAATAGAAAAACAGGGATATATATTGGTTGAAGAAAATATACAATATAGTTGGTATATTTCTTGGAATATCCCAGTGTGGTCTTGTGGTCTCAGCGAGAGGTCGCTTACCGCAGAGCCAGATCAAATTACCGGCATCTGAGACAGTTGCCTGAGCTTTTTTAAAAGCTGAGGTCGCCGAAAAGTGTTTTTGATCTTCCAAACAAAAAGGAATGAATGTGAAAAAAAAAATTAATTAAAAAACAAAATATTAGATTTTTTTTTTGAAACAATATAATGTAAAAATGAATTATCGCATCTTCAATTTTTTTCGCCCACAAAATGCCGCCCCTATAAAGTGCCCCGGGCCCTTTTCATGCCTTTGGCCCAGAGTTGATTACGAATAGCATAGCAGATAGTAAATGAAGTGAGCAAATAGAAGAGTACTTCGAGAGCAAAACTAAAAGCTGCCAACCAAGACGAACAAATAAAAATGTGAAAAAGAACATTTCACGAATCTGTTCAGAAACTCCCGAAAATTATAGGATCCTCAATTTTTTTTAAATTTTTAGTTAAATTAGCTAAGAAAACGTAAATAAGAATATTCCAGAGAAAAAAGGATACAAGTCTCCTTTATTTAGAATATTTTTAAGCCAATCAGCAAACTCATAGATTAGAACATTCTCGATAAAACGGATCAAAGATTTTTCATAGAACCAAAAAATAGTCGCGTCAATAAATAAGTAATTTTTACGATTCTCATTGGTTAGATGAGGTCACAAGTTGTGTTCACTCATACGTCGGTACATTTGAACTTTAGTTGACCCGAAGTAAAATCTACCCGCGTAAACTTAGAATATATTATTTCGATCCACTCAAAGAGTATATGAACCCGAAAATTTTTAGTTTAAAAGAGGAGGTGACATACAGGAGGCCACAGACGACACAAAGACGATACACGTGGAAGAAAAAAGTTAGACGCACTCAAATACACTCACACGCCAACAGAAGCTTGAATGACTAATAGATTAAGTGACTGAGACATACCGGAATTCACACATACAGCACACATATACATGTATGTAAGAACGAGTTGACCTCTCTCTTTCTCTCTGTTATTCGTGACTAAAAATATTCTTGTATTGAAATTAACACACACACACACACACACACACCTCTATACATCGTAAAATTTATGAACATTACTATCTTTGTGTTTGTTATTTGTCCAGTTGTGATAAAGTAAAATTGTTTGTTTTTTAACATTCTTGTTTTTGTCAATTTTCTTTCGTCTACGTTTGTTTGTACAAATTGTGTTGTATATTGTGGAACTGATACTCTGATTTGTATCTTAGAGAAATACTTATTCCTCCCTAGAGTCACTGATAAGCATATCCCAAAATTACTACTAACCAACCAGACATCAAACAAGGACAGTTTACAGCAGAAGAACTTAATGTAAAACTGACAAAATTCAACAGCAGAAAAGCTCCAGGCCACGACGAAATATTCTCAGAAGAATAGAAGACAAGGAAATTTGATGACTTACTTCAAAATGCATTAGTAGATGGTTACGTGTAATTCTTCAGGGTGAGTTTGCCGGAGGATTTTTTGGCAGTGAATATAATGCAGAGCCAATGTGATAAGATGTCTGTGTGATTGTGTTGAATGTCAGTGATAATTAGGCCATTTTAATCTTTTATGAGGATATCTAAAAACAGAAGTTCTTTGAAATTGTCTTCTCTGCCGAATTTTATTTTAGGGTTTAGATTTTGGAGTAAGCTACGTAGATCATTAATGTTGCTTGATGATATCAAATATATGAAATAGTTATCCAGGTAACATCTCTACGATCTAATAAATATCGTTTTATATTTTCATATTCTTCTCGATGTTTTCACATAGATTTTCCACTAAATATGCTAAGGTTATAGTGGAGTAGGTTACTGCTCTTTTATTTCCTAGAGTTTTTCCTTCGATTTGAATGCAATCTTTATTTTCGAGTTGGAAAGAATTATTGTAAAGGTTTACCTTTCTATCATCAATAATCAATTTCTTCTATTACTATTAATGACATTTATTTGATGTTGTAGGCAGCGCACGATTACCCTCTTTACATTATATGGATGGAGGGATTTGAAGTTTTGGTACTGTCAGGTGAAGGTTGGCTTTGATAGACAGATGACCTAAATCCTTACTCTGTGTGATTTATTAATACATCTAGGAAAGATAATTTGTTGTCTTGTTCTTTCTCCATAGTGAACTGTATAGATGGTCTAATTGAGTTCACATGATGCAGTAGTGTTCGAACGTCTTCCTGATAATCTCAGAGAATGAATGTATCATCTACGTATCTAGGTAACAATAATGCTTTTAGTGATATAAATCCTGATGTCATTTCTTCAAAGTATTCCTTGTATATGTTATCAAATACTGTCGACAACAGCGATCCAATAGTAAGGCCTTCTTGTCGGTATATTTTAGACTCCATCTCGAGGTAGGTCGTTTCTACACATAACTTCAACATCTCACACTGGTTTTCTTTTGAGAAACAGGTATGTTCTTCTAGCAATGGGATCAGCAACCAACTTATCCCGTTTCACTGTTAATGTCTCATCAGTAAGTACTCTTATGAAACGGTAGCATTGCCTTTATCTGCTGATAGGATTAAGATGTTGTCACCACCCTGTAATGATTTGAGGGTCAGTCTTTCTTTCTTTGAAATTTTCGGTTTTGGGGGCTTTGATTTCTCGAGTGCAAATTCTTTCTTGTAAGATTTGTACAGATATCGTTTGACTCGGGTTTTGTCTTCAACTCTTGATACTCTTTCCATGACAGGGGTAGGATGGTTTAAGAATTCAGACCGTAGTTGATGTTTCCTCCAACGGTTATTGTGTATTCTCTTTTGGACCAGATCATGCTTAGTCAAGCCCACAACAGCTCTATATCAAAATATCATACGTATGAATCGTTATATATATATATATATATATACATTCGTACATAACATATTGAACCCGTTGTTGACTGGGTTCAGAAAGAACCTTCAAAAATTGTACTCTAATTTATGAAAGTTACAGCTTCGATATTATCGAATGTTTTGAAGTGGAATATCTGCAAGTTCTTATTATTAAGCTTCGACCAAAACATTATGATATAGTTTAATATACTATTTAATTCAATACTCATTTATCCTTATAAAAATATTGTTAACAATCATGTAGATTATATATCTATATCCATTTTTATAACTCAAAAGAAAAGAATGCCAGTTTTGTGCAAAATAGAAGCTTCCTCTAAACGATATATAATCATGGTTGCATACAAACTTCTTATTCTTTATTTCAGTATATTGGTTTATAAATTGAAGTAGCCATCATATAGACTGAAAATTTTGCATGTAATATGCAAGTAAATAAAAGGTTAAGGAAATTGCAATGTTTATTTAAGAATCACAATACACACTAACAATTAAAGATATATTATCATTGTAATGTAACATCTTCCATATAACTATTTATGATACTTCACAAATCAAGTATGATATTGGCAAATTTTATATCAAGGACATGGCTGAATAAAGATATAAATATGGTTTTAAATATACAAAAAGTAAAACAATTAGGAAAGAAAAATGAGAAATAATTATAACTCTGAAACATAATAATTTATCAAATCAATTAACACTGGAAATATGTGGTTCAGCATTTTTTCCACTTGCCAATAATCAAATCGGTATACACTCCCAGATAAAGATCCTGGCTTCCTGTAAATATCAGGAATATTGTTACATAACATATGACATAGATTTTCAGTTCGTTCCTAGTGACCTCGTGAGCTTTCACAAGCCGTCACGTTGTGATTAGTAAACAGGAGGTTGGCAGTGCGCCGAGCAGGTGTGTAACCGGAGGGAGACCACGTGATATGAGAACCACCCGGTCAGATTTAGACAGAGTCCGGAGAATCAGGAGTCGAGCCAGGGATAGACAGCCGATCAGAGGCGTCTCGGATGTCTCTGACGATACAACTTGCAAGGGGGTGCAAGCGTTGACACCTCCTGGCTCTCGGAAGAAGATATGGGACAAGAAGAAGTCCCCTCTCTGAATATATGTCTCTCTATCTATCTCCCAAACTTACAACAAACTGTGTGCCCCTTTCGAGAATAAAATGAGAGATATATCTTTATATATACGTATTCCTCGTTGTTCATTAAGACACAGCTGAGTATAAAACAATATGATTTTAATTTAATCAAAATCAGAAGTATTTGAATTTTCACTGGGGGCGTTTACCCCCGTTAAACTCTCTAATTGCAGTGGAAAGTGAATTTCATGTAGTTCATTGTCTTTTTCATAAAACTTTACATTAGAATACATACTTTGCTTTTATATATCTTCCATGAAAACTGGGTGTTTTTGCACTTTCAAGGGGGCTCTGCGCCGTGTTATAAACCTCATTAACAGGGTTAAATATTATTCTAAGATAGGGAAATTTTGGAAACCGATTTTACTTAATGCATCGTAGTTATGTTTTTTTTTCATCAAAATTAGAGGTATTTGAATTTTCACCGGGAGTGTTCACCCCATGTAAACCCCATGTATATATTTGGAAAATACTCATATTTTTTATAATGATATTTATTTCTGCAGACTTTATATTTCAAATAATCTGAGCTTCAAAGAAATAATTAGAAATTTCTAATGAAGATTTAGAAAAACCCACAAAATTCAGGTCACCCAATCTCCCTCACCCAAATTTCATTTTTTCTTTTTCTTTTTTTTATTCAGGTAAAGACCAGATCATTTTTTCCCTCTCTGGATGACAAATGATATTCAATTCTTGTATCAAAATGTATTAATTTTTTAACTCTCTTTCCTTTCCTCTTATTTTTTTATCTAATGGCAAACAAACTTTTAGACCCAACTGAAGGAAATAAGTAAAAAATATAGAATAAAGGAATAAATTGATTTAGGGAGAGAAAATTATCTACTATAAACAACTCACATGGGAATTAATAACCTCTTAACAAACATAAAATTATATTATAAAATATTATATTGTATATTGATACTACTTTATCAAAAAAAACCTAAGAAAAGTGTCAATATAATTGGTTGCATTAAAAATTTATTCTGGTTATTGTTAAGACATTATCAAAAATTATAAACAAATACGACCTAAATTTATATATCCTCAAGATTGCAATTATATCAAAGACATTATCATAATATTCATATTATTACTAAACCTCAAATCTTTAAATTTATAAATAAAATCATACCAACTATTATAGATAATACCATATTAAGAATTATCATCACAATTAATATTACTAATACAATTATTACTACTAATCGTTAAGCCTATTAACATTATAGTTATAATATAGAAAACATCAATGCCAACAAAAACAAAAAACAACAGATATCAACAACTACCACAATATATTATTACTAAATATAATAATTAGCATTTAATAATTAATACCAATAGCAAATCATTCTAATTAATATTGATAATTGTACAACAAAAAATCATTCATAATTTGCAGTCTATAATAAAAATAAATTAATACCTCATTTCTCTTATTACAAAATTTAAATAAGCAAAAAAAAAAAAAAACAGTTGTTAAAAAAATAAAAGCATTAATTTAGATCAAATCTTGTATATATACTAAAATCTAAAGTACATTTACAATAATTTGAAAACCTATAAATACATATATATATATATACACACACGAATACAAATCCCCATATATATATATATATATATATATATATCATGTCACACCGCCAGCATGGATTTCTCTGACCCTCTCTCACCACCCGTCTCTATCGTCCATCGCTCCCATCCTGTATCGGCACAGAGCTGTTGTAGATAGGTTCTAGCTGGTCGTCCTGCTTTGCTCGTCCATGTGAAGAGGTCCACACGAGTATGTCACTTATGAGTTCGTCCCAACTTCTCCAGCAGTATCCCGCATGTCTGGTTCGTCTAACTTGGATAGTTTTCGTGATGGGTGGTAAGTGGTCGTACAGCTGCTGCTTTGTGGAGTGCTGCCTCCAGGACTTGTTCAATATTGCTCGTAGCATTCTTGTGTAGTTGCTGTCAAGCTTTTTCTCTATACACTTAGTTAGCGTCGAGGTAGTGCACCCATATAGCAGTATCGATACGACTGCTGCTTGGGAAAAAAAAACTGCGTTTTATTTTATCGGTCATGTCTGACTTCCATATGACCTATAGCCTATCAAAATCTGTCCATGCCTTTGCTAGTCGCATGTTGATGTCTGTCTCGGTTGATGAGATACTGCTTCCTAGGTAGGTGTTCTTGTCCACTAGTTTCAGAGAACTACCATTTTGTGTGGGGACGTAGCCTCTTTTATTAAGGTACGTATATTCCGTCTTGTCTGCGCTGACATGGAAGCCTATGCTAGCAGCTGCTGGTTCCAGACCATGTAGCAGGGTTTTGGCTTGGGCGAGTATATTTGCTAGAAGTGCGATGTCATCGCCGTTGTCCGCGTCCGTAATTGTGCGGGGTATCGGCTGCTTCTTTCCTTTTCCAGCTTGAAACGGTTATCTTTCATTTTATAAATAGACGTTCTAAGCACGTAGTCTAGAAAGACGATGAACAGGTATGGGGCTGATTTGCTTCCTTGCAGCACACCTGCTACAATGTCTAGGAAGTCTGTGTCTCCATCCGGGGAGTGGACTTTTACTTTCGTGTTTTATATAGCATCATTATGGCTTCGACGGTTTCTTTGGGTAGGCCGTAGGCAAGTAGTATTTGATCCATCTTCCCTCTCTGTATGGAGCCAAAGGCCTTGGAGAAGTTGACAAATAATAGTGTTGCCTTGAGGTTTTTTACACGTACACCTTCAAGAATTCGACGAAGAGTCAAAATTTATAATATGGTGATCTGTTTCTCCGAAAGCCATTTGGGTTCTTTCTAAGTATGTTCTCAATTTTAGGTTCTATGCGGTTGCATAGAAGAACATTGTATATCTTGGCCGCTATTAATGTAAGGTTTATACCTTGGTAATTCTTGGCTAATTCGAGGTCGCCCTTCTTATGGAAGGGGAGGATGCATCCCTTTGCCCATCCGTCTATTGTGCTTTGATTATATACGGTATTACAGTGTCGGAACATTATGTTGCCGAATTAACTGGTCTTCCATACTTCTGGAGGTATTTCATCAAGCACTACTGTTTTTCTATTTTCCATTCTCCTTGGTACTGAGTCGAGTTCTTCTTGCGTAAACTGTCCTAGTTTGATGTCTAATTGTTTCCTAATAATTTTCGTGATTGGTTCATGTGTAACTTTCGAAGGTTTTCCGAGTAAATTCTTGAAATGTTGTTTCCATAGGTGTATTCGTTCTTCTTGGCTGGTAGCTTTCAGTTTAGCTTTTGCAGTGCTCTTCCTTCTGCTCACTTCGTTTACCGTTTGCCATGCTATCATAGATTGTCTATCTTCAACCAAGTCTCTAATCTTATTGATCTGATTTTGAATGTATTCTGTTTGTTCTTTTAGGTATATGATAGCTAATCAATTTTGTGACTTTGTAAGTTTCAGGGGACTGATATTGGTTGGGTTCCTCCTATTGCATTTGGTAGCGGTTTTCATGTCTGCACTATTTTTTCTAACTGCTAATGTCCCTGGGACTCTGGGTTTAGCTCTTTGTTTAGTTGGTATGCATTCTGCTGCTGCTTCTACGTGGGCATTGACGAAGTTCTCATATTCTCATAAAAATCATCAATAGATTTTTGTTTTATAAGTACTTATCAAAATCATTATAAATATGAATAAATTATATAAATCTACATATAAATAAATTATGTATATATATCACATGAAATATACATATATGTCACATAAAGTATATATATATATATCAATTGTATGAGTTCTCTATATACATTCAAGATATAAATCTGCATTGTGTTAAGTCGTAGAATATATACTTAAACGATAAAATAATACATATAAAATTTACCATGTAAAACTTATATACATATATAAATCATCTGTATTTAGAAATGATATTTTATATATATATATATATATATATATATATATATATATATATATATATATATATATATTTAAATCATATGCATGTTTAAATCATTTATATATACAATAATCTTACGTGTATGTACTCGTAAATCATAGATACATGCATATATATATATATATATATATATAATATGCATTTCGTACATAAATGCATATATTCATACATATGCAAATACATAAATTATGCATTTATATATATATATATATATATATATATATATATATATATATTTTAAAACGAGTAGGTCCACGAAGAGATTTGTATTTTCTAAGATTTACTGATTTATTAATTTATTCTTACAAACGTGTATGTTTTCAGCTTGTGTCTTTCTTCAGAGAACATATATGGTACAAGGCCTTGTTGATGGAGTACTCAGTGATACTTGAACTCACTCATGTTTGCAGTTTGGATGGTTTTCAGTTGGTTTTGTGTATATATGGAGGTCATTGCTCTCTTTTTCTTAGAGACGTGTTTACTTTGGTCTGCTTTACCCCTCATTTGCTTTTGATGTTTGATACGTTTTTTCGTTGTGTGTATGTGTGTATGTGTGTGTTGGGGGGGCATGTGTGTATGTGTGCGTGTGTGCACTTACACTTATTTTTTCTCCGGGTCTGTGTGAATGTTTGTCTTGAAATTTTTTTGGTGTGTATGGTAATAGTTGTAGTAATGTGGTTTGAAATACACTGGTAATTATTTTTTACCAATACTTTTCTTGTGTGCATGCATATACAAATCTATGTATGTTTGTGTCCATTTGTGTGTGTGTATGATTCATGTTTTTTATTCAACTAAGGTTTAAATTTTTTATAAATTTCTTTTCCTTTATTTGAAGTAGCGTTTAGTCGTTAGTTTGGTATATGAGCATTATTTTATATTCACCTTGACTACATTCGTGTTTCAATACATTTATAAAAGATTATTAGTAAAAAATAATTACCGGTACATTTTAAACCACCCGATCGCACACACACACACTAAAAAATAAAAAAAACTCAAGACAAACATTCATATACACCCAGAGAAAAAATAACTTAGTGAAATCCAAAACCATTCCAACACTAACACAGGACAGACAGACAGACAGACACACACACACACACACACACACACACACACACACATGCACAACGGAAAAAAACGTATCGAATATAAAAAGCAAATGAGTGGTAAAGCAGACCAAGGTAAACACACTCTAAGAAAAAGAGCAGTGACCTCCATAAATACCCAAAATCAACTGAAAACTATTCAAACTGCAAACACGAGTGAGTTCAAGTCTCATTGAATATCCCATTAACAAGGCCTTGTGCCATATATGTTCTCTGACGAAAGCCACGAGCTGAAAACATGCACTTGATTAAGAACAAAATAAATAAATTCTAAAAGATACAAATCTCTTCGCATACCTACTCATTTTAAAATATTTCTTTCTCTCTTTGGACCTACAACAAAAAATTATATATATATATATATATATATATATATATATATATATATATATATATATAAACAGTGTATGATTGTCATAATCTCGCTTGCAGGGTTTGTAGCAAAACAAATATGATATAATTTGCAGTGCTCAATATCTATGACAGACTGATTATATAATATAATGATAAATAAATGTATATAAGTTTTATATATATTCAATAGCATGAAAACTTATCTGTGTCCGCTGGTTTCATGCCGTCTTTATACGACAATCATCAATTTTTTTCTTTGTGTGTGGGTGTGTGGGGGGAATATCATGGTATTAAGAGACACGGTATATTGCTATATATTATAGTGTATTATGCAATTGTCCTGTCAGCTGCTTCTCTGCAGAAGGGTAAGACCCCTTCACCCAACAAGAGTCCTGGATATGACATTATACAATCTGATTGTGAGGCTTCAGTAATGCTGGAGCTTTGAGGAATGTAAAGTATCCCTTCATTGTCATCACTCCCAGGTCCACTCTGGCCCGGAGTGGTAGCACCTTATAGGTTCCTATCTGTGGGTCAAATAGAACTAAACTGTGTAGAAATGCTAAAGTGAATTGCTTGAAATAGAACTGTTTGACATCTAAACTGCATGCTTGAAATAGAACAACTTTAAAACTGCGTTCTTGGCCTAATGAGTAGAGTGTTTGCCAATGGTCGGGGAAACCAGGGTTCAATCCCAGGGCGAGTCATACTGAAGACTCAAAAAAATGGTACTTGATGCCGCCTTGCTGAACACTCAGCATTATAAGGTAAGGATCAAGGGTAAAGTGGAGCAATGTAGGGAATGTAGTAGCGCCCTCCTCTACATCTCGGTGCAGTAGCTATTGAAAAATAAGCTTTCGGGTCACCCTTGACTAAGGTCGTCAACTTTACATACTTTATGCTAAACTGAATTGTTTGAAATAGAACTGTTTTGACTTTTAAACTACGTACTTATGCGAAACTGAATTATCTGAAAAGAAACTGTTTTTGTATGCTAACCTAAATTGTTTGATATAGAACTGTTTTTGACATTGAAACTATACTTACATTAAACTGATAGTTTGAATTAAAACTGTTTGAAATAGAAATGTTTTCGACAATTAAACTGTGTACTTATGCTTAACTGATTTGTTTTAAATACAACTGTTTATTTGTATAAAATGGATTAGGCATTAGATAACACACAAAAGTTGATATGCCATAAACCCAAGCAAACAAATAAACAACAAAGTATTATGCAATACTAATATTGATATGATGGAATATGTTCTGTGTTAAATTGCAATATGTACGTTATAATAATTTGTATTAGTTGCCTATGTCGTGTTAATGTTGTTTTACGGTTACGTTATTTTAATCTCTGATGGTATGTACGCAAGGAATATAGTAAATATGCTGTATTAAGAGGTACTTCTAACAATCATGAAATTATGGCTAACATTATATCAGCAGGTGGTGAGAGCGTTTGGAGATGAATATAAAGGTTCTATGGAGGAAAATGGTATTTACAGTGGGACGGCTATGCTGTAGGGTTATTCATGAAGGAGTGTGGCAGTTGAAGTGGTTGAGGTGATATAAATTATAACATATGGTGGTGGAGATAGATTGTGTTTAGGGGTCGAAATGCAAAAGTAGATGTTTGGTCACATGTCAGTATTTAGATAATATTTCTAAATTTTTTTAGCTGGGTGTTTTGCGATGGGTGAGTAATAATTGCGAGTTTCTCATGGAGACAAAAAAGGCATTTTTTTATGTCTTGCTGTAGGCGGGTGCTAGTTTTAGTATTTCCTGGTGGGTGAGACGTTCATGTCCTTTAGATGCCAGATGTGTGTGGATAAAGAAGTGTTAGTTGAGTAACTTCTGTTGGAGAAGGAAGGTTTGTAGGCATATATCGTTTGTTTTAGAGTTCCCTCCGTTGCACTTATGTATTGCTTAACTGAGTTGTTAGTTTTTACAGTGGCCTGTACCGTCTTTTTGTAGGCAGTTGCCTTGTAAGGGCCATGATTTTTTTTATCTCTACAGTTACATTGTCCGTTAGGATGTGTGTTGCTACTTTTGTTGTGTCCTTTTATGATTTGGGATATATTTACATATATATCATATATAAATATACATATACAATATTAATCACATACATATATTTATATACATATTATTATAATATGTGTGTTCACACACACACACATATATATATATATATATATATATATACATTTTATCTATAAACAATTTTATTTGTAATTCTTTTAAAATTTCTGTCGAATTTATTCACAGATCATCACTGTATGTAAGAATGTTATTTTAAATCGTCAAAAAAATATATTCAGATTGTGGTATTAGATATATTTTTTATAATATTTTCCATATTTCATTTGTAATACTATGAGTATAATATATAAGTTGAATTCCATACGTTTATAAATTCGGTTTCATTATTGACTTCTTTTAACTTTAAAAATAGAATTGGAATGTTTCATGTAGGGGGTAGAACTACGCTCATAACATCAATCCTGGTTTCAAGAGTAATATATACATATATATATATATATATATATATATATATATATATATATGTGTGTGTGTGTGTGTGTGTGTCGGTTTTAAAACTTTCCAATATATGATAGATAAATATGTTAGCCCATTACTCCCGGTTGTAAGTCAATATTAATCTTTTTTTATTTCTTATTAATAAATATATTTCCGGTTTAAAAGTTTTTATTAAATTTCATTTTAAAATTTAACTTTAAAAATTTTTAAGTTTTCTTTTTTTTAATATATATCTACTATCTTGAATTATTATTTTAATTTTATTTGCATTTAAATTTAAATTTAATCAAAAGTTTAATTGTTTAAAATTTACTCTATATCTGCGTTTATTTAAATTTTTTAAAGTTATCAGATGATATTGGATATTTTATCGATCGTTTTAATCAGTTAATAATACGACTATTAATCAAATAATATACATTTAGGATAATGATGAAGTTATTCCATTGTATATCTATTGTTTAAGTGAGGTGAATCTTTAATAGTTGTATGTATATTCAAATTATAATTCCTTAAATACCTTATTTAAGGTGAAATGTATTCTCGAATGTTAACGGTTAAAAAGAAACATCTGTTCAAATCCCATCTGAAGAACCAGTTAACTAACTAGTGAAAAAAGGTTATAATGAATTATATCTATTGAATTTTCTTGCATGTGAATTTTTTTATATATGTTTCTATATATTAATTATCCGTGCATTGAACATTCTATTTGGATTATTCCTTTTAAGTCTATTCGCAGACTTAATATATATATATATATATATATAATGATATATATATAAGGAAACTTAAGTAACGATTTGGTCAAATATAATTTTTAAAATAATCACAACTTTTAATCTAAAGATTCCAAGATGTTATCTTATATACATAATGAAAAATGGGAGAAAAATTATAGAATTTTGTATCATTTCAAACCACCGTACTATCAAACGAAGATTCGCTTTTTTTCAATTTGTCTCCTTATTTGGTTAGATTGATGCTGAAAGTTACAAAAGCCTTTAATGAAAATAATTTTGCCTTATCTTTAATAGATAGATAGATAGATAGGATTTTAAAAAAATAATATGCGAAAGCTTAATTTGAAATACAATGCTATAAACATTGAAATAGAAAAAGAATGTTTGAATATTTTCTCAACTTTTTAGATAAATTGAATAACAAACACATTCTGATGAAATTCTAATAACCTAAACGTTTAACGTTGTCAAATAACTTTATAAATGAAATCATCCTCTGAAAACCTTAAGTTTTTTCATCTCTGTACAATGGAATTTATTTCCATTTTCTCCCAGATTATATATATATATATATATATATATATATATATATATATATATATCCTAATTACTGTTGACTCCCACAGAACTCAACATTTTAGTCTAGGGTTTGGTTGCTATAAACTCTGCTGCTGATTCCATATCGGCAATAATAAAGCATCCTTATTTAACAAAAGAAACAAAAAAATGCTCATGAGTAAAAATTTAGTCGTTCCACTGAGAACGAATTACGAATTGCATGGCAGACAGTAAATGAAATGGACATAAGAAAGAGGACCTCGAGAGGAAAACTAAAAGCTGCCAGCCGAATAGAAAGACTTCTCACATGTAGAAAGAATCCGCACGGAAACTCTCTTGCAGTCACGGACAAACCTATCAAAAAACTATTAATGGCCCAATAGGTCAGTTTATGGGGAAAGAAGTTGATGCAGTTCTAAAAAAAAAAAAAAAAAAACTAAATGCGCGCCTCGACGAAATACTCTCTGAAGACAAGAAGATTTGACATCTTACTTCTCCGATTATGCAACGCAATCAAGAAACAAAACTTCATAAATTAATGGACGAGAGGTTTCATCCTTCCCTTTCCCAAAATAGGCAACCGCGGAGTTTCTAAGAACTACAGAGGCATGACTCAAACTACTGTTATAATTAAGGTTTATAATGCATTGCTTCTCAGAGGTCAAAATATATGTAGATATGCACAAACATATATACATATATATATACATACATACCGAGACAAATAGTGAGCATAATTATATATATATATATATATACTTTGTTTATACATTCGCATAATTAAAATATTTATATGTAAACATATGAATACATGAATAATATATATATAAATATACAGCTAAATATATTCATAAAAATATATTCGCACATACAAATATATATCTTCATATATGAATACATATACATGCACAATTATGTATACATACATACATGCATACATAATGTACACACATATATTACATGTGTATAATATATATATATATATATATATATATAAAAAAACATGCATCGACCGACTGCAGCAAGACTAACTACTACCGCTAAACTCGTCTCGTCTGTATCTTTTATGACTTTTGTTGGACGAGTCCAAATTTCTTGTTGGGGGAAATATCATCCATTACAACAGTGTGTCTCTTCATCATAAGAGTTTCTTAATCTATAAATTCCATTGCAATTGTGACGCACTACCCAAAGATTGAAAAATAGAATAAAGCAATATGTACCCCCTGCTATCTGGTTAAATGGTTTAACGCGCTCAACTGATTCGTGCAATCAGAACATGCGTTCTTCCATTACTCGACACCTATTGGGCAACGAACCCAACGCCGACGCCTATAACCCTAACATATTTACTATTCTTGAAGTCTCTAAAAGTCAATTCCAATTGTCAGTACTAGAGGTATTCTATATCAATAAATACCAACCGATCTTCTGCGAGCAAAAGGATTTCTACAATCTTCTTTCATTCAACCACACCAATTATACTTCAATAAAGCCTAAACAAGTCAAAAAAAAAAAAACCGTACCAAACCCTCCAGGTAAACTTTTTTTTCCCGTTTTCCCCCAGTTTAGGTTTTTATATTATTTTATATTTTCCCTCATCTCTTGTGTCGTCAAATTTATTGATTTATTCCTCGATACTGCTTGCTGTCAGAGAATTACACAAACGAGACGTGACCGGAAAAAGGATCATTTTTAGAACTCACAAGGGATGCTCTACTTAGAGCTATTCTAAAATTGTGTTCGTACCATAGAATATATATATATATATATATATATATATATATACATGCATATATATATATGTATATATACACATACATGTACATCTCTCTCTCCCTCTCTATCTATCTATATATAAATACATATATAAACATACACGTACGAAGATCATTAAATAAGTTTCCAGACTTTTTTCGTATGGGCACTTTTATTGATAGTACACACATGAAACTCCAGTTCCCTTCGAAGTAATCTCCTCCAGCTGCAATGCACTTGTTGTACCGTTCCAACAACTTCTGGAAGGCCCCATGGAAGTCCTCTTGTGTGAGCATGT
This sequence comes from Sepioteuthis lessoniana, assembly GCA_963585895.1. Taxonomy (NCBI): domain Eukaryota; kingdom Metazoa; phylum Mollusca; class Cephalopoda; order Myopsida; family Loliginidae; genus Sepioteuthis; species Sepioteuthis lessoniana. The sequence continues at coordinate 560,996 of OY757929.1, read as the reverse complement.
CAATGACCTTCATCTCATCCTCTTTCATCTTCTCAATTGTCTCATAACGACACCCTCGGAGCTTAGGGAATAACCAAAAGTCACAGGGAGCAACGTCTGGACTGTAGGGACGGTGAGGAACTGTTTTGATGCCCATCTTGGTCAAATAGTCTGTGACAAGGATGGAGTTATGGACTGGTGCGTTGTCCTTATTTGAAGAGTGCTGGCCACTTCCGTCAGAATCTCTTGCTGAACTCCTTTAAAACCTCAACATAGTAACTCTAGCCCTAACCCTTTGGCCAATCAACCCTGGTGTATTGACTTCCTTACTCCTCCCACACCTCTCATCATCCCTCACAGACTCCCTGCCTTCCTTGAATCTCTTATGCCACTCAAAAACTGATGCTTGATTCATGCAAGATGGTCGAAAAGCAGTGTGAAGTATTCCATACGTTTCTGTGGGATTTTTTCCAAGTTTAAAACAGAATTTCATTGCATATCGTTCTTCTAAAGTGTCCTGACGTCCAGATTGCATTTTTGAAATTAACCGGCTGTGAAAATCAGGCTTTAGTAGAGTGTATTCCAATTCCTGCTGTAGCTGTTGATTTGAAGTTGAAATCATAAAAATAGGCCAGTCATCTCATAAGATGTATCGCAATAACATACTGGATTCTTAAGTGTCTACGGCAATTTTAAATGCCTGTACAAAAAAAAAGTATGGAAACTTATTAAATACACCACGTATATGCACACACACACACACACACACACACACACGCACACACACACACATATGTGTGTGTGTGTGTGTGTGTAGTTAGGCAGCAGTCGTTCATTTAAGCATGTTTCATTAAATAGTAAAACCATATTTTGTCTGTATGATTTAATTAAGATCCTTTCGAGTTTCCTGATAATTGTCTTGGTTTCAGGTTGGAATTGGTGGATGAATTTACCAAAATTGTCCCAAGCACTTTCAGACCTTTCATAGGTCATCATCAGGCGTTGCTTGCATGTGTAAAGAGTCTTGTTTTTTTTTTAATGAGTTTTGAAAATTTTTGGGTTTTATAACATAACAAAAGTATGCAAACGCAGAGTTGGATAAAACTGAGTTTCTGATGAATTTATAAACAGAACGCCATCAACGGAAATAGAATATTATCAAGAAATACGAAATGTTAAAAATAAAAAGAATTCTAAAGGCATTACAAAGTATTGTCACTATTTTCAAAATTTATTCGATTGATTTTAGGTTTTTTGTTTTTATATGTTGGGCTTCTAGAATTTGAAGTCGTAGTTTATCAATTTCGTGTGTGATTATAGTGGTGTTTTCAACTAGAATTTTTTTGAAACTTGGATTTAGGAATAGAATGGGTTTTAAGATATAAGGCTAGGGAGCTAGAATCATTAAGGTGCATTGTAAGTCGTCTAGAAAAAGTTGTAGTGGTAAGACCATCATACAGATAGTGGTAAATATTATTTATGATTATATTGATTGTTTCTAGAACTGGAACATTTGTGAATAAATTTTCCGTCTAGATAGGATATCATTCCTTTGTTTGGTTTGTGGGTTTTAAGGATTTCGATAAGTTCTGTTGTAGATTGGTATGTAGGTGTTGTTACCTGTAAAATTATTGGACGAAGTGGATAGACAGGTTTATTTATCTTAACAGTTCTGTAGATGTAACCAGGTTTGTAATCACCAATTATTTTTGGTAATTTTATATTATGAAGGTCAGTGTTATTAGCATTAATGAGTTTGTTAATTTTAGATTTGAGTTGGTTAGTTGGATTATTATTCAGTTTTGTAAATTTGTCTTTATCGTTGAGGCTGGTCTGTAGTTTAGAATGGTTATCAGATTTATTAAGTACGATATCGAGATTGGTTTTATCTGCTTTTGTTATTGTGATGTCCGGATGTTTATGTAATTGTTTCGGCAGCATTTTTTAGTTGTCATGTTAGAATGGTGGAATAATTGTGTTCATTGTTGGATCTATTTTGAGTAGCTTCAGCTTTTAGAAGGTCACGTAATTGAGGTTTAATTTTGACCTGGTTTTGTTCTTGGAGTTTTAGTACGTTTTGATATAAGATTTCAATTTCAGTTTGTTTTTGTACATGGCTGAATCCGTTAAAAAATGACAGGTTGAAACAAAGTTTAGGAAATCCTTCTGTGGTTGTATCAGTTCATGGTTGGAGAGGTTTAGGAATTTATCATCGTTATTCAGAAGTAGTATTGAGCCATTATGGAGGTTGTTAAGTTTCCTTTGTATTTTTAGTTTATGTAGCAGGAGATAATTGTTGAGCTGGTGTTTCCATTAAACGTGACTACTATCATCCTCGGTTGTATTTTCTCAATGCTATTAAGGGATATTCGGACTAGTGGACAGATAAGCATACCTACAGCCCCTATCGCTGCGTTGATAGAGTTTTTCCATGCAGATGACGAGACAACAGTCAAATTCATTCCCGGTATTGTGGTATCTTATATCTTCGCTATGAAGGTACCTGTGTTCTTGTACGCAAACTATGTCTATGCTATGATTTATTGTAGATGCTGTCAGCTCCGGTTGTTGGCCGATTCTATTTAAAGTTCTAACGTTAAATATCGCTATATGAATTGTGCTTTTACATTTAAGTAATTTTTGTTTTTGTTTAAGTTCTTTTGTTGAGATTTCGAACACTGGGCCAGAGCTCCAGCCTCAGCAGGATGCGTCCCTTTTTACCCGCGCGAAGGACAATGTGGTTTGGAAATATGGTTTGAGTATGAGTCATGGTAATTTTTCGGTGGCTGTATTTTATTCTCATCTATAGACAACACCCTAAAAGATGAGTAGCAGTAGTTCCCTGATTGAACTATTTGATCCTGGCCGTTAACCCGTGAGGTTCGTCCGCCCAACATCTGGTTAGGCGTGCCGTTGACCCGTCGTTGGGTTCGTCCATCTAAGCGTTCACCACGCTGCTGGCCATGACTTCCAAGGTTTATCTTGAAAAGATAAAAGGTCTTTTTCCTTCCCTTTCTTCTCCCCCCCCATTCTGTACATGCATTAAGTTTTAGCTTTGTATACGTTCACAGTTGATTTATTTTTAAAATTCACAAGAGAATCCTTATTTACGGTTTATCGCAATCTTAAAGACATGCTATTTTAACACAAACTTAAGTTTTCAAACACTGCATATTTCCAAAAGTATAAAACATCGTTTTACCTGGTTTCTTTTTGATAATTCAACTGAAAACTAGGATTCAAATTAATAGCCTTGTCTTTTCATTTAAAATCACATAATATTCAGCAAGGATTTTACTTTCATACACATAATAAAATCCAAAACATGTGTTTAAATAACAGTTTAGTAAAAGACAAAAGTCAACTGACCTGGTAGTTGTCCAGTTCAAAACAAAACAGCTAAAGATTTTTTTGTTTGTTTGTTTCTTACAGGAATGCGAGTCTTGTACTTCAAAACTGGAATAGGAGAGGAGTTAAATTCCGGATCTTTTTATTGAGATATAGACGTGTTCTAGAGTTTTCTTTTTTTTTTTTTCTTCTCCATTTTAAATTGCAGTGTTTGAAAACCTAAGTTAGAGCAAGAATGGAATGACTTGGAGGTTTCGTGTAGGTGGAACCAACACATGTATTTATACATATATGTCCGTATTAGGAAGTCATTGCAGCATATTTGCTAATGACCAAGACTGCGGCTTTGATATAAACGAGTTTAAACTCCATTTGGTCACTTTTGAGCTAAAACTCTTCGGAGAGATATAAACTCTCTTTTCTCCCTCAACTTTGGGTTGAATACTATTATTGCTGTTTTTCCGGAAGTACTGCTTTAGCGTTTAATTACCTATCGAGGTTTTTATGCCATTAAAAAGAAACCAAACCAATATATATATATATATATATATATATATATATATATATATATATATATATATATATATATATATATATATGTGTGTGATTTATACCAATGAAAAAATGTTTCGATAGTCTTTCAAAGAGAACAAAATTTTCATATTTAAATTAATTGGCATTTATTCTTTGTAATAGCTTTTACTGCCTCACTCAAAATCTGCACCTTTTCCAGTAATCACCATAAATGTAACTGCTTGTAGTACTGAAGGTAAGAGTTGTATGAAACACACCTTCTAATGTAGTCAGACAATAGTACAAATTCACCATGCCATAATCATTCAGTACTAATGTCATAATGACTAATCAATACTAATGTTATAAGATCTAATATAATCAATGTTAGCAACAAGATTATCAGTATTATGTTTAGTTTCTGAAATCCTCATCTTTAGTTTTATTTGCAATATCTTCATGATTTGTATTAAATTTTAAAAAGAAACTTTAATAGCTTGTATACCAATTGTTTATAAAGAAAAAAAACAAGAAATTTTCGTAACTGAATATGTTTGAACATACAAGTTGATTGATTGATTTTAAATGAATGTTGACCCATCTAGGGTTATTTTGTGCAAAGAAGTTAAGGATGGTTGGTTGTTTGGGTTTTATGGCATATCAACCTTTGTAGGTTATTTAATGCCAAATCCATTATTATGCAAATATTCAGTTCTATTTCAAACAATTCAGTTTAGTATGAGTACACAGTTTAATTGTCAAAAACATTTCTACTTCAAGCTATTCAGTTTATTCAAACAGTTCTAATTCAGCTAATTCAGTTTAGTATAAGTACAGATTTTCTTTACCCACAGTTAAATGTCAAAATAGTTCTATATTAAACAATTCAGTTTCATGTGAGTAGAGTTTCCATGTCAGCGAACAAGGCAGAATGTTTTTGAATATCTTCTATCGAATAATTTAAAAATTCGTAAAGAAAGCCCTAACAGTAGTTTAGAAGAAAAAGCCTAGAATGCTACCACAGCCCCCCCCTCAGAAAGGGAAAAAGGAAAAAAAAAAAAAAAAAAAAAACCAACAAAAACGAATTCTCCCCTCCACCCCAGTAGACCGCCGCCCCCAAAGCCACCTAAAATATCAGTAGTAAATAAAAGTCCAAACGAAGAAGAGGCATTTGAACTCAGGAGCCAAGTGGAAGAAATATGTCAATATTGGTCAGTATGTCTTTAATTCCAATTTAAAATGCTGAATTTTACAAAATGTTATGCTGTATTTTGTTTGTGAAATAATGCTTAAACTATGCGTTTTAAATGTAAAGGCACGCTTACTCTACTATAAAGCCAATTTGATATTAAGCCTATCCACATGTCAGCGAACAAGGCAGAATGTTTTTGAATATCTTCTATCGAATAATTTAAAAATTCGTAAAGAAAGCCCTAACAGTAGTTTAGAAGAAAAAGCCTAGAACGCCTAATGCTACCACAGAGCTCTATAATTCCTGAAGCCTGCTAGGTCCCCAACTATAAGAAGGAAAAAAAACAAAAAAAAAAAAAACAGGAAAAGTCCCAATACAGCAAAAAAGTATAAGTCAATACTAGTGAAAGTCATAAGTACCTTAATGTTGGACTTTAACTAAGTTAAAACTTAAAACAAATTCCCCCCCCTTTTTTTATTTATTTATTTTTTTTAATTTAATTTTTTTTTTTTTTTTTAAATTTTTTTTTTTTTTTTTTATTTTATTATGTACACATGGGAAGCAGCATGATGTACGTTAAGGTATTTGAATAAACCAATGGACGACCAAACTCAATACCCAAATGGGTCCTGGACGTGAGTTTGACGACTTTTCGCTCAGGATCGACAGTTCGATCGGGGAACTACTGCTGCTCCTCTATAAGAGTGGCTTCTATAGAAGAGAATAAAACAGCCATCGAAAGATAACCATGACCCACACTCAAACCACTTACACAAACCGCATCGCTCTTCGCGCGGGTAAAAAAGGGGCGCGTCCTGCTGAGGTTGGAGCCCTGGCCTCGGTGTTCGAAAAATCAGCTACAGAGCTCAAACAATCAAAACTACTAAAATGCAAGCAAACACTACAAATAGCCACATTTAACGTAAGAACCTTAAATAGAATAGGACAACTCCCAGAGCTAATCGCATCGGCCGAAGAACATAAAATAGACATAATATGCATACAAGAACACAGATACACGCACACAGAAGATATCAAATATCACGAAACTGGCAATGGATGGTCGCTCGCCACTGTATCCGCATGGAAAAACTCTGTCAACGCCGCAGTAGGAGGGGTAGGATTGCTTATAGGACCTAGAGCACTAAAAACGCTTAATAGCATAGAGAAAATACAACCTAGAATGATGGTAGCTACATTTAACGGAAACCCCAGAGCAACAATCGTCTCATGCTACAGCCCCACCAATGTTAGTGAAGAAAATGAAATAGTCACCTTCTACGATGAGTTATCCTCATTAGTGCGTAGCATCCCGAAACACAACATGTTAGTCATTGGAGGAGACATGAATGCACAAATCGGGAAAAACGGAAACAACAAATACAGCCTCCACAACACGTCAAATAGAAATGGGCAACATCTAACAGATTTCATGATAGAAAATAGATTAGCATGCCTCAATACAAACTACCAAAAAAGAGAGGGCAAACTATGGACATACACGTACGCAAACAATACTAAAGCTCAGATAGACTACGTCCTTATAAACAAGAAATGGAAGAATAGTGCATTGAATTGCGAGGCATACTCCTCTTTTGAGGGTGTGTCCACCGATCACCGAATAGTCACGGCGAAAATACGGTTAAGCCTACGAAAAAACGACAAACGAACAGAGATCACCAAACACTATGACTGGGCCCTATTAAACAACAAAGATGTAAGAGATAAATACGTATTAGAATTAAGAAACAGATTCGAAACACTACAAGAAAAGACGGAAAAAAGTACACCAAACGACGAATACGAAAATTTCGTCAATGCACACCTTGAGGCAGCAGCAAAATACATTCCAACAAAAATTAAAACTAAATATAGAGTCCCATGGGAAACTTTAGCGGTGAGAGAAAAACGTGCACTAGTGAAAACAGCCTCCAAAAACTATCGAAAAAACCCAACAAACACAAATGCCTTAAAACTAAAAACGGCACAATATCAATTAGCAGGCATATATATAAAGGAACAGACAGAATACATTCAAAATCAGATAGATAAGATTAGAGACTCGGTGGAAGATAGACAATCTAGAATTGCCTGGCAAACAATAAACGAAGTGAGCAGAAGAAAGAACACAGCCAAAGCAAAACTTAAAGCAGCAAACCAACAAGAAAGAATAAAACTGTGGAAACAGCACTTCGAAAACCTACTTGGAAACCCACCAAAAATAACGCATGAACCAATCACCAGAATAATTAGCAAACAATTAGACATTAAACTTGGACCGTTCACACAAGAAGAACTCGACTCGGTTCTCAGAAAAATTAAAAATAGGAAAGCTGCAGGGCTGGACGAAATTCCCCCGGAAGTATGGAAGACCAGACAATTCGACGACATACTGCTCCGACACTGCAACGCAGTATACAATCAAAATCCGATAGATAGATGGACGAAGGGATGCATACTCCCCTTCCCTAAAAAGGGGGACCTCGGATTAGCCAAAAACTACCGAGGCATAACACTTACATCCATAGCTGCCAAAATCTACAATGCCCTACTACGAAACAGAATAGAACCCAAAATCGACAACATACTTAGAAAAAACCAAAATGGCTTCCGAAGAAATAGATCTACGACATCACAAATATTAACCATCCGCAGAATCCTTGAAGGTGTACGGGCAAAGAACCTACAAGCGACATTAATATTTGTCGACTTTACCAAGGCTTTCGACTCCATTCACAGAGGAAAGATGGAACAAATCCTACTAGCGTACGGCATACCTAAAGAAACCGTAGCGGCAATAACGATTCTCTATAGAAACACTAAAGTAAAAGTACGATCACCAGATGGAGACACAGAATACTTCGACATTGTAGCAGGAGTACTACAAGGGGACACGCTGGCTCCGTATCTCTTTATCATTTGTCTAGACTACGTACTTAGAACATCGATTGACAAAATCAAAGAGAATGGCTTCGAACTGACGAAGAAAAGAAGCAGAAGATACCCCGCAACAACAATTACCGACGCCGACTACGCCGATGACATAGCGATACTGGCAAATACACCTGACCAAGCCGAAACACTTCTGCATAGTTTGGAACGAGCAGCAGCAAGCATAGGCCTCCATGTTAATGCACACAAAACGGAATATATGTGCTATAACCAAATGGGGGACATCTCCACTCTACAAGGAACCCCTCTTAAACTAGTAGACAAATTCACGTACCTAGGAAGCAGCGTCGAATCAACCGAAAAGGACATCGAAACGAGGTTAACGAAAGCATGGACAGCTATCAATAGGCTATCGACTATATGGAAATCAGACCTAACCGATAAAATGAAACGCAGTTTCTTCCAGGCAGCGGTCACATCGATACTGCTATATGGATGCACTACATGGACGCTAACAAAACGGCTGGAGAAGAAACTAGATGGCAATTACACAAGAATGCTGCGTGCAATCCTGAACAAGTCCTGGCAGCAACACCCCACAAGACACCAACTGTACGGCCACCTGCCCCCTATCACGAAAACTATTCAAGTTAGGCGAACCAGACATGCAGGACATTGCTGGAGAAGCAGAGATGAACTCATAAGAGATGTACTCTTATGGATCCCCACACACGGCTGCGCAAAAGCAGGACAACCAGCACGAACATACATTCAGCAGCTATGTGAGGATACAGGTTGTTGTCCTGAAGACCTGCCTAGGGCGATGAACGATAGGGAGGAGTGGCGAGAGAGGGTCAGGGATGTCCGTGCTGCCAGCGCGATATGATGATGATGATAAGCACACAGTTTAAATATAAGTACAGTTCAATTGTCAAAAACATTTCTGTTTCAAGCCATTCAGTTTAGTCAAACAGTTCTGATTCAAACAATTCACTTTAGCATAAGTATACAGTTAGTTCTATTTAACACATAGATAGGGCCCAATCGTGTGCTAACATTCTGAGCCAGAGTGGCCCAGGGAACAATGGAAATGAAGGAGTGCTCCGCATTCCCCAAAGCCACAGCATCACTAGAACCTCACCATCAGATTGTTTAGTGTCATATCCAGGACTCTCATTGGTGGGGGATTTTACCCTTCTGCAGAGGTGCTGTTGGTGTATTCTACAGCCCCAGCCGACTGGGCAATACACAGAGTTAATGTCAAAACAGTTCTATTTTATACAATTCAGTTTAGCATAAATACGCAGTTTAAATGTAAAAAACAGTAAACTCAAACCACGGTTTAGTTCTTTTTCACCCATAGATAGGACCCTATCAGATGCTACCACTCCGGGCCCAAGTGGACCTGGAAGTGATGGCAATAAAGGGGTACTCTACATTCCCCAAAGCTTCAGCATTACTGGAACCTCAACATCAGATTGTTTAGTGTCATATCCAGGACATTTGTTGGGTGGGGGTCTAACCCCTCTGCAGAGAAGCAATCAGTGTCTTCTACAGCCCCAGCCGACTGGGCAAAAAGTTAAGGAATCGCATTCATTGTACATTCACATTTACATTCTACGTGTAGTTGTTTTTAAAAGTTTCTTCTTTCTTTTCCACGGTTCTGTTGGATATTAAAATTTTTAAACAGATATATTTGACCTATAACAGGTACTACAACCCCAGGTCAAAGTGGGTCTGGGATTGATGGCAATTTTCTTAGTTGTAGCCTCAGGATACGATGCTGTTTTGTGTCATGCTCTAGACACCGTTTTGGGGGTCTTACCCCCCAACAGGTAACACAACGCTGCAGACAATTTAAACATTAATCAATAGAAGTTATAAACCAATAAGCAAATATAATAAACGAAATAAGATTGTCCATGAAAATCAGTAGTAGCAAAAATGAGTTATAAACTGAAAATTAATTTTCTTTAGATTAAAATACAAAATTCTTACTCAAGTACTTGATGATTGAAATGAGCTGAATTTTTATTTCTTAGAATATTCAGATGGTTATCTTTATCTTCATTGTTATACTCACAACGTTCTGGATTGCATTCAATAAAGGATTCAAAACAAAGAGTTCAAAATTCTGTATGAGCTCCTGAGTTCAACCTAAAACACCTGAAGAACGCTGAAGGATGCATCAGACAAAACATTATGAATATAACAATGAAGATGAAGACAATAGTCTGAATATTCAAAGCGATAAAAATTATTCAGCTTCATCTCAGAAATTTTGACAAAATAAGCAAAAGTTTTGATAAATGTGTTCTGAAGTACTAAATTGAAATACTTGAGTGAGTCAAAAGTTTCACATTATCTTAGTGACATGAGGCACAATTCAGTAGCTCTGGATACTTTTACCCTGGTTATAAAAGTGACAAACCATACTGGACTGTGAGATGCCAAGCTTGCCTGATACTTTCTGAGTACTACTCACTGGATTTATGTCTATGACTTGTTGCACGGCCTCTGAATCCATACCTTTAAGCATACTTTACCTTATCATTATAATTTCTTCTATCATCTGGTTATTGTAATCAACTGTGCTGCCTTCACCTTTTGCAGAACAAATGTTTTTGGTTACTTCCATGGGATTATGGTGCAGTTCAAACTCATGAAGCATAAGTTTTGGTTCATCTGTTAAGCAATGCAGAATATAACAGTGCACCAACTACCAAGCATATCAAGTAACTTCCATGCTTTGAACAGTCACCTTCTGAAATGCCTCGAACATTTTTCGTGCCACTTCTTCCTCTTACCTCCAGTAAAGTTCTTTTTTTGTAAATTCACTTTCAACTGGTTCTTCCTCCTATTCTTTAAATAAATGCTTACAACTCATTGTTGTATTCATCATTTCAGTGTTCTTTTCATGGAAGATGGGTCCAGCTGGGTTCAAAAATACTTGGGAAGAATATGGTACGTCTTTGGATTCATTCTACATTCCTGTTATACAAAATATTCTACTTCTTTGGATTCATTCCATCCAGAAGTCAAACGATCCATAAAGAAAGACTTGAATGGATCAATTATAAAATTGTAAGAAGTGTCTGTCTTATTTAATCAAACATTACAAAGAAAAAATTCTGCCCAGATATACATATATATTATATGTATATACAATATATATATATATATTGTCATCCACAGACAGACAGTTTTGTTGTATCTCAACTCATCTGTGTGGCTAGACATGCGAAATGCATCAAGCTGGGATTGAAACCAAGCTGGCCTTACGCCAACCTGATAACATACCTCCCAGACATCAACAGTTTCAGCCTAAGCAAAGAAATTTTAACACAATGCATAAGTATTAATTTTCCTTTGTTTACATTTATGCAAATGACTGGAGTGCTCAGTTCATTAGATGAGCTTTGCGTTAAACCAGTGGTAACTGTTAATTCCTTTGCAAAAGTGTTCAAACTCCAGAGGGGAGCATATATATTGTCATCCACAGACAGACTGTTTCATTGTGTTACAACTCCACAGTGTGGCTAGACACACAAGATGCTTCAAGCTTGAATTGAAACCCAGCAAACTTTACGTGAGCTTGATAACATACCTCACAGCTATCAGCAGTATGTAATATATATATACAGATGTACATTTTTCCAAATGATGGAATGGTTTATACTCCTCTTTGGAACAAATATCTTCCAATCATAGAATTGTCTCAACAAAGATTCACCAGAGTCTACACAGAAATAAGAAACAAACAGTTAAAACTTCATGATATAACTGGCTCTCCCTTGCTTATAATGATATGTAATCACTCTATGGTAATTGTAAAAAAACAAGTTTGATACTCTTAAGGGGACATCTGAAATACATACTCTAAATGACAAATATGAAGACTTTGTTACAGACTATATAGAAGCAGCAGCTGCTAAGTGTATACCAACCAAACCAATAGCCAAATGTAAAGTTCTATGGGAGTCAATAGTAGTTAAAGAAAAACAAGATAACATGAAAAAAGTATCTTTACTAGTTAAAAAGAAACCTAACAAACACCAAAGTAGAGAAAATTAAGAAAGCCCAGTGTGAACTAATTCATACCAAAAACAACAAGTAGAATACATTGAAAACTAAATCAATAAAATCAGAAACTTGGTTGGAGATGGACAAATCATGAATAGTAGGGCGGACAATAATTGAAGTAAGCAGATAGAAAAGCATCTTGATAGCAAAACTAAAAAGTGCCAACCAAGAAGAAAGACTTCACAAGTAGAAAGAATATTTCAAAAATCTTCATGGAAACCCTCCTAAAATCACTGATAAACCTACCAAAACAATTATAAATAGCCATCAAGACATCAAACTAGGACAGTTTATGGAGGAAGAACTTGACACAGCACTGAAAAGAATCAAAAGCAGAAAAGTTACAGGTCTCCACAAAATACTTCCTGAAGTATGGAAAACAAAACAAAATTGATGATATACTTCTTTGATTATGCATTGCTGTATCAAATAAACAAAATATAATTGAAAAATGGATAAAAGACTGCATCCTCCTCTTCCGCAGAAAAGGTGACTGCAAAATTACTAAGAACTACAAAGTTAAACCTCTTACTTCTATAACTGGTAAGATTTATAATGACCTAATTCTCAATCTTATCTTGCCTGAAGTCAAGAAAATTCTTTGGAAAAATTAGAATGACTTTCATGGAAATCAATCCACAGCATCAATGATTCTCCTAAGCGATGTTCTCCTATGTACTTCAACATATAGATATGCCAGGATTAGCTGACCAGTGAGGTCCTACATCAATCAGTGTGGACACTGGATGCAGTCTAGAAGATGTGCCAGAAGCAATGGATGATACAGAAAGATGGCAAGAGAGAGTCAATTAACTCCATGCTATTAGCATAACTTTATGATGATATATATATATATATATATATATATATATATTATTGAAAACTTTTCTGAATGGGCTTCAGCTTTTGAAACAAAATAAAATTTCACCAAACCTAAATCTGAAAGTAAGGGTAGCTAAGCAACAAGATTTGTCTTATATATTATTTTTATCATTTTCAATTGATGCTGTTTCTAAATCAAAAAGAAATGTTACCATCAAAAGGCTCTTAGATTGAACACAGCATATGAGTGTTCCACAGTTGAGTTAAAGGTGGGATCTATTTGGCTGCTTTCACTGACCACTTTTCATAGATAAAGATTTATCTAGCACCAGCCATATTTTTGGATGAGCGTATGACAGAAGAACAGTGTATTAGTACAATATAGATAATTTGAACAACACTCCTTAATATATATGATTCAAAATGTTATCTTATTAGCTTTATCGCAACATGAGATAATGTTTGTAAAAGTTTTTTTATATGAACTAGAATTTCATGCAAAAATCCTCCGTTTTTCAACTTTAGAAAGAAATTTCACAGGTATTACATACTCATATTTACCAACCCCTCCGCTCGGGCAGGATATGACACAAGGTCAATTTTTTAAGTGGAGTTTAACAGGTTTGAATTCAGAGTTTTCCTTCTCCAAGACTAGTTGCCTCACCAAGGCTGAAGAACCTAGTCTGCCCTACTATTTACCCATAGCTGGAGGGAAAATATTTGGATTCATACCTTTCCCAAGGGTATTAGTGCTATGTGAAATGCAATCAGTCAAGTCCAGGATTTGAACTTGTGTCGCCGTGTCCAATCCCTGCGACGATAACCATTACACCACGGGCACCGCCTTTTTCCCTCCACTCGGGCAGGATATGACACAAGGTCAATTTTTTAAGCAGAGTTTAACAGGTTTAAATTCAGAGTTTTCCTTCTCCAAGACTAGTTGCCTCACCAAGGCTGAAGAACCTAGTCTGCCCTACTATTTACCCATAGCTGGAGGGAGAATATTTGGATTCATATCTTTCCCAAGGGTGTTAGTGCAATGTGAAATGCAATCAGTCAGGTCCAGGATTTGAACTCGTGTCACCGTGTCCATATCCTGCGACGATAACCATTACACCACGGGCACCTCCACTACAGGTATTACATACTCTCTAGCCTACGTAACTCCAGTGCTAACCAATGCGGTATGATGTAGTTTTATTTAATACAGAAATCAAGATCATTGTTGCACAATATCTGAACATCTAAAATATCTCATTGGCTATGTTAAAAGTTGTTTTTTTAACACATCTTATATGTATAGGAAAAGGAGAAAGAAATTATGTATGAAAGACAAGAAGAAAGAGGCAGAGAGTAAAAAAGTGGAGAGAAAGGAGCAAGATAGATAGACAAACTGAAAGAAAGAGGGTTTCATTGGAATAATTCTATTGATAATAAATGCATTCTTCCTGTTGGCCATTCCAATGCTTAATTTCCTGCTCAAATCCATTGCCAAGTCAACTCCAAATGATATTGAATGCTGGTTTTATTCAGCAGTTTGGACATTGCATTTAACCATCCATTTGCCTGCAAGCACCTGATCTTCATTAGTTATGGACAAGATTGCCTTGAAAACAATTAGGTTTCCAAGAATAAGAACCTTGTTGATTATAATGGCCTTGCAACCTTTCATTTTTTAATAAAATCTATATTTATTTGCAAGTTAATAAAAAGGCATTTGGTTTCATCATGCCAAAGTCTAGAACAATTATGCTATAAAAGAGATCTAGAAAAAATAAATACAATAATAAAAAATAGTTAATTTATTTAAATATAAATTCATGAATAAAATTAGATATAAAAAAATATTCACTGAAAGATGACATTTAAAGATTGTTCATATCATATAGAATCTTCTGTTTTCAAATCAATTTACTACAGCAAGAACAAAAATATAATTTTAACCTGTTTAAAATTCCTAATTCAAAATTTCAAGCTTATGATTAGTCTTTCTCAAAATCTATGTTATTTCAGGTAAAAACTTATTGATTTATTACTTTATGAACTTAAGATTATTAAAGTCTCAAATAATTCTCATTGTATGACGTTTAGTGAATTCCACTCAGCATTAATGTTTTATGTCTGATATGAAATGAATTTTATAATCCAATCCAATGTGGGGGCATGCACCTCATCTGTATCCAAGTAATCATGTGAATTTACTCTGGGTGAAAAACTGTGTTGCAAATAATAAGTTTGAATTCAGTGCAAAGTTGAGGAAAACAAACACCATTACTCTTCATTATACCTAAACCCAACTTTTCTAGTGCTCCCAAAGTGTTATGATCACGTCTAACATAGGTGTTTAAGTCACTAAGAAGGAAGATTTTGTCAGCATTTGGAATTGAGGTTATAGCTAATCTAAGATCATGACAGAAAGCCATAATAGATACCTTGCAACTATCAATAGTTGGAACATAGGCAGAAAGAGCACTCATAAAGTGGTTGCATGGTAAAGGATCTTGAAGGTACAGGATTCAGTCACAAATGCCATGAGGATATTCTAATTGGTTAGTTATTAACTTTGCTGGAATAGCAAAATATACATCCTGTCTTATCTTACCTCCCTTTGGTTTCCCTTTCCTAAAGAAGATGTATCTTAAGCCTGTCAGTTGATCTTCTTCATTCAGATGGGTTTTTGAGAGTGCAGCAATCTCAATATTGAACCAAACAAACTTCTTTGCTATTATACCTGTTTGCCGTTATTGAAAGTCTTTCAAAAGAAAGGCCATTCTCCAGGATCTTGCATGTTGGAGAGATTAGGATAAGGCAGAGCGTGCAACATTCATCAGCTACTCTAACTTGACAGTTCCAAAGTCCAGAAACAAGGTAAATAGAAACAATAATGAGCTGTAGCACCATGTCAAAACTTAGCCACATAATAAATATGCATATATACACATATACATCCAGAATACATATTGACGCAATGAATAAAGACGAGCAAAGACTTCTTTAAAAAAATATACCTCTCACTTTATTTGAATGCATTGTGTGAGAGAGGGAGTTGGAGACCGAACAGAACTGCAACATATTGACCCCCACTCTTATGGCCATCAGTGTTGTGTCTTTCTCGTTCTCCAGGGCTTGCTCAACTGGAGACCCAAGGGGCTCAGCTTTCTGCTGAGTGCTGGCTTTCTCTACCACATCTTGTCATTAACTCATCTGATCTCCAACTAACTGACTTCCTGTCTTCTCTACCACATCTTGTCATTAACTCATCTGATCTCCAACTAACTGACTTCCTGTCTTCACCAAGTTATATAATAGTTCAATCGCCCACTCAGTATCTTTGGAATGGCATGTTTGATCATCATCAAGCAGAAATAACTGTCATGCAGTTCAGAGGTCACTCTCTTCCGGTGCATCAGTCTATGACTGTACCGTGGGATTTTACCTTGTCCCATATTGTCAGCCAAGTCTACCTACGCGATTTCTTGCCATCGGAATGTGTCACTTCCTTCCGGTGCATCACTTTGGAATGGCATGTTTGGCCGGGTCAAAGGTCAATATACAACATTAGTTCCAGGTCATAAATTGCATAACAAGCTTACAGCTCTTACTTTAGGTAGGGAGAGCTGTTGGGTTCAAAATTATCCTTCTTTTAGAGCAGTTACCATACCAATGTTAGATGCCTATACCCTTTGTCTATATAATTCATAGTTTGAAATAAGTATATCAAGGCAGCATTTTCTCTTTAAAAAATGTTTGATTAAATAGAACAGACACTTTGTGTCTGTCATTTTTTTCTTTGATCCAGTTAAGTCTACATATTAATTGTTTGACTTCAATATGGAATGAATTTAGGAAGGCACCATATTTTCCCAAGTACTTTCAGCCTCAACTAGAGTCATCTTTTGGTGAGCAAATAATGAAATGACAAGCTCAATGTCAATTCATATACATCTGTATGAAAAATATGAAGAAAGAACAAATCGAGAGGAAATTTATAGAATAAAAGAATTTTCCCCAGTTATGTCAGAATTTACTTGGTGAAAAAAAATAAAATAAAAAAAATAAAAAAATAAAAATATATATATATATATATACACAAACACATACACACAATTCAAAATAATGCCTCCTATTTATTTGTATGGAAACTGCCACAGATACAACCAGCTTGTTTAGCATAACAGCTATTTTCACTGGAAATAGAATTGACAATTCAAGTTCAAATCCTGGACAAAGTTGCTTGTGCTTCACTTTGTACTTATATCGCTAAAAAATGGTATGAATCCATCTATTCTCTTATCAGCTGTGGGAATAATTGAGCAGACTGTAACCTTTAGCCTTAGTAAGGCTTCCAGTTTAATAGAAGGAAAACTGAATTCAATTCAGATGTACTCTACTTAAGGATTGACCTTGTGTCACATCCTGCATGTAGATTTGAGGTAGAGTAAACATATACACCAGATACAAGGATCGTAAGTATACCACTGAATAGAGCAAATTTTCAGCTAAAATCACTTTTTTTCCTCATTGCCACCACTATTGGCAATCCATTTTTTGCCAGCAACAAACAAGAGTCATCATGCTGTATTTTTAAAATACAGCTCCAGTGGAGGTGACTCATTTTTCACAGCAGTGATGACAGTAAAATTTTTAAGCAATGGACAGTAATATCTAATTGTGTATATATATATATATATATATATATATATATATATATATATATAATTGTATATCTGAAGAAATGCTGAAAAAGAACCATTACTTCTCTTGATTTATTTACTCATTTTTTTTATTAATTCTATTTTTATGTGAATCACTGGTTTTGTGAAATATGACTGCAGACAAGAAAGGAAATAAAATCAAACAGAGAAGAGGATTATATAGATATGCTAAAAAGATGGAAAAGAAAAGAAATTGATGAAAGAAAGTGGAAATACCCACAAAGAAGTTAAAATGAATTGAAGAAAAAAAGAAATCACAATAGCAGAAATCAAAAAAAAATAAGAAGATATATATATATATATATATATATATATATATATATATATATATATATATATATATATATAAGATAGTGAGATGAAGAGAAAGATAATTGGGTTTAGTAATAAGCTAGAATGAAGAAGGAGAAGTTTAAGAAAATGATCTGATTTTTTGCCAGAGAAAATTTCTTCCCCCCCCTGCCCTGTTTTTCACACAAAATCTCAACTAGCAGTAATGATATAATGCACATAATTATCAAAGCTCATTTTCTAAAGAGATAAAGTTACAAAAGAAAAAGACAAAGTAAAATCTAAAGAGGGAAAGTAACAAAAAGAAAAAGAAAAGGAAAAATCTACCCCTCAAAAATAGCAAAGTGGGAGAGAAAGGATCGATATTTGCTTTTTAGACTGTAAAAAGATATGGAATTCTTAGCATTGTAATAAAATAAAAACTTTTTTTAAAAAAGCATCTAAAATCCTGAAGCAAAATTTTCTTTTCAATTAATTCAATGCATCAAATGTCTTTTTGTTCTTTTACTCATTCTGAGTCTTGTTTATAAGCAATTTTCTCATTCACTACTTCATCTACTTTGATTTATCTCTGCATACATTTGGTTGAAACTTAAAGATTTTCTTTATAGATCATTAAGTTTCAATTTACTCAATCCTTTTCAGCCTGAATTGATATATTTTACCAGTTTTAACCCATTGAACCGGTAAGTATATTTTCGGCTTAGCACTAGTCAACTCTATAAACTGACTATGTCCCCTGCAGAAGGGTAAAATTTGGGAACTTATGCTTTATGAGTTTGAACTGGTCCATAATACCATGGAATTAATCAAAAACATTTGTGGTGCAAAAGTTAAAGGCCCAGTTGGTCATAGTGCAGTAAGCAGATGATTCAAACTGGGCCATTAATGCCATGGAAGCAATCAAAAATATTGTCGTGAGAAAGTTGAAGGCCCAGTTGATCACAGTAGAGTAACCAGCTGTCCAAAGAAATATTGCTTAGTTTGCAAGCACCTTGACCATCTGGCAATGTCAAATAGTTCTAGAACTATGGATTTTGAAGTTGTGTTTGAAGCCATAGAGCCAAATCTGGTGAGTTGCATTTGGAAAGTATCAGGCCACCTCAGCAACTCATAGTGTAGTGTGGTTTATCACCTTCATAACCTTTGCAAAAGCATTTTGAGCAGCCAAATTGTTCCTCAAATTATCAAAATAATACAAAACTTTTGACTCACGCAAGCAAATATTGCTACTGCTGGTACGGTTAAAAGTGATATGAAAGAATATGATATTGATGCAGCAATGCTGATAAAGATTGATTATAATAAGTGCAGTGACAGTGTCAGTCGCATACTGACAAGAATGTACTGCCCATTATGGTGATTGTTATGATTTTTTTCTTTCTTTACAAAATAAGGTGCATTACAAATTCTGAGGAGAAAAATATCTAGAAAAAAATTCTAAGGAGTAGAAAAAAAATATTGTAAAGAGAGGAAGAAAAAGAAAAAGATACTGCAGAATGAAAGAAAAATGAATAAGAAAAAGAAAATAAGTAAAAATGTGGATAATTCTGATAATATAAATGTTGTTTATTTGTTTTTTTGTTTAATGGCATATCAGTCTTTATGGATTATTTGATGCCAAAGCCATCATTGTAGAAGGACAGTCAGTGTACTATGAAACCTAGAGCTGTGAAGGGGAGTTCATATCTTTCCCATGTCCAACAATTAAATATAACAAGAGTTCAAACTTGCTTAAAAGGATGTTGCAGTTCAGCATGTTAATCACTATGACATAAAGAATCCTATAATAGGAAAGTGCAAATTAAAAAGGAGAAAAAAAAGAAACAAACCAAAAACAAAGAAAAAGGTGAAAATGAAATGAGAAAAATGAATACAAAAAACAAATTAAATTTGTCTGAAAACTCTGGAACTGTGAACGAAAAGAGGAAAAATTATTATGAAGGAAATTTTTTTAAATGATGATGTGAATATAAAAGTGAAGATTTAATGAAAGAAAGAAAAACTAAGAATAAATGAAATTTTATGAAAAAGTGTAAAATACTAAAAGGAAAGGAAATAAAAAGAAAAAGAAACAATAACTGAAAAAATAAAATTGGAAAAATAAAATTGAAAGTAAAAAAACAGTTGTCTGATTATTGAACTACGTTCTCTTTCATTTGGTTATCATTTAGTGATAAACCATTCTTCCTTAAAGAAGTTCAAGGTTCAACAGTCAGTGTCACTTGAAAGGTAAAAATGATTCAAGATGAAAGTTTAAGAACAAAATCAAAAAACTACAGGTCCAACCAGAAATCACAACTCTTTCCTTTTTCTAATATACAATGTAAATTACAAAAATAAAATCAATTAGAATCCAAACAAATCAATGACTACTATGCACTTCCATTTCATTCTAGCCTTCATCCTACTACTCCATATTGGTCTGATTTACTTGACAATTTTGATTGGTCTGATTTACTTGACAACTTTGATTGGTCTGATTCACTTGACAACTTTGATTGGTCTGATTCACTTGACAACTTTGATTGGTCTGATTCACTTGACAACTTTGATTGGTCAAATTCACTTGACCACTTTGATTGGTCTGATTTACTTGACAATTTTGTCTTCATATCATCATGGAAGTTTTTCAATTAATCCATTTCTTGACAACTACACAAGTCTACTTGTTGTCTGCAAACCTTGCAGTGTGTTCTGCTCATTCACAAATACACAATCTGAATCACAAAAAAGCAATAAAAATCCCATCTTCAGTGACAAAGGATGTATGATTATTGTAAGGAATGCATTTTTTCAAGAAAGGAGATGTTAAAAGATGTTAAATAGTTGTTAACTTTGATTTTATCACTTGCTTCTTCTGTTGCAGCTTGATCATCAAAAAGGAATCTTTTTTTCGTCAAAAGTTCAAAATGATTTTATTTATTGGATTTTCTCATCTCTCAAGCTTTAAAGATGACATTAGTTCCATCAAAATCATCTTACAACAACTGTGTTAGAGATTTTTCTTATTTCTCCATGCCCTTGCTTCTGAGCCCAAGCTACCTCTGAACCTTGCTTTCAGACAATCGTCCTCTGACGCCATCACTGTGTCTCTTCCTATGTATACATGATGACTCTGCAACTTCCAACTGTCAATCCAATCCAGCACTGAGTGACTTTTCTATTTGAATGTCTGAGATGATGATTTATCATAAGTAGCTGAAACCTGTTCTCTGACTTTGGATTAGTGTGTGGCAGCTGTCCATTTCTTTCAGTGAAATGTGAATCTGGTACTAGGGACTCCAAACCCAGAACTGCACCTCCCCATTGCACCAAAAGTAGTGGGTTGGAGTAAAACACTTTCATGTGACTAGTTTTTGTAGAAGGCAAATTGTGTCCTTATAATGCACACACATTAAAACAATCAAGTTTTAAAACTATTTCAATAGTTTAAAGTTAAATCTCAGCTACATGGTTTTATTGAAATCTTGATTTCCTGGTGACTGGAATAAAATTCATCGATAAAAGATCATCATTTTAGTTTCTAGTGAGCAAATTTTCAGCCCGATATCTGCTTTATGCAGTTCTACAAAAGGATAAAGATTTTGTTAATCTAATGAATTACAAAGGGGTGAATTTAGCATCATTTTGTTAATCTAATGAATTTTGTTAATCTAATGAATACAAAGTAAGGGGTGAATTTAGCATCATATTCTCAAATTTCAAATCAAAGCCATTAAAAAAAACTCCAAAATATTTTGAATTTTCAAAAAATATTATGAAAAACATGCTTCAAGGTCCCATTATTCACTATAAAAAATTTGGATCCATCTTTGAATTATATAATTGTTGTATCATGGTAAGGAAGAGATACGCAGTGAAATAGAGTTAACTATTTATTAACTAATGAGGTAAAGACCAATAAATATAAGTCTCACGCTGTTGGTGTTACGTCCGAAGTTGGTCTTATGACTGACCGAGATCTTCAGTACTGACCGTGCTTAAGAAATACGTCTTTTATTCCTCCGAGATGCCGGAAATCATGTGGTACAAGTCACTATATAACATCTACCAACCAAATTTTTTTTATTATGTCCGTAGGACATACATTTTTGTTTTTTAGGATTTATTTCCATAGTTCCCGTCGGGGTACGTTTTCGTTAACTCGTACGATTTTGTTGTATTGGTGAGGGCCTAGATACTTCACACAAGTCATAAATGACGGACATTGGTTCTTCAACTTGTTCCTTTGTGTTTGGGGTATATCTTTTCTTTATTTGTTTAATATGTCTACGAACCTTCCATCTTGGATGTTTTATTATGTACATCATATTACCAAATGTTTTTTCAATAATGCCCTCTAACCAGTTTGCTTTACCTAAATGATAATTTTGGAAATAGATTTTTCCCCTGAACTGTAAGTCTTATTAAAGGTATTAATATTTTTCTTATTTCCTTTTTTTTTTTTTTTCTTTTTTTTTTTGACGGAATCAATTTATTGAGCACTGGTCGAATTTTCCTAGCAAACATCACTTCTGCTGGGGACATGTTTGCGTTAGTATTTGGATTAGGTGTTATTCGATAAATGGATAGGAATTCTTGTAATTCCTCATTTTCTGCTTCCATCCCATTTGCCTTTTTAATTGCTCTTTTGAATACATCGATAAATCTTTCCACCAATCCATTTGATCTTGGATAGTAAGGTGCCGATTTTAGGTGATTTATCGAAAGCAATTTACAGAAATTTTCAAATTCTTTTGATGTAAATGGTGTGCCATTGTCAGATACAATGGTTTCTGGCAATCCGAATCCTGCAAACAGTTCCTGTAACACATTTATTGTAGTTTTTGTCGTAGGCGTTTTGCATTTGAAAATTTCTGGCCATTTCGTAAAGCTGTCTATGACAAAAAAAGTATGTTCCTTTTAATGGACCGGCATAGTCAATATGTAGACGCGACCACGGTTTGTCTGTCTTAGGCTATGGATTGAATTTTATGTGAGGTGCTTTTGCTACCGCTGCGCAGCTTTTGCACGATTTCACCATGTTTTCTATGTCTTTATCCATACCCAGCCAGTGTACGTAATTCTGCAAGAGAACCTTTATTCTACTCATTCCCGGGTGCCCGGTATGGAAATCTTTCAAACTGTTTTTTGTTAAAACTGCGGGTATGACCACTCGTTCTCCATACATCAATATGCTGTTGCACATTGAAAATATATTATTTGTTTTAACTTTCTGGTTCATCAGTTCTTTTTTGGTTTCATTAAAGAACTTATCAAATTTTGTCTTAAATTTTATCTCCTCAAGCGTAACTGGTAGTTCTTTAACTGTATTGAATAAAACGTATTTTACATCCATTTCGGATTTTAATGAAGCAATGATGGTCTCCTCTATCGGTTCTGTATTTTTTGGTATTAATCTGGTTAATCTATCCGCATGTGCGATCTCTTTTGACAGTAAGAATGCCATTTTAAATGAATGATTCAACAGCATCGTGGCCCATCTTTGTAAGCGGTTCGCAGTGTATTGGCATTCCTTTTTTAGAACCAAATATTGTTAACAATGGGAGATGATCCGTTTGTAATATAAATTCTCTACCGTGTACGTATTTATGAAATTTCTTGATTGCAAATATGATAGCTAAATCTTCCTTTTCTATCTGTGAATAGTTCATTTCCGCCAAAAGTAGCGTAGTCGATACATATTGAATCCGTTTATTTTGCCATCTTTGTGAAATATAACTGTCGCTAAGCCAAAATTACTTGCGTTGCTGGCAACATATATCTGCTTATTAGGGTTGTAATGTGTCAAAGCTAAGTTTGACGTTAGCGCAGTTTTTAATTTCTCGAACACTTTTTACATCCATCCGTCCAATTCCATTTTATGTCCTTTTTTAGTAAATGATTCAACGGAGCTCTTAGTATATTAGCATATTTGGTATCTAGCTATTGTAGTAGTTAACTAGCCCCCACCCCCCAAAAAACGATTGTAATGCTGCAGTCGGTGCAGGCATGTATTTTATCGGGTCCGCTCGGTTAGAATCAGGAGTCCTGCCTTTCTCGTCGATTACTTGTCCCAGATATTTGATTTTTGATAGAAAAAAAATCACATTTTTCCATACTTAATTTAAAGCCAAATGCTTTTATTTTTCTAAACATTTCAATAACACGTTTCGCATGATCTCGATTTTTGCTTTTTATTAGAATATCATCTAAATAAGCTGTTACGAAGTCCAGATCTGCTAATATTGTATCCATTATTTTTTGAAAAATTGTCGGAGCTACTTTTATTCCATAGCCTATTAATTTTGTACAAACCTCTATGTGTGTTAATAGTTAATAATTCTGCACACTTTTCTTCCTCTGGTGTTTGTAAATAAGCTTCTGACAAATCTAACTTTTAAAATTTGAGTCCGCCATTTAAATTTGCAAAATTTTCTTCCGGAGGGGGTTATTTATTTCTTTTAGACTATCATTAAGTCTGGTTGAATAATCTGCACAGATTCTAATTTTATCATTTTTTTCTTTACACATACAGTTGGAGCTGCCCATGGGTTGTGATCAATTTTTTCTATAACTCACAGTTTTTCTAGTCTTCCTAATTTTTTATCAATAATTTCAACTGACCCATAGAGTACAAGTCTTTTCGGTCGAAAAACTGGCATTACATTTTCTTTTACTTCGAATCTTGCCTTTTGACTTTAGAACAGAATCCACGTCCTTCTGAAAATATTTCCGGAAATTTTATTTTTAGTTCTTTTTTCAGTTTATATGAACTTGTCGTAGTACCATCTATTTTATTGCAGAAAGTATTTAGTGGGATGTTGAATAGATTAAATTCTTCCATCCAATCCGTTCCAAATAAATTTTAGGCATTTTGCATGACAAATGCTTTTAATTTTCTTTTTTTTTTTCTATTAAAGAAAACATTTATGAAAGTTTCTCCTATAAATTTTAATTTTTCTCCGGTAACACCTTTTGCTATTTTTTTCGAGTTACTCAGGGTTGGACATTTTATTTTTTTCCAAGTTTCAGCATCAATTATTGATAAATCAGACCCTGTGTCTATCTGAAATTTTATTTTTTTATTGTTGAGAAAAATATTTTTGTATTTTCTTTGTAATTTTTTAGTTGTTTCTTGTTCAGTAGTGTACTGTACCCGTTTGTTATTTTTTTAATAATTTCCCCTTCCAAGTCTGCAGTGTGAGAATTTGTGTCCTTTGCGCCCGCAAGTATGGCATTTTTTGTGTTTAAATGGACATTCTTTAAATAGATGCAATTCTCCAAACACGGATTAATTTTGAAAAACGGTTTATTTTTCTTACCTTGTGGTTTGGTCTTTATTGTATGAATATTTGAAATATCCTGTTCTTCAATTTTTGCTGTGTCAGCTCTCAAATTTAAGATACGTTGGCATTCTTCAGCTAAACTTTATAAAGTTATTTTTTGGTCTTGTTCTGATTTGGTTAATAGCCTTGTACGAACTTCTTTTTCAGAGGGTGAGGTTAATATCTGGATGAAAATCAAACATTTAAACATATTTCATTTTGCTAGAACCTTTCACAGTACCTGTTAACTGTACTGGCGAAAGTCGTGTAGTCTTCACAATCCTTTTTCGTAAGGTTGAGACATTGCCAACGAGTATTAAACAGTGAACTTTATGCCCTAAATACTTTTGTTAGTATCTGGATAGTTTCTCGGAACGTCATTTCACCATGCTGCCTCGGCAGAATAAAATTTACGTATTTTTCATGTTCTGCCGCCCCGAATTTTTTCTCGTTGGGCCATTTTTCACAATCTTTTTCAAAAATTGATTCGTAACTTCTGAAATATGCCTCTAATGTCACTTCTTCTGGTTTGTAGATAAATTCGCCGACTGAATTTATTACTGACTATTGCGAGAATATATTTAAATTTCCCGGGTCGTTTTCTTTTATCAGACATTCAGAGTAGTTTCTCGAATCTTTTTCTTGTCGTTCAATGCTCTCATGGAGTCGTTTTAAATCCTCTTGTTGTTTTTCCTGTTGTTTGAAGTCTTCTTGTCGTTTTTCTTATTGTTTTAAATCATCTTGTCGTTGTTTTTCCTGTTTTAAATCTTCTTGTCGTTGTTTTTCTTGTTTTTTAAAATCTTCTTGTCGTTGTTTTCCCTGTCGTTTTAAATCCTCTTGTTGTTTTCCTTATTGTTTTAAATCTTCTTGTCATTGTTTTTCTTGTTGTTTTAGGAATTTCAACATACAATTTTAAAAGTCCTACTTTGTATATCCTTGAACGTCCCTTTGTGTGTATTTCACTCTAAATTCGAATCCTTCGTTGACAACTGTTGCTGTTTTTTTTTTGTTTTTTTTTGTGAGTACGAAATCTTCGAATCCTTTGTTGTCAATTGGTGTATCATGGTAATGTAGAGATATGCAGTGAAAATGAGTTAACTGTTGCGGAGCCGATAAGTATGTCGACCCCGCAAATGAATTATGTGAATGAGAAACAGCCAAAGCAATAGGAAGGAACAGAGGCGAGGTAACGATAATAACAAGTGACAATTTATTTTGTCATATTTACAAGCGTGAATGTAAATGTCCGTGATGGTTGTATGTAGTCTTCAGCTAGGATGGGTTATGTTGTTAGCTGGTAAGCTGAGGTCGGTCGAGTCGTTGAGTTCAGCTAGATGTTGGATGCTGGTAAGCTGAGGTCGGTTGAGTCGTTGAGTTCAGCTAGACGTTGGATGCTGGTAAGCTGAGGTCGGTCGAGTCGTTGAGTTCAGCTAGACGTTGGATGCTGGTAAGCTGAGGTCGGTCGAGTCGTTGAGTTCAGCTGGATGTTGGATGCTGGTAAGCTGAGGTCCGAGTCGTCGTTGGTAGATCGATATCCCTGGTTGTGACGGTATGTTGTGGTTAACCAAGGGTGTGTCGATCGGGTTGCTGACTCGTACGGCGGGTCGTACGTGAGTCAGGTGTTTGCAGTGGTAGGACAGTCCGTAACAGCGAGTCGTTACGTGGACTGCGTGATACCTTGCAAGAGCGTCGAGTTCGGTAGGTCGACATCCTCGGTTATGACGATATGTTGGGTTAACCGGGGGGGTGTCGATCTGGCTTCTGGCTCGTACAGCGGGTCGTACGTGAGCCAGTTGTTGCAGTGGTAGAACAGTCCGTAACAGCGAGTCGTTACGTGGACTGCGTTGTACCTTGCAAGAGTGTCGAGGTCGAGGAAAGGCTAGGGCCTTGCTGGGCCCCCTAGCCGTGCGGACGTATCGGACGGGAACGAAAGCTTTGCCGTGTCAAAGCCGTGCGAACGAGCGGACGAGAGCGAAGGCTTTGTCGGGTAAAAGCCGTGCGGACGAGCGGACAAAAGCGAAGGCTTTGTCGGGTCCAAAGCCGTGCGGACGAGCGGACGAGAACGAAGGCTTTGCCGTGTCAAAGCCATGCGAACGAGCGGACTGGAGCGAAGGCTTTGTCGGGTCAGAGCCGTGCGGACGAGCGGACGAGAGCGAAGGCTTTGCCGGGTAAAAGCCGTGCGGGCGAGCGGACGAGAGCGAAGGCTTTGCCGTGTCAAAGCCGTGCGAACGAGCGGACGAGAGCGAAGGCTTTGTCGGGTAAAAGCCGTGCGGACGAGCGGACAGGAGCGAAGGCTTTGTCGGGTTAAAGCCGTGCGGGCGAGCGGACGAGAGCGAAGGCTTTGCCGTGTCAAAGCCGTGCAAACGAGCGGACAGGCCATGAGGCTGAGGCTAAGATGGGCGTTATCTTAGCGCTGCGCAGATAGTGAAACCGTAGCTAAAGGCTGGACCGTGCCATTAGCGCTGCGCAGCTTATCGGACAATCGGAACCGAGGTTAAGACCGGTTGGTCTTAGAATCCGTCTTCGTGTTTGCCGCCTGGCCGTCTATTTCGACTGGTCATTACTGACCAGTCAGAGATGCTCTGACCCGCAGACAGAGACCTCTTGTGGTCCTAAAAAGGACCTTTGTGCATACCTATGTAGGTGGAAGAAAGGCAGGTCTACCACGAGAAGTGGGGCCAACGCCGTAAGTTAAGGTGAATACGACCACACAGAATGCGGGATTCCTCCTTAATGAGCTTCGCCGGGGGGCGCCACCGAGCGTTGAAAAGGGCCTGTTGATATCACGAAAGGGCTGTGACACACAGCCCAGCCGCGTGAATAAGAAATTCCCTCATAAAAAATGAGTGTAGCCATAAAGTGTTTTTCTAACCCGCCATAGGCTAGCGACGACTATTAGTTCTAGTCTTATCTAGTTATTTCCGGCCAAAGTGCTTTGTAAATGTTATTAATTTTTAATTCATCCTTTTCTTTAGCTATAACGAGGTGTCAAGGTCGTTAGAAAGAAAAAGGGCTTTGTCGGTTCCGGTCGTACCCGGATATAGTTGTTCTACAGCGGGCGTGTAACTTGACATGTTTATGTTTATCGGCCGGTCGCGGCAAACTATTTATTATTATATTGTAGAGAAGAGGAAAATCTCGTATTTTGGTTTGGCGCGCAAATTTATTTCAACACTGAATTTCACCCAATCAGGATGACTTATCCTATTCAGCCCGGACCTTCGTTTCCGGCTAGCAAAACGGGTGAGCGGCCAAACCCAGTCTCTTCAGCGTGAGACGGCGACCAGAACAGACGTTCCTCTAGTCGTCCCTGCTTAGCGATGCTTTTTAGCTAGACAAGCCACCCAGTGTGGACATCTCACTGTGGCTTTAACACTAGCAGCAGCAACATGGACACTCAACGAGGGAACCATCTAATTTATGGATTTCTTACAAGGAATCCCAGTTGAACATAAATTAGAAACATACAACATGCCTCGGACAGGCCCAACTTTGTGTCACCCTAAAAACTGGCTATGTCGATCCGAGCGTAACTCCGCTCTCGACACGCTAGCTATCATTTCACCTCTGGCCCACATTAATGGAGATAATTCATACTCTCCTCCAAATACCACACACAAAGATACACGGGGACCATCTCAACATCCTGCTAAGCCATTTCGTCTCCAAAACTAACAAGCCTAAATTCCACGAGTCTTGCAGCACCAAAAGCAAACCAAATATTCAAAGCTGCAAATAAAGAACTTTCGTTGTTGTGTTGTTAAAGCAAAGTTTCGTAATTCATTTGTGTTGCCTAAAAAATATAGTGTTAGGGAAAATAACTAATTTCTCCAACCGCTATACCGTCCAACAAATATTATAAGTCTCGCGCAGTTGGTGTTACGTCCGAAGTAGGTCTTACTACTGACTGAGATCTTCAGTACTGACTGTCCTAAAGAAACATAATGTCTTTTATTCCTCCGAGATACTGGAAATCATGTGGTACGAGCCACAATATAATAATGATAAAAGTTTTGAAAAAAGATTGGTGAATTAGAGTTAGATTATAAACAGATTTATTCAAACTAGTATCTTCATTGTTATAGCGACAATGTTTTAATTTTTGTACTTTCTGACTTTCTTTTGATGACTTGTATTCAGTAACTTTCTTGTAATTTCAAAGTAAACCTATATTTAAGCCATATAACTGAATATCATATGGGAGGTTTTGATTAATGAAAAATCAACATTAGGATTAAGATGCAAAATTTCACTATCTGATTATCTTATAGGACAATGACTTAGTGGATATGAATATTAGGCAAGTGTAAAACGATCATGAATTCAATCTGTGGGTCAGGCAGTAAAATCAATAAACTTAGATTCCGTACATAAAAAAGGTTCATGAGGACAAATTAACAAAAATAAAGTAATATTAAGGTATTCTCTCTTAGAATGGGTAGCAGAAAAAGGTTTGGTTTAAAGTTCCAAGAATGTTGCTAAATAAAATAGGCACATGAATTAGGTCAGTAAGTACAATATCCAAAATAGTGTAAGTATAACAATCAAGAGGAAAATATAAGTTCAATTTAAATTCTTTTTTTTTTTAGGTATGGATTTTATAGTTTGATCTATGGTCCATAATATTTCAATTTCTTTATGGATCTATATTTAATCACTAGCTGGGAGGAGAATAGTTTAATGCATAACTTTCCCCAATATATTAGCAGGGTTAAAGAGCTCAGTATGAAAATCTATTAACCCATAGCTGGGGAGAGAAGTGTTTGATGCATAACTTTCTCCACCATATTAGCAGGATTAAAGAGTTCAATCTGCCCATCTATTAGACCAATAGATGGGAAGAGAATAGTTAGATTCATACCATTCTCAAGGGTATTAGCACCATATGAAATTCAAACAGCCTCAGACAGAACCTAAACTTGGGTCAATTTGTCTTTTTCTTACAATCATATCTGCTACACCACAACTCCCACCTCCAAAAAAATTCTTATAAAAACATGTGTGATATCCTTCCCAATGCCAATATTATTATAGTTGTGAAACACAAGTAGATTTATTTATTTGGTTAAAAGTGCATTTCAACTATTGAATTTCTTAGTGAGTTTGCTGGACTAAAAATTTTAAGAAATGAAATTAATTAACTACATTCTTTTATTTCCCATTTTGTAT
Organism: Sepioteuthis lessoniana; assembly: GCA_963585895.1. Taxonomy (NCBI): domain Eukaryota; kingdom Metazoa; phylum Mollusca; class Cephalopoda; order Myopsida; family Loliginidae; genus Sepioteuthis; species Sepioteuthis lessoniana. Next base: position 530,682 of record OY757929.1, on the reverse strand, counting down.
ATATTTTTGAGGAAGTATTAAGTTTACTTGACATAGAGATTCATTAAGATAGAAAAAGAATCATTAGATTAGAAAGAATCATTAACATAAAAGAAGTCGTCATTAGAGTCATTAGTTTGGGAAGAGTCATTTAACATAGAAAGAACATTTCAAACAATCCTTTCCTTCATTTTACCTGCCACCCTGAATTTACCCTCACCAGAGTTGTAAGACCCCCACTGAAAAAGAGGTATCCTGGGTATGACTCTAAACTACATATGATGGTGAGGCTCCCGTTCTGAAGATCTGGGGAGTTTGCAGAAGTTGTTAAAAACTATTTGTATTTGATAGGAATACTTGATATCATATAACAGGAAATTATTTGTATCAAGAATAGTTACTTGAAGCTACAATTGTTTATTATGTATTGTTATTATTACTTACTTGAAACCATATAACTGTGTACAAACAAATGACTATTATTGCATAGAAATAATTACTTGACACCATAAAATAATAAGTATTTGTCAGAAATATTTGAAGCCATACACCTGTGTACAAATTATTTGTATTAGACAGAAATATTTCATATCATGTAAATATGCAAAACAATCTTTTGAGAATCAACTATACAAAAATATTTTAAAAAATAAACCATGAACATGATTCTCTAGCCTGTAGACACAAAATAATCCATTACAGGTTGACATGCCATTAGAATCCATCAATCAATCAATCATTGGCAAATTTTTCATCATCTAGGATCATGTTTTCTAAATTACAAAGGGATTGATTCACTTCCCAAAAATATTCACTAAATTCTTTCCAATGAACCTTTGTGGTTCTATTTCTTATTATCTTCATTTTTTCTATTACTGCTTCAATTAATTCTTTGGTTGACAATTCCTCCAATTTGCATTCAAATATATTTTTTCACATCTTCCATCTCAACTTTTATTTCAAGACCTTCAATGTTTGCATTAATTTGACTAGGTGTATCTTCTTTATTTACTGTGTAAGAGTTGCCCGGAAGTTAATATTTCCAAGGCTCAAAGCCATCAAACAAAAGTTTGTTTGTATGCATGAGGCTCAATGCACTCTTTCTGAATGTACTTTGAAAATTAATTGCATTATTTAACCAACCAGAATGATTCCCACTCAACTCTTGGGAAACAACTACACAAAAATGTTGATATAAATGTACAATGAACACAATTCTCTACGCTCTAGGTATAAAATAACCATAAATGGGCTGACATGCCCTTAAAATCAATCATTCTTGATTGATGATGATTAAAGAACAGGAACAGTTGAAATGTGTTAACAATATTAAGAATATGAGGAAAGAATAGGATTGATTGTTTTAACAGCTTGTCAACTCTTCTAGGATTATTTTATGCTGTGATAAGGGATTGTGTTCTTATCAAATACAAATAATTTTAAAAAAGATCTATTTGACCCATAGATGGGACCCTAACAAGTTCAACTACTCCTGGTTAGAGTGGACCTGGGAGTAATGGCAAGGAAGAATTACTCCACACTTCCGAGAACTAAAGCCTCACCATCAGATGCAGTTTAGTATCATACCTGAGACACATATGAAGCAAAGGTTTGATTGAACAATTTCTAGTATACTGAATATATTTTTTGAAATAATAATCTCTTTCATCAGCATATCTTATATCTTATAGCTTTACAACAACTGAGATGTTCATGAATACACGTACAACACCCTAATCTTAAGCATAAGAGCCAATCCATTATTAGTTCTTTACTAAATACATCATAGACCTTCAGAAGGTCTTTTCGTCAAACTGCACTTAAAATATTCTTTCCATTAATATTTTTTAAATGAGTTTTGAATGACAGAAATAACTCTAAGAAATTTGACCTTCAGAATTGATCAGAAGATCAATAGATAATTGATCTATCATTACTGACTGATTGGAGTGCTTAATCAAAATTAATTAGTACTTGAATAGAGTCTGCAAGTTGATATTCAAGTAACTTATAAAAATATCAACCTACTTTTTGATTCTCATAAACATACAAAAGTTTTTAAAATTATCTTGATATGCACTTAATTACTGGCAAAAATCATTCAGTGTTAATAATATCCGGCACCATTTTTCTTTTGCAAGACATTTTCTTATGAAAAGCAGAAGGCAGGAAAAGATATAAACACCTTCCTGTGTGTGGCATCTGTTCTGGATGTAGGCCTGGATAAGACTGTATAAAAGATCAGCAGTTATCCACACAGATAGTCTCCCCTTTTCAAGCAGTTATCCAAAGAAAGAGTTGATACAGCTTAGCATCAGTATCTTCTCAGGAGAGGATCAGCTCCAATTTCAAAATTGGAGCTGATCTTCTCCAAGTCTAGTATTTTCAAAATTTTCTTATGAATGCATTACTGAAACAATTGGATACTTTTTCTATCAAACCTAAATTATACCATTGTGTAAGCCATTATTCTCTTATAACACCAACATGGGGTGGTATGAACTTCATTGGGAAACATTTCTACTGCCCCATTATTTGGGGCTGGAGTGAGGTTTGGGTAGTAAAAAGGAATATGGGGCAGGGAAGATCTTGGAAGTTAACTACTAGATGACAGGGCCAATGGCTCACTTCCTACAGCAAATTAGAGAAGAGTAGGAAAACAGAGAATAGCTACTTACCAGAGATGGGATCCCAAAGGACTCGAATCATCATCGCCATGCACAGAAAGAGGAGGGAAGGATGACTCCAATGTTACCCATGTTCATACAACTAAGCTCTCTGCATATACCCACCTTTTGTCAAATGTTATGGGGTCCAAGCGTTTTCTATCGCATCTAATTTTGACCCTAAGCTGATGCCTAAAGAAAAAAATCAGATCACAATGAGAAAAGTTTGCACCAGCCTATGATCCCTTCTTTCATGTCGTCCAAATCACAATTCTAGCCCCAGCTGTGGTGTTTCTCATAAAACACCACAGTCTTCTCACCTTGGTATGGAGGGTCATTATTGTCTATAATGAAACCAACATCAAGCAGCACGAGCTGCTGGGGTTTTATGCCGGCAGTCAACTCCCTGATGTGACTCCAAAATGGGCAAACTTGCTCATAGTAATAGGTGTGTATACCCATTTCTTCTAAGCCACTACTGTAATGAGGTCTATCATGAATGTCTGCCAGACCCACTTTGAAAGCCAAGCCAAAAAGGGACAACACTTTCCGAAAAAGCCACTAGGTGTGTGAGAATTCATTGTTCAAGAAGCCTGAACCTGGCACCCAATTCCAATGCAAGCGAATTTCCTCAAGCCGAGCTGCTCCATGAGAGGATCCGAAACGGAGGCGACAACTAATTCCCGATACAGTTATTTTCAGGACTGAGAAAAGTCACTTGATCCAGAAAGGTTGCAATGAGCCTTACAGCATTCGTGAATGAATGGTGCTTCACCCCTGAGCCTATTTTGACCTTTGGTATTGGGGTCGGACTTCAGGCGAGGAAAGATGTCTCTCCTTTCATCCCTACGCCATGTCCTTCGACAAGGATTGGCCCAGGTAAGCTAGTCTTTCAGGGAGCCAGTGGCTCTCTAGATCCGGTATACCAAGACTCCCGTTGTGCAGCCGTTGACTGCAGACCTGTCTACAGACCATCGGTTTTAGACTTCCCCAAAGTAATTTGGAAAGAGATCATTTCAGCGCCAGCCGAAGACCCTTAGACCGGAGGAAGTACAGACAAGCGGTTAAGGATCAAGGGGAAGATGTACATGGTGCACATCCCCACCCAGTCTTTTAAAGACAACCGCCTTTGAACCCAGGTACCCATCTGCGTTTCTACCTTAGTCTGTAGTTCCGACAAATTTCACTCCAGTTCGAGGCTGGGCCCGAACCACAACCTGTAAATGCAGATGGGTCCATCACTTCAGCTGAAGGGCCCTGGTAGGGGAACACCACCTCTCCAGGTACCCAACCGCAGATCTTCGCTCTTCTTGAAATTGATTTTGGCTCCTGCTATCTCTTCGTACCTCATGACACCCTTCTTCACAGCCTTTATGTCTAAATGGTGTGACACGAAGACAGTGATATCATCAATCTATGCGGAGACCTATGCAGAGACCTATGCCTTAAGGCTGCCAGTAAAGGGGACCCTGCACAGGGCCGGATTTGCCTCCTAATTCCTTAGCCTTCGTTGCAGGGCCTCAAAAGTGAAGACATACTCATTTCAGATCGTAGAGGAATGGCGCCAACCATAAAAAAAAGGAAGCTCTCTCTCTCTCTCTCTCTCTCTAGTGATATTGGGCACATAAACCATGGCCACCAGGAACTCGAAGCTTTTTACGGCAACATCAACCACAACCAGCCAGCCCTCATCATCTGCAAAGACAAGATTGACAATCGTATTAAGGCTGCGTCCAACAAACAGAGGGACTTCAGTGCTGCAGCGGCTGCCATCTACTGAAAAGACCACAAAGTCATCCTCTATAATCCAACATTCTCCTGCACAAGGGAAGTGAGTCTCCTGTTATGGGAAAACAGAGATGAAACAGTTAAATGCAGCAAACTAGCACAAAAAGTATACAAGACTAAGAATGACTGGGTGGGAAACGTAATTCACTGAGAATTATGCAAGAAATTAAAATTTGACCATACTAACAAATGGTATATGCCCAAAACTGAATCTGTCTCAGATAATGATATGCATAAAATTCTCTGAACTTTATGATAGAAACAGATCAAACAATCCCAGTTTGTACACCAGATTTAGTATTAATAATCAAGAAGAAAAGAACTTGTCATTTAGTGTATTTTGCTGTTCGTATGGCTCATAGAGTGAAAATGGAAAAAAAAAAAAAAAGCTAGACAAATACGTGGAACTTAACAGAGAGCTGAAAAAATTATGGAACATGAAAGTGACGGTGATACCAATTGTAGTTGGTGCACTTGGAATAGCTTTAAGTACTGTTCAAAGACCTGGAAAAAAGACTTGAAGAAATGAAGACCATTAGAAGAATCAAGACAATCCAGACCACAGCACTGTTAAAATCAGCTAGAATATTTAGAATAGTCCTGGAGACCTGAGGAGACTTACTGTCACTGAGACTTCAGTCAAAACTTGTGAAAAACTCAAAACAAGTAAAATAATAATAAAGTCAAAACTACTTAATGGATCAATCAATCTATTTCACAGCAATTTGGTTCCTAAATGTAGAAATAGCATGAAGTTTAATTGAAATAATATTACACTCAAGTCTCCTGTTGTCATATCTCCATCTTGTCATTGTAGATTTATCTTTTATATCTTTGGAGTTATGAAATTTAAACATACGAGGATCATTAAATAAGTTTCAAGACTTTTTTCGTATGGGCACTTTTATTGATAGTACACACATGAAACTCTACTCCCCTTCGACGTAATCTCCACCAGCTGCAATGCACTTGTACCGTTCCAACAACTTCTGGAAGGCCCCATGGAAGTCTTCTTGTGTGAGCATGTCAATGACCATCGTCACAGCCTCTTTCATCTCCTCAATTGTCTCATAACGACAGCCTCTGAGCTTAGGGAATAACCGGGAGAAAGTTATGGACTATAGGGACGGTGAGCCTCTGAGCTTAGGGAATCACAGGGAGAAAGTTATGGACTATAGGGACGGTGAGGAACTGTCTTGATGCCCATCTTGCTCAAATAGTCTGTGACAAGGATGGAGTTGTGGACTGGTGCATTGTCCTGGTAGAAATGCCACTGACCCGATTTGAAGAGTGCTGGCCTCTTCCAACGGAATCTCTTCCTGAACTCCCTTAAAACCTCAACATAGTAACCCTAGCCCTAACCCTTTGGCCAATCAACTGTGGTGTATTGACTTCCTTACTCCTCCCACACCTCTCATCATTTCTCACAGACTCCCTGCCTTCCTTGAATCTCTTATGCCACTCAAAAACTGATACTCGATTCATGCAAGATGCTCCAAAAGTAGTCTGAAGCATTCTATACGTTTCTGTCGCCTTTTTTCCAAGTTTAAAACAGAATTTTATTGCATATCGTTCTTCTAAAGTGTCCTCACGTCCAGATTGCATTTTTGAAATTCACCAGCTGTGACAATCAGGCTTTAGTAGGGTGTATTCCAATTGCTGCTGTAGCTGTTCATTTGAACCTGAAATTATGAAAATTGGTCAGTCATCTCATAAGATGTATAGCAATAACATACTGAATTTTCAAGTGTCTACAACAATTTTAAATTCCTGTATAAAAAAGGCTGGAAACTTATTGAATGCACCACATACATATTTGAGGCTGTGAATAAAATGTTTATATTTCTATGCTTATTTCAGATGTGCAATTCTAATTTTTCAACTTTATGATACTTCAACATTAATTGGTATTTAGTACTTATTTAACTTTTAAATGAGCCATGAGGCCTTGTGATGTGGTATGTTGTTTCAGCATTCCCCTGGCTCCAGTTTTATCAATGTATACAAGTTCAAAAAATTCTTAGTGATTATCAAACAGTATTTTTTAAAATCTAATATTCAATCCAATCCCATTGATATTTCACATGAACATAAAGGAAAAAGGGATAAAAAAGAAACTTTTATAAAATTACGGAAACTTTAGTATAATCTCTCTTAGGGCAATGGAAGAAAGCTTCAAGTTTCAATACTTATTCTTGCTATTGGTTCCTGGTGACAAATAGTATATAAGAACATAGTTTTGGTTTTCTATTTCATTAAGAAGTTCAGTTGTAAAAATGGTGCATAGCTTTGAATAGGAACATATGTACAGTCACGCCAAATCAATTTTATAATATACTTCATACAGAGGATTTTTTAAAAAGATTGATATCATTTGAGATGTATCGGATATTTTTGAAAAATTGATAATATTTTGTAATCTAATAACTTGACCAATTCTAATTCAAATGATCTCACGTTTTAATAGCACATGTTGAAACAACTCCAAATTCTATGTATAATGTTTTTTTCTTTTCCGATATAGAAATGACATTCACTAGAAAAGAAAAGCAATTTAAAGATTAAACATTGAATTTTGAGCTGTTTCTACACATACTGTTAAGATCTGAAATTATTTGAACAAAAATTGGACAAATTATTTGATCACAAAATGTTATCAATTTTTCTGTTATACTCTTTATATAATAAATTCCTTTTGGGGGCAAATATACAATATCCCAGCTGTCTGCACTTTCTATATCTGCTAAAATCAAAGTTATACTGTTTATTTATTACCAAATAAAGATTATTTGATTTCTGAGATGAATTAATTTTATAATAGACATTTCTCAATATTCCTTTTTGCTTTTTATCTGTTCAAACAACTAATGACATTCGTCAGAAAAGGCACATATCAGCAAGAAAAATTGTAGTTAGTAAAAAATATGTACCACTAATTATGATAATTCAAACTCGACCAATGATATAGATTTCTTTCCAAATTTAGCTTTATCCAACACAGTAATATGGGCACCCAGTATGGATTACATTCAATACAAATGATTTGGCTTGCAATGTATTCCTATTTGCTTCACTCTGCAAAGTGACTTCTACAGCAGATCAGAGTGAAGTTGTGGTTGGAAGTGTACAATACCATATTAAGAGAAAAATACATCATGTATGCTAATTCCCGTGTAGCTTTAGGACAGTCATTAATTGTGTTGAAAGCCTCTAAAACCACAAAATAGATAACTAAATAATTCAACTTAAATAGTGAATGAGAAAATAATCTAAACTGAGTTGCTGTAAAGAATACTTGGCTCCATAACAAAAATAGTGAGAATAACCAAAAGGTTTTTAGAAAAAAAGGAAAAAATTCAAAACATGAACTAAATAGAATTTATTACAGAGAATCTTCTCTAAATACTCCCCAACTAAAACAAGACAAATTATCTCTCTTTCTCTCTCTCTCTTTCTCTCAAACATACATACACACACATATACAACCCCTGGCAAAAAATACGTGCTATCCACTCTTAGGAAACGTTTCTTCTCTTATTTTTATAATTTATTTTTTCTTGTTGAAAATTATCTTGTTTATTAATTAAAATAGATTATTTTAATCAAAATAAGGTTCTATGAAGTAAGAGTTTGGCTGTTATATTTTCGTGGGTTATAAATTTTTTGACAGGGACTATATATATATATATATATATATAATCCTAGTCAAAAATATGGACTCAGTACATTTAGAAAACATTTCTTCAGTTATCTATCCATCTATCTATCTATCTATCTATCTAGATAGATAGATAGATAGATAGATAGATATAAAGTGTGTTTTAAAAAGTATTGAGACTGTAGTTGTAAGACAGAAATGAACAATGACTTAAACATTTATTTACTTCAACATAGTGTCTTTCATATTCAATGCACTTATTCCAGTGAGTTTTCCATTGATCAAAGCATCTCTGAAATTTCCCTTTTGATATGGTTTGAAGCTGCACTGTTGTATAACTTTTCATTTCTTCCTTGTTCCCAAATCTTAACCTCTAAAGTAAATTTACAGCTTAAGAAACAAGAAAAAGTCACATGGAACTGAAGGTTTGGTATGAAATGTGCTACTCTAGCATAAATCATGTATTTGATATTTATCTAACCTCCAATGAGGTAGGATTTGACACAAGCTCATTATCATGTGTTTAGCCAAAAACATTTTGCTCAAAATGTTGTATTTTGACCTTCGACCCGGCCAAACTTGCCATTCCAAAGTGATGCACTGGAAGGAAGTGACACATTCCAATGGCACTTATGAGGAAAAATCGCGTAGGTGGACCTGGCTAACAAAATGGGACAAGGAAAAAATCCCATGATACACTCATAGACTGATGCACCGGAAGAGAGTGACCTCTGAACTGCATGACAGTTATTTCCGCTTGATGACGATCAAACATGCCATTCCAAGGATTGAGTGGGCGATTGAGTGGGCGTTGAACTATTATATAACTCAGTCAAGACAAGAAGTCAGACAGTTGGAGTTAGAGACGAGATGTGGTAGGGAAAGCCACACCAGGCCGAAGGGGCCCTCAGGGCCTCCCGCTGAGTTGGGATCCAGAGAAGTTGCTGATAAGATGTAGTAGAGAAAGTCAACTGAGTGGGCTTCTGGGCCTCCAGTTGAGCAGCCCTGGAGAACGAGAAAGACACAACGCTGCTGGCCATAAGAGTGTGGGTCAATATATTGCAGTTCTGTTCGGTCTCCAACTCCCCCTCACAGTAAAACCTTGAGTAACTCTTTTAGAACCCTTACAATAAAGTGAGAGGTTCATATTTGTTAAAGAAGTCTTCACTCGTCCTTTATCATTGTGTCGTTGTGATTCATTCTGCATGGATTTGCATATGACAATATAACAAAAATATATTGATATTAGTTTGATAATTTTTATCAAATTATTACCACTGACACATCTAGACAATAGTTTAGATGATGGATCATGATGAAACTTAGAATGCGAATGCCTTTGACTGCAAGAAATGTTTTAAAAGCATCCATGAGGAAAGGACACAATGCAAACCCCTCACACATGTGTCAGCTTTTGGTTTTTCTCAAAATTGATTTGGAATGTTATCTATCATATGGAAATCTGTTCTCTCCGACAAATTGAAATAAGCAGTGGCTATGTCAATACTACTGTATGGATGCACCACATGGACACAAACAAAATGCATAGAGAAAAAGTTAGATGAGAACTATACACGAATGCTACGTGTTGTTTTGAACAAATCCTAGAAATAGCACCCAACAAAACATCAGTTGTACAGCCACCTGACTCCTATCTCACAAACCATCCAAGCAAGATAAACAAGACATACAGGGCTCTGCTGGAGAAGCAATGATGAACTCTTATGTTCTCCTATGGACTACTACCCATGTACACACCAGTGTTGGCTGACCAGCAAAGACCTACTTACATCAGCTCTGTGTTGGCATTGGATGTCATTTCGAAGACCTGCCAGGAGTGATGGATAATAGGAACAGATGCTAAGAGACAGTCAGGAAACTCAGCAATATCAAAAGGACTTGATGATGATGATTATGATATGTATATATATATATGAGTGAGGTCTATGCATTGGTATTGCTACTCCTTTGATCCAGACTTTCAACTTTAGCAGGGGAAAAGAGATGATATGTAATTGAATGTATTCTTCACTTATCTCATGCATGGGGAATGAGAATCTGGGTTCAAAGTGAATATGGATAATAGCAGAATCAATCAATGTATCATATGTCACAAATATCTGATGCTTTTCCCTTTTTCTTCCATTGTCTTTCGAAAGCAATCTGCTCACTGTGTTTCATTTATATTTTTAATGATTTTATTATCTTTATTGGCTATTGCTTTTAGTAATTCCACTAGACGGCACCCAGTGTCTGTACAGAGCTGATTAATGTAAGTTTTGTTTGTTGGCCAACACTGATGTGTCCATGTATAGAAGTCGATTAGAGAATGTTGCTTATGAGTTAGTCCTTACTTTACCAGCAGTGTCTTGTTTGTATTACGTTGATGGTTCATGAGATGGGAGGTAAGAAGCCGTACAGCTGCTGTTTTGCAGAAGCTTTTTTTGGGGTTTGTTCAAAACAATACATCATATGAAAATAGATTCAGTTATAGATGATATATACAGCTGGATCATTGATATTAAAACGAAAAATTTGTTTTAACAAAAGAAAAATACTTTATTTGGAATTAAAAGAAAGAATTAGACAAGAGAAACTATTTGGGTGTATCAAAAATACTGTCATTTGGTATAGACCTTTACTCCGAAAATTATTTAACGTACACATTGATGTATTTACCTGCTTTACTATTTACTCATTGGGGTGGTGAACAGATAGATTCATGTTTTTCCCAACAACATTTGCACTGAGTGAAATGCAGTCAATTGTGTCCAGATTTTTAACTCAGGTCATAGATTCCATTTCCAACAACTCTTACATTAAGTGCACTTGATGTATACATCACTTGAATATATTATAAATACAGTAGAGTGTATCAAAAGTACTTTCATTTCTACAAATGTTTATACTGTATCAAAAATATCAAGCTATACCATTTATTTCAGATGTTATTTGAGTGGAGATTCTGGCAATTATGAAGCCTCATTTTAAACGATACTTCAAAGCTGAAGCTGCTTAAAGAATTTAAGAAATAGAAGGAAAGCGATTAAGAAATGATCATATTGCAAAAACTGGTTCAACCATTTTTGTTGCATGTTCTTACTTGGGTGATATCCATTTCAAAGTTTACATCATATGTAACATTATTATTCCTGTCTTGGCAGCATTCTCACCTGTTCTTTTGTTGTGTTGTCGACATCTTTCTGTGTTCTTCTTCTCACCACCATTTTGCTGGTAATGTTTCTATCTTTCTGGGATCATCTGATTAACCGCATCCAATAATTGCTGAAGTTTCATTTGATCTTGAGGTCACAACATAACACTCACTTTATATCAATGACACATTTCACAACACTATTATGAAACATTTTAAAGATGATTACTTAACCCTTGAAATAAAACCAAGAAGTGGAAAAACTTCAGTTATCACTTATGATATTTTAAAATGGAAGATAATGAGGAATCTGAATATCAACATATGAAAACTTACAGAATAACTAGGATCAATAAAAAATACTATGAAGTTCATTAGAAATGAAAGAAATGTTGAGATTCCACATGAAGCCTTAGTTGTTGAAAAATAAAGATATTTTGATACACCCCTCATAAATGCAGTATTCAAAGATATAGATATGAGCTAGGGATAATATCTAAAATGTATTTAATGTAATTAGTGTGTATGTGTGTGTTTGTATGTGTGTGTGTGCATACATGCATGTATGTATGTATAGAGGTGCCTGTGGTGTAATGGTTATTGTCATCGGAAATGGACATGCCAACCCAAGTTCAAATCCTGGACAAGTCTGTTTGAAATTGGTCGAGGAGAAGGAAAACTCTGAATTTAAACCTGTTAAATTCTGCATAAAAATTGACTTTGTGTCATATCCTGCTTACCTGAAGGTGTTGGTAAATACAAATGTGCATGTGAATATTCTAACAAGAAAAAAAATGAAATATCATTTATTTTTACTAATATATCTATTATATTGACAGATATTCATTTGATTTCAGTTTGCAGTCATAAGATTTGTCTATAAATATGCACTAATCATTATATATAGAATATATAAACATACATAAACACACACACACACGCATATATATATATATATATATATATATATATATATATATATATATATATATATATATACCCAATCCATTCATGCTGGATAGGATGCAATACAAGGTCGATTTTTAAGTAAAGTTACTAGTGGTTTGAATTCAAATTTTTCTTTCTTCCAGACCAGTTACTGTATGAAAGTTCAAGAACCCAGTTTGGCCTACTATTTACTGACAGCTCATGGAAAAAAGAAATGGCTTTATAACTTTTCCAAGAGCATTAACATAGAGTGAAGTCCTGTCTAATCCAGGATTTAAATTCATGCCATTGTGTCCCTTTTCTACAATGATAGCCACACTGTCATACGTACTTATATATATTTGTGTAGATATATATATGTTTGTATGTGCAACTTTGCATGTGTGTATGTGTGTGTGTGAATCTTTCTCTGTCCATGTGCGTTTGGTCACCAGAAACTATCATAAGAGCATCACTTCTGGTGATGTTGTTATGCTGATAAGTTATGTTAACAAAACCTGCCACTCAAAGTGACCAAGTGCCATATTATCATAACAATAATATTGAAGAATTTAAAATCAGAAAAATTCAAATATCATAAAACCAGTAGAAAATAGAAATCCAAATAAATTTCAAAAGATACTAATGGGTAAATATGTATAAATGTTATTTCCTTTATTTCAGCAAAAACTTCATCTTGTAAAAATTCCAATATATCCATGGAATTTCTTCCTTATTTGTTATACATATAATAGCTTTATTCCGACTCTCTATAATACTCACATTAATTCCTGCGGAGTGAAAATTCTTTTCTGTTTGATTTTTATTGAACAAGCAAATTTCAAGTAAAAAATCTCAAAATTGACTGGTTAAAAAATCAAATTCTGGTTCAATTGTTACAATGATAATAAGCGTTTCCTCATAGCTCAGTAGATGATTTTCATCCTTCTTGCTTGGAGACCAGTTTTCATTGAGTTTTGTCAATGACAAATTCTTCAGTAAAGGAGGTAGTGTGTGTTGAGGTGTAGGGGTTAAAATGTAACCTCTGTCAATTATTTAAGAAACCAGCAAAGCAGAATTCTACATAATGATCCTAGGTCAGTATTTTGTTTTCTTCTTAAACATTTCACAGTCTCTCTCTCTCTCTCTCTCTCTCTCTCTCTCTCTCTCTCTCTCTCTCCACCCACCTTTTCTGCTGAAATCCTCCTTATTACTTCCCTTTATTCATTCCCACTCTTCTGTCTTTTGTTTCTAACTGATATTGTCTCATGTACAAAACAAATTTGTTCCTGATGAGCTGAATTGCTTTGACAAAGAATTAAAAAAAATGCTTTTATTTTACATGCAAGAAAGATGCATTATCTATATCCCACCTGTTTAGTCAGAGAAACACTGCAAAGGCAGCACGCACTGCTTCAGGTTGCATAACAAACAAATCCTAATTAAGTGTCTTTGCTTTTTCTTTCTTTTCTAAACTTACTTTCATTTTTTGTATCCTAAGATTTAATTATAGATTTTAATCAATAAAAAAAATAATTTGTGTAAATATAAAGCACAATTTATGATCACTTAAGAATGTCATTCATTGAAAATAGAAAAACAGGTGATATTGATTGGGAAACTCCATAGAGTTTGCAGGCATTTTAGACTTTTTTGGTGTTATTGCATGCTTTTTTCATGGCCACAAATAGAATTTATTTTGCGTTTTCAAGAGAGTGGTGAAGTAAACTAAAGTTGTCTCCCCCTTGATCAACCACTATAAATGCTAAAAGAATCTCCAGCATAACAGGCTAGCAGTTATATTTGAATAAAGTTAAAGTAAAGAAATCACCTTGTTCATTTTTTATAACTGACTGAGGGAGATAGATGGCTAAAGAGAGAGAGAAGAAGAGAGAGAAAAAGAAAAGCAGAAAGAGAAAGAATGATGGAAAGGAAAAATGAGAGAAGGAAAATGAGAAAAGAAGGGAACTGACTAAAGAAAGAGTTAAATAAAAATAAAAAAAGGGTGTAAAATGAAGAATTAGAGAGAGTGACTGAAACAAAACAGATTTGAAAAGGAGTGAGAGTAAAAAAAAACAGAAAAATGATAATTTGTCATCTCTGAAAACCTTTCTAACCAATAGAGAAGTAGCAAACAATACTAAAAATAAGTAAAAATTAGATTTCACCAATCTTTAAAACTATAAACAATCTGCATACATAGGTTTAAAGTTAGTTTTGAAATATTGGCTTTTACAAGGTCTTGGACACAAACTCTACAGACAAACCAGTTTTGATCTCAATTATAAAGCAGATTCAAAGCAAAATAAACATAAAGCTAACAAAGTAGAAGAATATATATCCAGACAGATAGGTAGTAAGGAATATATGAACTATTAAAAATTTATTTCTAACAAAGAAGCAAATCAACCATGTGTGGCCCTTAAATTTGGCCAGAGTGGAAAAGGCAGAAGCAATTCCACACAATACGACACTGAAAGGTTACCCCCCACTATTTGTCTAAAACTATTCTGGGGACCAGACTGTCAAGGCAGGAAAAAATAGTCAGCAGAAAGGTTTCATTTCAAACAGGCAAGAAGTTTCCCAAGAAATAAAACTAAAATCAAACGAAAGTCAACTACCAAAATTCTGCAGAGTTAAACATTGAAAGAAAATTCAACCCGAGAATTCTGCTGTAAAGATAACTTTACAGAAGACTCAATTGAAATTAAAAGAAAATTAAAAAGATTCAATTAAAATCAACTGAAAGATAAAATTCAACCTGTGAACTCTGCTGAAAAAACAACCTTTCAGAAAACTCAAAATTAAAGGAAAACTGAAACATTTTGACAAAACTAAAAGAAAAAAAAACGTACTCAAATTCAAAGAACTCTCACTCAAATAAGTTCCCACAAATTACACGAAAATTTGCAACACTATCTTTTCTATCCCTTTCTTAATTGTTTCTTTTACATAAAATTCCTTTTCAAAAACTTTATTGTCTGTGTTATCTTTTCAAATCAGAATTTGAACTAGAAAGCCATGGAACTTACCATTTGAACTTACTGTTTGAACTTACCATTTAAATGAGGCACTAAAGCCCCCTAAAAACATACCCGGTTAAATACTAAATTTGGCTTAAGTGTCATTCTCTTCATATTAACATTTACTTTAAATTTCTTCATATTGAATTTTACTCTAAATTTGTTTATATTGCAAATTTTATTCTTTTAATTCTTTTAGGACATAAATGATGGCTGCCACCTCAAATTTAAATATGACCATTGCATAACATTATTTTGTAACAATCTAATTATATCAAGCAATAGCTTGAATCTTTTTATCATGACAAACAAAAGTGCACTGAGTCAATCCAACACATGAAGCTTAAATAAAATGTATCCTGAGAGAAAGAACCAATGCATATAGATAGATAACTAGATATCAAAAGTCTAAAAATACATAAAGAAAGAGAAGGGAAAATTAACTGATGGAAGAAAATATATTGATATATTTCCATGTATACATACAGAGTATTCATAAAGTCTTGCAGCAATTTTGAAAATTAAAATTTAATAACTTTGGTTATACAAATGAAAAAATTCTTTTGTAAAAACCATTTCAGTGTTTAATTCGTGAAATTTTATTCTTGATGTATATTTTGATTATCACAATTCAACATAATAAACATAATTGTTGATACATTTTCAAGCAGCTGCAAGACTTTTTGAATGCCCTGTACATAGATAAATAGATAGATAGATAAATAGATATGCATGGAACATACAGAGAAGAACATATGTATATACAAGATAATTTTCAATTCTTGTCAGATGGTCATCACTCCAATTAAGATTTCTGTATTGCACTTGGCTGTGCTATACAGAGGGCCTAAAAGGCCAGCTTGTTCCCTGCAGAGTCACCGTATATAAAATTTAAACAATATATTCAAAACTGCTGCAGATGGCATGTCCTTAATAATTCTTGTGAAACCATGAGATAACTTGCACACTGTGCCACATTTTGGGCAGCTATTCATTTTAAAATTCAGGGATAAGGTGCTGCTGTATACAGCTGGATTCTGTTTATATTTGTGATTTTGTATATTGTTGACAAAAGAAGCAACTTCTTAGATCATCAAAGAACATCAACCAAATGTTATATACAATGGATTTCAAGTCATTTACTACATCAAATTTTATACTTTCATAAGCTTCAACAAGATTTGAACAAAAAATGCTTCCTTAGCTAAAAGATATAAATGCATTTTTGATACATAGATTGATACATGCAAACATACAGACAGAGGTGCACAGTAAATATCAATGTGACTCTTGAGCTTTGGTTGAGTCACTCACTGAAGTAAAGTATTACTTTTATAATCATTAGAGTCATTGTTATCTTTCTATGGCTATTTGTCTAATCAGTTGATGCCACCCTTATGGAGGGAGTAGCAGTATTTTCCTGTTGACCTATGAGGACCCTCTACCCAACATCAGGTTAAACGTGCTGTTGATCTGCTTTTGAATTCATCTGCTTTGCTTCTCATCTACTATGCTAGACTTTATGCTTTCTAATGCTACATGCTTGTATGGCTCATATAATTCTCTCTCCTTCCCCAGAATTTGAAATCCAGTGATAAACAGTGGCAGGCAAGATGATTGAATCATTATGGAGCCTGTATGTTTTATTGTCACAGTGTCTAACCTCACAGGTATGACCTGGTAGCTATCATTCTATTATCACAGAGTTATATATCTCAGCTATTTACACTTGTTGGGTTTTTATCATGTGAATTTTCCTTCTCAAAAGAAGGATACTGCCAGCTGTTTTGAACGAATCCTAAAAGCAACACTTCACAAAACAGCAGCTGTACAAACACTTCTCATTTCACAAAGCATAAAATAAGCAAGATATTCTGGGCACGACTGAAGAAGCAAAGATGAGCTCATAAGGAATGTTCTCCAATGGAATCAAACACATGGACACACTAATATTGGCCAAGCTATAAAAACTTATATTCACTAGCTCTGTACAGACACTGGATGCTGTCTAAAAGACTCCCTAAGAGCAATAGATGATAGAGGTGGCTGGTGAAAGTCAAGAGATTCCATGCTGTCGGTACACCAAGGTGATGATAATGATGATGATGATCTATTATTAGATCAGAGAGACTATAAAGCAAAAACTTTGACCATTCAATTTGCCTTTTTTTATTAGTTCATCTTTTAATGATGTTTATAAACAACAGAATTCTTGACATGTATGTAGGTTTGATTTTTTGATTATCAATGCACAAAAGGTCAAAGGTTGTGTTGGTCAAAAAAGAAAAAACAGCAAAGAAGATGAGAACATTAGGCTGAAAAAAAAATTTGATGAGTGAAAATGAATCATCAAACAATTTTAGGCAATAATAATGCAAGAAAGTTTCTAGTTTTTTTGCAGAAAAATTCAAAGCAATTATGGCTTCTGCAGGTTGGGATCAGTTTTTGGTTTCTTCTTTTAATCTTTTCTTTTATCTTTTCCTGTATTTGTTATTATCTTTTTGATTTTATTTTTTTCTATTTATTGACATTTTTTATCCTTGCTTGCCCTCTACATCCTTTTCCTTATTTGTCGTCATTTTTTCTTCATCCTTTCTTTCACAAGATCAATTCTGCCGTAACTTCCAGACCAATTTATATGATAATTATCTTCCCTATCAGCTTAAAGTTTCATTAATTCATACATTTTTTCACGATATTTATTTATCATTTCAGATGTTCATTTATTTTCTATTATTTCTATGTAGGGCAGCTGTTTCCTTTGGTTAATTCTCTCTACTTTCCCTTCTGAAATAAAATTTTAAAATCCATTAAAACATTGATTATTTTTTTATATTATAACTTTAAAAATTTGAACCTGTAATTTTGTTTATTCAAAATGATAAATTCTTTTGAAGAATCATAATCTTCCTTTTTTTCTCTTTTCTAAATTTTCTCTTCTCCAACCTCAAATCAGTTGATAAATGAAAAAAAAATTTACACTCTTCCTCTATCTTTTTCGTTTTCTTAAATCTTTTTCTTTTTTACTGCTTCTTCTTCTTCTTCTCTCATTTCATATCCCTTTCTTTCCACATCTTTTCACATTAATCTTAGCTCAATTTTCTCCTTTGTCTTCTTGCACAATCATCTTATCTTCTCCCCACTTTTCAACTTTATTCCCCCCCCACTCTCTCTCTCTTTCAACAATTTTTTCTTTTTTCTCCTCTGACTTCATCTCTTTCATTCATATCTTAAGTATTCTTCTTTCTTTTCTTCATCCCACTAAAAATCCCACTAAACTTCCCACCAATTCATTTCCTCACAACTTCAAGGACTTGTTTTTGGCTCTTTAACTTCTTTTTTTGAAAATTCTTTCAAAATCCTGCCAACTCACAGAACAATAACCTGTAATTCATTTGTCATCTTGTTGAAAGCTCATTTGTCAGATTTTATCAGCAAATCAAACAAAGATGGAGTGAGAGCCTAACTGAGAAATTCTCCCAACAACACTATCAACTTTTAACACATTTCAGATTGAAATGATGTAAGAAATAAAACTAAATTTAGTAAAAAGTTTATTGCAATTATCATGAGGATGATAATCAGGTGTGTTCAATTGATTGATTGATTGATTTATGTCATTGTTTCTCAAGAGTTTGATCACACTGTCCTATTGAATACAAATAATTTTCAAACAGATTTATTTCAACGATAGATGGGGCCTTAGCAGGTACTACCACTGAGTGGAACTCGGAGTAATGGTAATGAAGGATTACTCTGTAGTCCCCAGATCTCCAGAATTGGATCCTCATCATCAGATGCAGGACATTCCTTTTTTTAAAGAGTCTTACTCTTGAAAGAGATACAATCAGCATATTCTTAGTCCAGTTAACAGGGTGTTATAAAATCTGAGTTCAGTTAAAGTATGTCAAGTATCAAGGTACAGGCTGTGTTACACAAATCAATAGAAATAATAAGACATAATTTTTTCTTAGGAGAAAGTTAGATTAATTTTTTTTTTCATATTGACTTTATTTCAAAATGAAGGAAGAATCATCAGTTAATTCAAAACAAAATACTCCCACCTTCATGAAAAGAATATATTTGATAAGAAAAACTATCTTGGAACTGGTTCGACAAAATTCTCTACTTTCAGAAACAAGTTTGTTTGACCTAATACAAACGGAGATAAATATTCAGTGAAGTTTAGGTCTCTAGTAATAAAATTTCTCTATGAACATAGTTACAGTCAAAAATGATGGGATTAGCAATGAATGGATCATCTCTTCCATCAAGAATCAGAGTATAGTATGGGAACTCAACTGATTTCCATCCTAAAAAAAAAAAGTGTAAATTTTGGGCCAAAAAATCAGCTCAAAAATCTGTAATTTTTGCCTCTGTATTTTTACATTTATTGACCAATCAACACATTCATGCTCATTTCAAAATTTCAAGATACTTTGCAGATAACGATATTGGACTTGTCATAAAAAATTTTAAGGATCAAAACCCAAAACAATTTTAGATATCTTTTTCCTCCAAGAATATTAAGAATAGAAATTTTCAGTCAATTAGAATAATAAAAAAGTTATCAACATTTTTATCTAATTTTAAACCAACCTAAATGGCATAAATAAGTGAAGAAATAAATATTTCTTCAGTGAGTAAGAAATATATTATACTTGCTCAACTTTTTGATTTATTTCTTTTCAATGAAGATCAAAATTTTCTTATCTTTCAAGGATACATTTTATTTTAACATCACTTATCTATCTTAATATTGAAGTGAGATGTTACAGTTTACAATTATCTTATTATATATTATATTATGATATTACAGCATAAACCTGCACATGAAAATACCAGCAGTAGCCGTATATATATTTAGGCACAAATACATTTTCTCACTTACATAGAGACACATTTGTACAAAGATTCTTTACACACACAAAATACATCTCTTAGATTAGGTTATCAAAAACTACTACATTTTATTGCATGAATCTTCTCAATTTCTCTTTAAAAATATCTATGCTTTGATTTAACATTATCTTTGCTTACAAGAAAAGATTTTGTAACTTCTATTTTTCAGCAAACTTTTCATTCAATTTAAAGAAATGAAAAATTATAAATTCCTGCTTTATCAGTGAAGTTAAGCAAATCTGATGTTGGGGGTGATTGCTGATTATATGGAAATGGAATTGATGGCAATCAGAAGGAATTAAACAACAATAACAGCTGGTTCTTAAACAGAACTCTTAATGCTTATTTTCTCTGAAGATCATTGGAATGGTGGAATAAGAGAAAGAGTTATATGTCACTGTAAGTATTAGTTTCTTTATGATCCCTTTCTAATCCACCCCACCTACCAGTATATTTTCAATTGTCGATCTTCTGTCTTCATCTGTTTTTTTTTTTGGAATACAGAACAAACAACTGACTTACAGTCTCCAGCTAGCCAATCTTCAAATTTGCAGGCCAATATATTGTGATGATGATGATCATCATCATCACCAAAGTAAGTTGAGAACTCAGATTTCTCTGACTTTTTCTTTCATTGTCCATCCCTCTAAGCAACAACTCTTAATCAATCCACACAGAGCTGAGTAATATAAGCTTTTGCTAGTTGGTCAACACTAGTATGTCCATACATAGAAGTCCATCGGAGAACATTGCTTAGAAGTTCCTTCTTACTTATTCAGTAGTGCCTAAATTGTCTTGATCATCTTACTGTTATGATTTGTGAGATGGAAGGTGAGTAGCCACACAGCTGCTCTTTTCTAGGGTGCTAATTCCAAGATTCATTATATATACGTATACTATGAATTCAATAAGTTTCCGGACTTTTTTTGTACAGGCATTTAAAATTGTTGTAGACACTTGAAAATTCAGTATGTTATTGCTATATATTTTATGAGATGATTGACCAATTTTTATGATTTCAGCTTCAACTGAACAGCTACAGCAGCAATTGGAATACACCCTACTGATTGTCACAGCTGGTGAATTTCAAAAATGCAATCTGGATGTGAGGACACTTTAGAAGAACAATATGCAATAAAATTGTGTTTTAAACTTGGAAAAAATGCCACAGAAACGTATGGAATGCTTCAGACAGTTTTTGGAGCATCTTGCATTAATCGAGCATCAGTTTTGAGTAGCATAAGAGATTCAAGGAAAGCAGGGAGTCTGTGAGGGATGATGAGAGGTGTGGGAGGAGTAAGGAAGTCAGAACACCAGAGTTGATAGGCCAAATAAAGAATTTCGTGGATAAGGACCGTTGTGTGTCTATAGAGACAATAAGTGCACAGTTTGATGTCAGTGTGGGAACTGTACACACAATTATTCACGAGGAACTGAAGATGCGGAAGATTTGCATGAAGTTTGTCCCAAGAATGCTCAGAGAAGATCAGAAAGAAAGATGTTGTCATGACAGCAGGGAGATGGTCGAGCTGATCAATTCAAATCCCACAGTTCTTGATGCTCTGGTGACCTGCGATGAAAGCTGGATCTACTGCTATGACCCAGAGACCAAGAGACAGAGTTCCCAGTGGAAGCATGCTGGCTCTCCCAGACCCGAGAAGGCCAGACAGAGCAAATCCACCCACAAACTGTTGATGATACCTTTTTTTGATAGCACTGGCATGATCTACATGCACTGGGTTCCCACTGGACAGACAGTCAATAAGGAATACTATGTTGAGGTTTTAAGAGAGTTCAGGAAGGGATTCCGTTGGAAGAGGCCAGCACTCTTCAAATAGGGTCAGTGGCATTTCCACCAGAACAATGCACCAGTCCACAACTCCATCCTTGACACAGACTATTTGACCAAGATGGGCATCAAGACAGTTCCTCACCCTCACTATAGTCCAGACCTTGCTCCCTGTGACTTTTGATTAATCCCTAAGCTCAGAGGCTGTCGTTATGAGACAACTGAGGAGATGAAAGAGACTGTGACGAAGGTCATTGACACAAGAGGACTTCCATAAGGCCTTCCAGAAGTTGTTGGAACGGTACAACAAGTGCATTACAACCAGAGGAGATTACTTTGAAGGGGACTAGAGTTTCATGTGTGTACTATCAATAAAAGTGCCCATATGAAAAAAGTCTGGAAACTTATTGTGTGCTCCATTAATATATATATAATTAAGATTAAAATTTAGTGCTTAAAGAGTTTTTAATCCATAAAATCTTTACAGTGCTTAATGGACAAAAACACAGACCAATATCCTATATATTTCAAATATAAAATAAGATAATAATAAAACATGAAAAAATCACACTATTCAGAAGTTCATATTGTCAATCCTCAGGTGAGCTAATATGTCTGAACACATCTCAACATGTGTTGAATAATAGCTCACTGGAACATTGCCAATGTGAAATTATGAGTCATTAGTTTTTATCTTGTTTTATTATCATCTTATATATATTCCATCTAAGTTCTTTTAGTCATGTTACTGGATTGATATGATGAATCAATGCAGCTTCTGGTTTCTATTTTGAGTCCTGGAATTTTTAATATAAACATTTTGTTTACATAGTGTCACCTGTCAATAGAAGACTTCAATAGATACTTTGCTGTTATTTCAAAAAAACTGTTTTCAAGTTTCCAAAACTGGTTACTTGTCACATGATATAACACAATATTGAAACTGATCAGCCAGAAATACTACTAACAGCTTATGACCTTGTATCAGACTAAATAAAATGAAAGGAATAAAAAAAATATGGCTGACATAGAAATCAGAGCGAATCACAGTTACTTAAAGACAAATATTGAACCAAATCATTTCATCAGGAATCTGATTACATTTTTTTTTTTTGATGAAAATGATAATAATAATAATAATCGAAAGAACAACCCATAATAGATCCAAAAGGATAAATTGATGCAAAAATGAAAATGGGAAAAATTAAAAGTGAAAAAGGAAAGAATGATAAATTTAATGGAATGAGAAATTAGACTCATTTGTGGAGAAGCTGAATTATCAAGATTTTAAGAAAAAATTTCATAAAAAGTATTAAAACAGTTTTATCAAATAAACAGATTTTCATATTAAATACTATTGAATAAATGCTTTCAAAACCAATTGATAGGCAATCATATAATGATCAGAGTTTCTTTTTATGTCTTTTTCAAATTTTCTGAAATGTGGAATTATCAGTATCATTCACTGATTGAGTCGAACCAATGTCCTCACAATGGTTGTAAGCATTAGACACCATTTCAGATGTTATAACCTCCAACCTTCTGGGAATCTGAAATCAAACCCTTTATTCAATCCACTGGGATAGATTGTTGTCATTCTACTGCTCATACTCAGAGGGTGTATGTATTTACTCAGCTCCTCCACAACACACATGATATGATACAAGATCAATTCATAAGCAAAGTAAAGCTGGTTTGAATTCAGTTTTCCTTTTCCTATAGCTTTTGAGGGAAAAACAGACGGATTCATACCTCTCCGAAGTCTTAAAGATGTATCATACTGGTTAATTCTTCCAACTGATGTCACTTGTCTTTCACATAAGACTTTTATGCATTACCAGATTCAGGGATTAAACTCACAACTATCAGGTAACTTGACAGACTTTAACTAATGCTTTTATTCTCTCAGCCATGTGTTGTATAATACAATATAGTGGTGATAAATTGAAGCCTTTAGCCTAAAGTAAGTTAGTCTGCCACTTCAACTGAATCAGAGTACGATAATTATTTATGTATAACATGAACTTGTATATAACATGCATTACTAACTTTGACCAATAAAATTCTGGAAAAAGATTTCATGTATAAAAGGCACTGACTTTTTAGAATTTTTAACAGTTAAATTTAATATTTGTTCAACTTTTTATTGATTCATACTGACTAAAAATTTACATTCTTTGAATTAGGTCTTAAGACACTAAATGTACACAGCATTTAGAGCAAACACATGGACATCTTCACACAAAAAGGCAACAAGC
Organism: Sepioteuthis lessoniana; assembly: GCA_963585895.1. NCBI lineage: Eukaryota > Metazoa > Mollusca > Cephalopoda > Myopsida > Loliginidae > Sepioteuthis > Sepioteuthis lessoniana. Next base: position 506,538 of record OY757929.1, on the reverse strand, counting down.
TTGTGGGGAAAATAAGTTCACATTAAGAGAAACAAAATTATAAACTAATACACATTCCAGTTGATATTTCACTGTAATGATATTCCAGTTTGGATATTAGACAAAACTCTCATTTGGTCATCACATCTTGAATATGGTGAAGTATATATCTAGAATAAAAGTTCGTTATATTGTTAGTATGAAAAAATGATACGTCTTATACAAAAAGGATTATATATATGTATGTATGTAAACAATAATAATTGTGATTCATAACCATTTAAAATTTACTTCGCAGCTAATGTCTCCTCGTGGCTGAATGGTTAGAAACTTTGGCTTGGCGTTTGAGTCAACTGGGTTTTGATCCCAGCTACGGGAAGATACTGTCTAGCCACACTGATAAGTTCTGATAGAACGAAACAGATCTGCTTGTGGATGACTATATATATATATTTATATATATATGTTGTACCGCACCTAATTTAATTAGATGGATGAAATTTTTGAGTCTTAATACTAATATCTGAATCCAAATATTTCAACTATTTTGATGCAATTCTTCATTTAATATTTATGTGAATCGGGATTTTCTTTTTGTACTTTAATGAAATACAAAAGACTTTGTGTATTAACGAGAAAATTTAAGTTAGTTTCTTGCTTATCCCAACAGAAAATATTGCAAAGAAGCACCAAATCCATATTTCTCATAAATAATTATCCTAAATTGACTGTATACAGAATTAATAACATGTTTTGCAGTTTAGATTATTTTCTATAAGCTTCAATATATAAATAACTTCTTTTCTTCCTTTTTTTCCCAAATATTTTGTTTTTACACAGTAGTTCAGCCAAAACATTTTCGTAGTTGTAAAATACATCCTGAGCAAGAAAAGATTTGGGAATATCTGCATTAAACTAAGTAAGATAAGCAAGATATGCTGTGTACTGCTGGTAAAGTAACAATCACTGCATAAACACCATTGTCCTATGGACTCCAATGCATGGACATACCATTGTTGGCTGACCACAAAAACCTACATTCATCAACTCTATGAAGACACTAGAAACCATCAAGAGAATTTTCTAAGAATGCTGCCAGATGGAAATAAATAGCAAGACAGAGTCAAGGGAATCTTTTCTGTTGACTCATCTTGATAATGATGATGATGATGGTTCATATTATGTAATTGGTATTCATCAATGTATTTATACATATTCATATACTAATATTAAATTGATATGTTTTTATCTATAAATATAATTATGTAAAATTTATCTTTCTATATTGATTCATTTAGATGTTAAAATTAAGCATTAAGCCACTTTATATAAGTTATGTTTCTCTTCATTTAATGTTGATTCAATTTTAATTACAAAATCATTTGCATTCTGACGACACCAGTCTTCTGGTAAAACATGCCAAACTGATTTTTCAAAACTTAATAAATTCCTATAGATGAGCAACTATCAAAGAATTTCAAGGCATTTAAATAGTGCATGCTAATCAAATAGAGACATCTCACATTATCCTTTATGAGCAGTAGCTTTTGTGAGATTATTTTAAAGGAAATAAAAATTATATGTTAGTGTAAGTTTTTTATGGTCATTGCTTGAATGCTTGAGAAGTACCTTGTGACCATACAAAGGTGGGATGAAAAGTTCTTTGTTTGAAAAATTCATATGATGCCTTCCTATCTGCTGTTGATGATTATTTTGACCAATGAGATCTAAGCACTGCAACATTGATGAAAACCGTGTGTGGACTATGAGGACTATGTTGAAAGATAATCTTCATTTGGTCAAATTCCATTAGAATATCTTGGTCTGCATAATGAACTTTTCAGCTGTCCCCCCCCCATATATATATATATATATATATATATATATATATATATATATATATATGTATGTATATATACACACAGCTAATTTATAAGTTTGGGACTTATTATTAACTGAATTTTAAACAAAAAGTTTGGTTTAAATGCATTAGTAAAGAAGATTATATTGAGAAAAAATTATTGTTGCATAAAATAGATTTTCATCATTAGTTTCTGGACTTAATGACTTACCTACATGTGTGTGTGTGTGTGTGTGTGTGTGTGTGTGTGTGTGTGTGTGTGTGTGTGTGTATGTGTGTGTGTGTGTGTGTGTGTGTGTGTGTGTGTGTGTGTGTGTGTGTGTGTGTGTTCACATGTGTGTATGGTTATATCTGCTTACTCTCTGATATATGTGTGCATGTACGTGTGTATGTATAGAGAGTAAATGAGTGTAGGAAAGACATCTATATAGGCACCATGGCATAGAGTTTCCTAATCTTTTTGTGAAGTTTAGAAGATCTTATTTGCTACAAGATGTGAATGAAAACCAGAATAGTCAGTAGATTTACAAAAGTTGTTTTCATTATGACTGTCACACTTACTTATAAATTCAAACTAAATAAAATGATTATCAGACAGAAGTAGTATCCACATTTTAATGATATCTACCATGTGTCTTGGTGATTTGCTTTTTAGTCTTTTATAAAAAATTAATAAAGATCTCCACAATTTATTTTGCTCTATAACTGGTCTTCTTTTGTGAATAAACAGCAGAATATACTTGCCTAACATTTTATTTATTTATAAAAATTAGTCAATCAACAGACAAAAATGGGTTACCTTTTATTGACAAGAGATTACTATATATATGTGTCTGTGTGTGTATATATACATACAAAGAGGATGCAATGGGTAAATTAACGCCATTTTGAATTATTAATTTTATGCATGTGTTTTATTTGTTTCAGGTTTTGTCTATTGTGAAGCAAACTAGAGTCAATTGAACACTGTCTGTGAGGAAAGTAGTGCCATGATACAATCCACTCCTCCAGAAATTTGGAAACTGCATGCAGTACTGCTGGGTATTCTCACTGGAAACTCCAACAGGAAGATTTCAGAGTATTTTGGTTTTAATCTGAAAACTGTACAGTGGATTTAAAAAGAATTTGATGAGTCCAATGGTGATTATGAAGGTACAGCAGCTTGGATGCTTTATGTTGATCATTCTGATAAGAAAAGAACTCCCAAATTTGTTGGTGAGATCCAAGCCACAATTGAAAATGATCCCAGTAAGTTAATCAGGTCTATATTCAGGAATATGGAAGTATCTGAGTTTCTTATGAGACCATTAGTGAATGAAAACATTCAGTATTTCTCATACAAGATGGAAAATCGTATCTTTATCTTAGGCCATGAAGGATAAAAGGAAAATCTCTGCAGCAAAGATTTTTTAACAAACTCAAGCATCTCATCCAACAAATCATGTTTTGCTTTTTCGCAGATGAAAATAATTTCAACTCGGCTCAGATGGTGAACTGATAAAATAACTATTACCTTGCTTTGCCCTCACTGACAGTAGGCAGGGACTGTACAATACACCAACTGCTTTTCTGCAGAGGGGTAAGACCTCCCTCTCCAACGAGTGTCCTGGATATGACACTAAACAATCTGATGGTGATGTTCCAGTAATGCTGGAGTTTTGGGGAATGTGGAGTACCCCTTCATTGCCATTGCTCTCAAGTGCACTCTGTCCTGGAGTGGTAGCACCTGATAGAGTCCTATCTATGGGTCAAATAGAACCAAACTGTGTATTTATGCTGAACTGAGTTGCTTGGAATATGACTGTTTTGACATTTAAACTGTGTACTTATGCTAAACTGAATTGTTTGAAATGGAACTGTTTTTGTATGCTGAACTGATTCATTTGAAGTAGAACTGTTTTGACATTTAACTGTGTGTAAACAAAAAACTATGTTTATATTAAACTGAACTGTTTTTGACATTAAAACTGTACTATGCGAAATTGAATTATTCAAAAGAGAACTGTTTTGACTGAGTTGTTTAAAAGAGAACTGATTATTTGTATAAAAATGGATTTGGCATTAAATAACCTTCAAAGGTTGATATGCCATAAAACATAAACAAACAAAATCTCTTAATGAAGGGTTACTCCACATTCCCCAAAGCCCCAGCATCACTGGAACCTCATCATTAGATTGTTTAGTATCATATCCAGGACCCTCATTGGGGGGGGGGTCTTCCTCCTCTGCAGGGCTGCAGTTAATGTATTCTACAGCCCCAACCGACTGGGCAATTAGCTGAATTAGAACTTTTTGAATAAACTGAATAGTTTAAAATAGAAATGCTTTTGACAATTAAAGTGTGTACTCATGCTAAACTGAATTGTTTGAAATAGAACTGATTATTTATATAAAAATGGATTTGGCGTTTAATAACCTACAAAGGTTGATATGCCATAAAAACCAACCAACCAACCAACCAACAAATTTTGCTATTTTGAATTAATCTTTTTGGTCTCACTGGGACAAATATTTTGCATTAAATGTCCCCCCCACACACACACTCAACATACACACCTCAATGAATTCATGTCAGACAATTTTTTCTCAGAATATTTCTACCAAAATCAGATCTTTCTATTCATCCAAAAGACTTTTGGCTTTTAAAGGAATTGTTCTGATTGCAATAAAGAAAATTTAACATTAAGAAATTCCATTTTACTTTAGGAGCTTAAAATCTCTTTGTTTTAAATTCCTATTTGAAAGTCTTTGGAGATTACAAACAATAATTTTTTTTTTTGTTTGGACAGAAGCTTTTTGTGGCATTGAAGATAAAGATAACTTTCCTTAAACATGATGAATTGGTTTAATGAAGTTAGCAAATTTGTCCTTATCTAGAATTTACTGACATTTTGATCAATCAATAAATCAATCAATCAAATACAAGAACAACTCAATAAATCTGATTGATGCATATTCATTAATTGAATTTTTTATTTGAAATTTTAACTTTATAATGTTTGGCATGAGTAGGTTATCAGCACATAAAATGGAATTGACAAGAACTACAACACACAGCTTGGAGCAGGCAGTAAGAAGCATTAATCTCTAACTCAGATAAAACAGTTTATGTATTTTAATTAAGATGGTGCAATCTTCTCTTTAAATGGTAAAAGCCTCTGAAATTAGAAGACCAGTTCATACAACTCAGTAGCAATATCTCATCTATATAAAGTATGAACTGCTATTGACCATATGAGAATCTGATCTCTCTGATAAAATAAAATAAGAACTCTTCCAAGCAGTAGCCTTGTCAGTAATATTGTATGGTTGCACTTCTTGGACTCTAACGTTACATTAGGAAAAAAAGCTTGATGAAAACTACACAATGATGCTGCATGCTATTTTGAAGAAATTCTGGTAACAGCACCCTACAAAACAGCAGCTGTATGGCCACCTACCTCTCATCATGCACATCATCCAAGTAAGATGAACACGACTGGGGATTACTAGAGAAATAAAGAGAAACTGATAAGCAATATTCTCCCATGAACTCCTATTCATGAATGCACCAGTGTAGATCAACTAGCAAAAACATTTACCAACTTTGTGTGGACACTGGATGCTATCTAGAGAATCTACCAAAAGAGAAGGCTAGAAAGGACAGATTGCAAGAATACTAATTCAGACTAAGTTATCTTGAATGGCAACCAGTCTAAGAAAAGGATAACTATGAATCCAAAATCAGGAGCTAAAGTCTTTTAGGTAATTCAATACTGACTTCAACCCTATCTTAGCAACATCTCTGATGACACAGGTGCAAGGTTATATTAGTCTTTGAAGAAAAGAAGCAACCTTATATTCTATACCCACTCAAAAGTTGTAAGTAAAATCAATGTTGAGTCTAGAAGGAATTGACTCAGCAAATATAATTATTTAATAGTATGTATGATAAGACTTGGTCATGCATCTCTCCTGGATCTTGTACCAAAAAACAAGATTTAGACTGTTTTTTAATAGGGCTTCTGTGTTTTTTGTTTCTAACTCTCTACAAGATGATCACTGCCAGTGTAGAAAACACTTAACTTTCAGAGTTTGCAAAACTCCTCAAGAAATACCACTTCATGTCTCCCTATTTTGAGACTGACCCAGAGTGAAGCTGAAATATACCAATAATGTGTGTGGTATATTTTATTTTGAAACATGTGTCTGATTTTTTTCTTTTTCTGTGAACTTGTCATCTTTTCATCTTTGTCTCCATCAACTTGTGCGAACACCTAGCAATGTTACAGGTGCATTTTTTTTATTTTAATATTAAAGATGGAAACAGAATAAGCAACATCTTTTATTTCTTCTAAGAGAAAGGTAAAAAATGCAAATGTCAAAAAGTTAGTTAATGGAGAAGGTACTATGACTGATCAAATATGTCTAAATAAAATGCTTCTATTTCAAGCTTTTCAGTTTAGTCCAACAGTTCTAATTCAAACAAATCAATTTAGTGTAAGTACAGTTTCAATGTCAAAAACAGTTCTATTTGAAACAATTCAGTTTAGCATAAGTGTGCAGTTTAAATATCAAAATAGTTCTATTTCAAGTAATTTAGTTTAGCATAAATATGCAGAATAGCTTTGATAGAGTCCTATCAGGTGCTACCACTCAGGGCCAGAATGGACCTGGGAGCGATAGGAGTACTTCACATGCTGCAAAGCTACTGGATCACTGCAACCTCCCCATCAGATTGTTTTGAGTCATATCAGGACACTCGATGCGGGGGTGGGTCTTACTCCTCTACAGAAGTGCAGTTCGTATATTCTACAGCCCCAGCTGACACACAGAGTTAAATGTAAAAAAGTTTTATTTCAGATAATTCAGTTTAGCATAAGTACATAGTTTAAATGTCAAAACAGTTCTATTTTAAACAATTCTGTTTTGTAAAAATACACAGTTTAAATGCAAAAACAGTAAAATCTCAAAACCACGGTTTAGTTCTATTTGACTCATAGATAGGAACCTTTATCAGGTGCTACCACTCCAGGCCAAAGTGGACATGAGAACGATAGCAATGAAGTGGTATTCCACATTCACCAAAGCTCCTGCATTACTGAAACCTCACCATTTCAAACAATTCAGTTTAAATGTCAAAAACAGTTTAAATGTCAAAAACAGTTCTATTTCAAACAATTCAATTTAGCATATCAGGTGCTACCACTCAGAGCCAGAGTGGACCTGGGAGTGATGACAATGAAGGGGTACTATGCATTCCCCAAAGATCCTGCATTACTGGAGCCTTACCATCAGATAGTTTAGTGTCATATCAGGACACTGATTGGGGGAGTCTTACCCCTCTACAGAGATGCAGTCAGTGTATTCTGCAGCCCCACCCAATTGGGCCAACTTGATTTGTAGCTTCCATATAAATTAAGTAGTACATACAAATAGACAATACTTGAATATTTTATGTATTTTTAAATAAATTGCGACGTACCATAAAAAGAAGATATTTTGCAAAAATATGAATGCAAATGAAATGAACCACCATTAACTGAAACAAAAGCCAGTCTTCATCCAAAGATAGTGAATATATATATTTATATATTTCCCTAAACCCTTCACCATAAGTAGGTTGTGTCAGAAGGTCAAGTTTTAAACAGTTTGAATTCAGTTTTCTTTCTCCTAGACTGGTTGCTTAATCAAGAACCCAGTCAACATTTTTATTTTCCCATAGATTGGATGATAATAAATGGATTCATGCCTTTAACAATAGTATTAGCATGAAGTAAAACACAAACAGCTTTGTCCAGGTTTTGAACTTAGTTCCCCTAATCCATTTTCTATGATATTAACCATTACACTAAGAGAAAAACCTCCAAAGATGGTGAATCCAGTCAGACTGGAAGGAAAACCTCTATTATGAATTTGTTCAAAAGAAACAAATGGTTGATTCAAATAATGTTTAAAAGTAAAAGCCTGAGCTGATAACTACTTTGCACAACAAATTAAGATTTGTTTCGGAAAAATTCTTTACTAGGCTGATGTATCTTATTGCATTTACATGAACACAAAACAGAAAATATTTTCAAAATGAATTTTTATTTTACACCCTTAATATTTTTCAAATTTCTCTGATCTATAGAAATATGACAATTGAAAGAGCTTTTTAATAGATGAATTCATATTTACTTAGATAATTATATAAATTCATGAAATCGCCAAAAGATTAAAAGAGAATTGAATACAGGAAAATCTAACTCGTATAATGATGCTTTACAAACATGTGAAAGCAGGTGGTTTGCTCACCAAATAGCAACACAGACTTCTTCAAAATGATTGTTTGAGTCTTGCAAGAAGATACATTAATGCCATATATGTTTATAATCGACTTAAACTACATACTTTAAATGTTGATAAATTGGATAAAAGAAATGGTTTTGAACTAAAAAAGGCAAGAAGCAAATGATATATTGCAGAAACTATGACAGACACAGACTATACAGATGATCAAGTGCTTTTTGCAAATACACTTGTCCAAGCTAAATCCTTACTGCATAGCCTGGAGCAAGCAGCAGGAGGGATTGGCTTGTTCATGAATGCAAATAAAACAGATTGGTTTGGTTTCTTTGTTTAATGGCATACCAACCCTTGTAGGTTATTTAATGCCAAAGCCATTCTCCTAGAAGAACAGTAGTGGTACTATTTAACCCATAGTTGGGAGGATAAGGGGGTACATACCTTTCCCAAGGGTATTCGCCCAAAAGTGAACATAATAGCATTACTTGAGTATGAACTCGCTTACTACGATTCCGCAGTCCATCGCTATAACCATTACACCGTGAGGACACCCCCAAATAAAACAGAGTTCATGTGTTTTAATTAAGACGGGGCCAACTCCATTCTAAGTAGCAGATCTCTAAAATTCGTAGACAAGTTCACATACATTGTCAGCAATATCTCATCTATAGAAAGTGATGTCAACATATACCTAGTGAAGGCATGGAATGGTATTTACAGGTTATCAATTATATGGAAATCTGATCTATCTGTCAAAATAAAATGGGATTTCTTCTAAGCAGTGACTGTGTCAATATTACTGTGTGGATGCACCACATGGATGCTAATGAAAGACATGGAGAAAAAGCAACACAAGAATGCTACATGTTATTTTGAAGAAATTCTGAAAGCATTAAACAGCAGCTGTACAACAACCTACCTCGTATTTCACAAACCATCCAAGTAAGACAAACAAGAGATTTGAGGGGGCACTGCAAGAGAAACAAAGAAAAACTCATAAGTAATATTCTCCTCTAGACTTTAACACATGAATACACCAGTATTGGTCAACCAGCCAAGATATATGCATCAGCTCTGTGTAGACACATGATGCAGCTTAGATGACCAGCCAGAAGCGATGGATGATAGAGATGGATGGCAAGAGAGAATCAGAGAACTCTATGCAGTCAGCACAACTTGACAAGAATGATGATAATGATAATGATGATGGCATGAAAAAAGAAGTGATGCATTTATTTTTTTGCCTGAGTTCAAATTTGGTCATAATTTTGCTTCATGAAAATGCTTGGCCACATGTTGCTAGGATGACACTGCAACCTATTCTCCTGATCTCTCACCCACTGACTACAAGTTTTTTCAAGCATCTGAACACTTTTTATGCCATAAAAGTATTCCATTCCAAAAGAGAAGTAGAAAATGCATTCATAGATTTCTTGGCATCCAAACCTTTTGAGATTATTGTAAATAAATGACCTTATTAATCAGTAGCAGAAATGCATAGATGTTTAGGGATGATATTTTGACTGATTAAAATACTGTTTAAATTCATTAATTCAGGAAAAAAAATAATTCTACAATTGGACATTATTTTCTGAATAACGTCATAGATAGATTGATAGATAGATAGATACTGAAATTCATTTCTTAGGAACCTCAATCATCTATGGAAAATAATTATGTATTTATAATTAAGCCAAAAACAATAAAATTCCCTAAATATTTAAAGATATGATATGAATAATTATTGACAGATTAGTTCTCCTCATTTTAGGTAGTAAGAAATTTCAAAGGATATATAAACATAATGCTAAAAGATTTTGTAAAAAAATCTTTTCATTTTTGATGGCTAAGATAAAGAGATCAACAACGGAGTATAGATTGGCAAAAATGAAATGGACTTACATCTGAAGTTAGTAGAAATAGTTAAATAAAGTGTTTGTGAGAGATTAAGAGATTGAAGATTTTTTTTTAAATGTAAATTTGAAAAAAAAAAGAATAGAAGAAAATTAATCATAAAAAGGAATTTAAAATGAGCTAAAATAGTGGACTGGAAGATTTTTTCTTAACAAGCTAAGTTCCTGAAAGAAAAAGAGAAAAAAATGGAAATGTTGAAAGATAAGAAAAATTAAAAAAGAAGGAACAAAATATGACATGACACAAGACAAAATATAGTGCATGATACATACCAGACTATTTCAAACAGTGTGCAACATTTTTTAAGTGGGTTCTAATAAACAGTTAGATATCAGTGCACAACAGCTTTTCCCATCATTTTCATATTTGTCAACTTTCAGGCTAATTGCTCTTTAGTATTTGATTGGTGATTTAACTAAAACTATTTGACATAATTGAATTTCAGACATGAAAATTTAATCAATTTTGTGGACCTGTTTTTTGTTTGTTTTTTTAAAAAACTTTTGATTTTTTTTTTTTTTGCTGTTCTTTTTTGTTGATTTAAGATTATATATTTGTGTATTGGCCAAATTCTGAAAATTTTTAGGCAAAAATTTGGTGACAATGCTTGGCTTAAAAATTATGAGAGATGTCCAAAAAGTAAAGTATAGATATTTGCTTATTATTATACAAATACAACATTGTGCATATGTTACCTGCACTATTATTCATGTAATTTTCATCAAGATTGATGCACTTGTTACACTTGTTGGACTTGTTCCATTGGTGCATGAATACATACTTTCCATATATAATCTGGTATCAATTGGTCTTCAGTCAGTTGCTTTGAGACTCAACAAGATGACACTTTCTAAAATTTTCTCATGGACAGTTTTATGAATCACAGTCTCAAACTTTGTGACAACAATCATCTTAAATCAAGTACATATATCTAATTAAATAAGCAGTCCTCACTTTACAGGTTTTAAGAGAGTCTTTATTAAATATAAAGGATGTAGTTCTTCTTTTATTAAAATTTAGGATAATTATTCATATTTAGAATATGTTTTTCCTGTTTTTATAGTTTGTTTATCACAGGTTACTTCCTTGTTTACACAGATTATGGTGTTCAGAAGATGACTTTAGGTTCAATCAGCTATCTCAGATATTTTGAAAAATAATTGATTATTTTAATTAAACACTTACTTTTATTATTTTCCAGACATGGAATTTCCACAATTAACTTTGGTCATCTGAGAAACCAACACTTTCAGCATGACCCGTCAATTGTCATTTACCTAGCTTAACTTAGTTCAACTTAGTTTCAATATGCTGTCTTTAGTTTTATCCTCTGAACATCAATGCTCTGCACAAGGCTTGTCCAACAGTTTCATAAACATCCTTCATATCTAAATAATATTTACTTTTTGCTTCCTAATATGCTCACTGGACACAGCAATAAGTTCCTTGTGAATTTTCTGTTGGACTTTTACCCATAGCATACAAAAATTTTATTACATTTCACATCTCTTTGTTTGTCTACCATTTTATGGTGACAGTAATCTTTATTTTGGCATTACATAAGCATACACTCAATACTAAAACTGTTCTAGCTGTTTAAAAAAGTATCTAAAACCTTATACTGTTTTGTGTTTCTACATAACAGGATCATTTTCATATGGATCAACACTTCTGATTATTTGTGGGTTTTTGATTGAGAGAGAGGAGAATGAGTCAACTTACAAATCTCTTAAGTAAAGAAAAAAGAAAAAATAATGAAAGCAAGAAAGTAAAGAAAGAATAAAATGAAATGAAAGAGAAATTGAAAAAGAGAAAAAAAAGTGATATCAGAACTGATGTAGAGAAAGTTTAAGGGAGAAAAAAGAAAAAGAAAAAGTAAAATGAAAGAGCAAAAGAGAGGTAGAGAGAGATAAAATCATTTTGAATTATTACCAATGAAAACAAAATTACATATATCTGAATTCTGAATATATATATATATACATATAGTATATCAATTATAGAGATAATTAAGGAATTTCCTCCACAAAATGGAAAATTAGATACGTGAATCATAAATTTTCTTTCTCCCATGAACATCTGAAACACCAAACAGCCTTATCTAAGCATTATTGGAGTTTGAAAAATAAAGGTTTAACCCCTGAGATTCAATGGTCCATATTGAGAAAGTCAAATACTCCAAAATTTTTTGATAGTTGATGTAATCTGTGCCTTGAGGAAAAAATACAAATAATGATATACCCAGACCCTGAAAAATTATTAAATCAGCAATGTAAATTAATAGCTAGATGTAGACATAAGAACAAATTTAAACTATAAACAAATTATCATAGATAATGCTTAAATAAAAAAAACATAGGATTAAATTGAGATTTAAGATAAAATGAATAGAAATAAAATAAAATAAAAAAATGTGAAGAAACCACGTGATGTGTACGTACTCTTCAATGGAAGGGTAACTGAATTAATAGGCAATAAAATAAAATTATTTTTGATTTATATCAAAACCCATAACAGGATGGAAATAAATTTATAATCTTAATGTGACCGGTTTTTGTTTTTTCTTAAAGAAAGGTATGTATATATATATATATATATATATATATATATATACATACACATTGCCTTTTATAGAAGTAGATGAAAATATTTTGTTGTCAGTGATCATAAAGTAAATGACATCTTGGTGACATCTTCCAAGCTCTATGAACTTTGATATTCAGTTGAAGCAGTGAATTCCAAAGAAGAAACGAGTTTACAAATTTATATGAAGGGACACAGGTTTGACAATTGTCATTGGCAACTGGTATTTCTTTGGATGCTGGTTGAATGAAGATGGAGACAATGATGAAACTGAAGAAGAGGAATTGTAAGACAAAAAGAAGGAAAAAAAACCTGAAAAGAAATGATCTTTGGTGAGATGAAGCAGAAGAGAAAAAAAGAGAAAGAGAGAAAGAGAGATGAGAAAGGATGAAACAGGAATAAGAAAGAAAAGTAAAGATTTTGAAAAAAAGAGAAAAATAGAAACGTTATAAAATGTTGGATATTTCAAAAAGATGAAGAAGGAGAGAAAGAAGGTGTAGAATAGTAAAAATAAGAAGAAAAAAAAAGAAAGAAGAGAAAAGGGTGCAATATTGAGTTTATATAAAGATGAATGAATTGATTCTTGTACAGAACAGGCATGAAAATAGAAAATTCCTTGGAAAGGAAAAAAAAAGTGAAAAGAATTGAAAAATAAATATATATATATATATATATAGAGAGAGAGAGAGAGAGAGAGGGAGGATGATGATGATATCAATCTCTGAGCAATGTTGATGTCCTCTGCATACTGATAAATATTCAAGATTGGGTAAGGATAAATCTTAGAACTTAAAGTGGGAGTATGTAAAATTCATCCCAAAGTAGGAAGGGTAAAAAAAAAAAAAATGAAACCAAGAAGAAATTAGATATTCACAAAGTTTTGGATAGTCTATCATGAGGCCATATTTGTGGAGAACTCAGTAGGAAATGAACCCATTGCCAATGATTTGATAAATACATCACAAAAACAGCTGGAAATAGAATGATATATATGAAGGGGTTAGAACAAATATTATTTCTGTATTTATATTGCATGTATATGTCTATATAGACAGATATATATATTTTTGACAAATTATACATACATATATATATATATATATATATTGCGGTCACATGAGAGAAAAATACTTTAAAAGGAATAGGTCCACAAGTGAATTAATTACCTTTTAGGTTATTTATTTTTCTTTAGCATATGTTTCTGACATTTAAAATCGTATTCAGGAAGTTAGTTGTTGATTTGATTGTTCCCTTTGGTTTTTATTATTGATAGGGTTGTGATTCCTTTAATTCCAGGTATTTTGTCAGTGAATTCCCAGTTCATGTTAATTGTCCGTGATAAATTTTGGTCTCTGCAGATGTTTTTTCTTTTTTTACAAAAGAATATTCTGTATGTTCGTGTGTCTGCGTTGGTGTTCCTATCCATGTATATTTATATGCTTTCGGGTTTTCCCCCCATTTTTCTCTTTTCCCACTAAATAATCTATGATAGTTGATATACTATAAAGTTCAACTTCCTCCCTGAATGATTCTGCGTCTCCGTGTGTGTGTATTGTTAGGTTCCGTTTAATGTAGGTGTGAATTGTCTATGAAGTTCTTTTCTTTTATTTGGAATAATGTGTAGTTGTCAGTTTTGTAAATTGACATTATTTTAAACATTTCCTTCTTGAATTCATAAAAAAATTTATACATAGTTTTCTGTTTTCTCGTAATTCAATATTACTTTTGTGTTAATTAAAAAGAACCACAACCCTATTAAAACAGTCACCACTTTAAAAACCAAAGAGAACTCTCAAATCAACCATCAACTTCCTGAAGACGACTTTAAACGTCATAAATACGTGTGGAAGAAAAAATAGCCTAGAGAGAGATTGAATGAGTGCGTGTGTGAGTGTTTGTGTGTGTGTGGTAAGGAAGTGAGAAAAATGGGTGAATAATAAGAAAGAAGCTCTTTGGTTAATAGAGATTTTGACTCCACTATTTGATGTGACAAGTAACATGGCTTGTGACATCTTTATCTCATTTTCTGACTCACCTTCTTCTTTAATGAAATCTTTTTTTTTTTTCTTTCCTTATTGAATTTTCAGAAACGTCCTCTCCATCTTTGATCAAAACATCATCTACTTAGTGCTCCGGGTTTTTATTCAGTGCTCTTTGCCTGCTGCTCTTCTTCATATCTCCTACATCTGATTAAGAAACCACCAAGTCTAAAATCACATCTTCTTCGGTTAGACTCTCATTATCAGTTGCCAACTGAGAAAAATTTGAAGAAATAAAAACAGAAAACACTGCAATTCTCACCTGAAAAAAACATAAGATGAATAAAATTTAGCTCTCACAAGGAATTTGTAAACTTTTGGTATCTTAGATTTGGCAAACATATTAATAAACTAACTTTAGTTGAGGGGATAAAAATGCAACTTTCTCAAACTTATATACTTGTTTAAAGTCACAGAATTTTAAAAAGTAACACATAGATATATTATACAATGGAACCTTCATTTAATAGAATATTATACAAAGAATTTTTTAAATAAAATATACAATAAAAATTTGTTTTATTATTAGGATTTGTGAATGATGTGACCGGTATCAGTAATTCTTGTTTGAAAAAAAAAATAGTTAGAAATTATTTGGTTTATTGACTTTTATCGTTATAAAGAAACATGAAGGATTTTAAAGAAGCAATGATGGAATTCATGAAAATCCAGATCGAACGTCTGGAAGAGCAGCGAAGGTTGAACTAAAAACGAACGGTTGGAAAAAGTGTTCGAACTATTAGTGCTAAAAAAAAAAATAACAAGGCAATGCAAATTCTTTTTCACTGGACTCGGTAATAAATTCAATCGGCGAATTTAAGTAGTCCTGAGGAGGAGGAGGAGGAGGAGGAGGAGGAGGAGGAGGTAACTTTTGCGGTATTTTCCGCCGTTCTGAAGAGTTTTTTTTTTTTCAAGAAGATTGCGCTACATGGTCGGACGAAAAGAAAATACGTCGGTTGCTTAGAAAATTCGTTAAAAGCGAATATGAAAAGTATGCTAACTACATATTTCCTTGAAATCCAGGAGAAATATTGTTAAAGGGGACTGTCTTGATTCTGAAAAAATATTTGCGAGAAATATTTGGCAGTGTTTAAACCTGACAAAAATAGTGGTGAAGATTAGTCGACTTTTGCTGGGATTGTCAATAGAGTGTGTGAAAGGTTCAAATTAAAAAAAACTTAACCCCGATATGTTTAAATGCTTAGTTTTGGTGCAAGGACTGACGGCGCCGGAAGATGGCGAAATTGGAACCAGAATTTTGTTTAAGTTAGAGCAAAATCCTAAAACCAGTCAGCAAATGGTAGTAGAATAATACAAACGGATAGAAAATTTTAGTGTTTTGAAATGGTTAGTTTCTATAACACTATAAATTATTTGACAACACAAATGAATAACAAAACTTCTTTTGAAAACAACAACGAAAGGTTTATTATGGCAGTAAGGGTAAAAGAGTCAGAGTGAGAAAGTGTCCCTTTTGTTGTCGCCGGTTAGTGTTTTTAGTCCTTGAGTTTGTAGGAAGTGTTTGGATGTGTGTGTCACTGTAGCAAATAGCTCGAGTGACTAACCGCAAGGTTGGTGCTTCCGTGTGTGAAGCTAGTAGCCGCGTTACTTCTGTGAAAGTGAGAGAGGTCCGTCATGGCTGCTAGCTAGGCGCTATCTGTCGTTATCGGCTGACCACCAAAGGGACAAGAAAGAATAGTTCTAGAGAGGGAGAAGGAATCAATGCGCTCTGCCTGTCGTGTATTTGTCGCTGCCTCCCACCAGACACGACTTGACACAAGGTCAAAAGCCCGAGGGCCGATTAAAGTGGGGATAAAGGGGAGGGGAAGGTTGGGAACGAGCCGAGACTCGAACCCTGCCTGTCTGTGCTGCTCATCGGCTCACTTAGTGCAATGTGAGCCTGATGAGGCAAGCAGTTTCACGAACCCAAATGTGGGTCCGGGCACGTATGCCAGTTTACGGCTTAAACTAGACGCTTGGTCTAGTGCCGTACAAAGGGGACAAAAGTGCAGCTCGCCCACCCGAAGGTTGCCCAGCCGAAGCTGGGGGCCTATTCGGCCCCGAGTCTGCTCTTGGTTTCGAGCACCCATCCGGCACGAATGCCAGACGGCCCAGCTAAAAAACCGGGAGATTGATTCGCAAAAGGAAATAGATCTGTGGCTGCTACAAAATCTTCGACACGACGCAGCGAGGATTGAAGAACGTGACAAGTCAAAAATAAATGCAATTAAACAAAAACAAAATTTTAGCCATTTTGATTTTGTATTTATTGTTTAGCGAGGGGGAACCATTTTTAGCGAATGTTTTTAGCCGGAGGTTTTGTTGTTGGTAGCGAGTGAGATGGATGTAACGTATGTGTATTTACGTTGTGTTGTTTCCTTGCTTAGTTTGTAAGGTCCCTCGCTAATAGTTGTTAGGAAATATAAGGAGGATGATGAAGAAGTAAGATTTCGAAAGGTGTTTTATTTTGCAGCATGGAATATTGGGTTTGTTTTTGGTGCTGCAAGACTCGCGAAAGGTTGTGAGTATTGAGGCGAAATGGCGTTATGAGATGTTGAGAAGGTTGAGGTGGCAGCGTGTGTCGTCGGAAGTGTGAGGGATTGTGTTTTGGAGTCATCATGGGTTTTGTCCGTCTGGTGGAGAGAAGGCGTGCGTTGGTCTCCATTAAAGTGGCCCAGAGGTGAAATGGGAGCTAGGTGTCGAGAGCGGGATTACGCGTCGGATCGACGAAGCCAATTTTGGGGTGACATAAAGTTGTGCCTGTGCGAGGCATGTTGAATGCATCTAATTTATATTCAACTGGTATTCCTTGTAAGGAATCCATAAATTAGATGGGTTCCCTCGTGTATCCATGTTGCTGCTGCTGCTGCTATTTTAGAGCCGCAGTGAGGCGTCCGCACTGAGCGGCATGGTCCAGCTGAAAAAGCATCGCTATTGAAGAACGGCCAATGTGACGTCTGCACTGGTCGGCGTTCTCCAGCCAAAGAAACTGTGTTTGGCAGCTTACAACATTAGGTGGCCGGAAATGAAGGTCCGGGCTGAATAGGATAAGTCATCCTGATTGGGTGAAATTAAGTGTCGAATTAAATTGCGCGCCAAACCAAAATACGAAATTTTCCCCTTCTCTACAAAATAAAGAAAAAAATTGCCCGTAAAATGAATGATTATTATGGCTCTGGAAAGATTCATTATTACAAGAAATATAAATTTAGAAGAAAAGTATGCTTTAATTGTGGACAAAAAGTTCACAAGTATACACATTGCAGAAAGCCAAAAAATAAAAAGGGGACATAAATGAAAAATTCAGTTAAATCAACTGAGATGGATATCGTAGTCAACTGGCTACTCAAAAAAAAAAAAAAAAGAAAAAGAAAACAACATTTTAAAGAAGCGATGAGTATCTGATGCTGTCAGTCAACAGCTACCTAGGACCTGGTTGTTAGGGAACCAAATGACTCCACATTGACCTTTTTTTTTAAATAATAAATTCAGACGGTATTTCAAAGGACCGTTCACAACTATAGCACAAAATATTGTTATATTTAATGTATGGTAGCAAGGAAAAGACAAACACAGGTTGAAAGTTTTAAAACAATTATATTAACAAAAGGAAAAAACAAGGCGAGTTTAGATGAGTTCTTATGGCCGTAGCGTGTTCTTCCCGTCAACCCTTGGTAGACCGGTCTGACGCCTTTGAAGATTTTCGCTGCTGAAGTAGTTACACTTTGGATCAAGTTGGTTCTGGGAATTTTTTTAGGGGGAAGATTGATGATTGGCTGAAAAAGGGTATTTTGTTAATGTGAATTAATTTCTTGCATTCACGCCCGGAAGCCCTGCACGGAGCCTCTTGCGCAAAGACACATTTTATTCATTGTCTTAGTAGCAGCCGTTAGGTTAACATCCAGTCGAATGCTACCCTTCTCCAGCCACGTGTATGTTTTTGAATGAAATCATAAATCGGGAGAGATCTGGATCCTGCTATATAACAATATATAGTAATTAAAAAAACCTTGTCGAAGTAGAATGAAGTCTCTCACTACTATTTTGTGATAATAAGCAAATTCATTCCACTTAGACAACTAAGGGGAGTAACACACTGTATACATAAAAAGCGGCGGTATTAAAACGGTCGATTGCCCAGTCGGCTGGGGCTGTAGAATACACCGACTGCTTCTCTGCAGAGGGGTAAGACCCCCCCCAATGAGTGTCCTGGTAATGACACTAAACAATCTGATGGTGAGGTTCCAGCAGTGCTGGAGTTTTGAGGAATGCGGAGTACCCCTTCATTGCCATTGCTCCCAGGTTCACTCTGGCCCGGAGTGGTAGCACTTGATAGGCCCTATCTATGGGTTAAATAGAACTAACAGCATACTTATGCTAAAATGAATTGTTTGAGTAAACTGAATAGCTTGAAATAGAAAACCGTACTTATATTTAAACTACGTGCTTATGCGTAACTGAATTATTTGAAATAGAACTGTTTTTTTCGACATTAAAACTGTATTTACAATTAACTGAATTGTTACATATAACTGCTTGAATAGTTTGAAATAGAAATGTTTTTGACAAACTGTGTACTTATGCTTAACTGAATTGTTGTAAATAGAACAGATTATTCACATAAAAATGGATTTGGCGTTAAATAACCTACAAAGGTTGATATGCCATAAAACCCAACAAACCAACCAACCTAAAACAATCGACAGCTTTGACTGGACGTCAGCCAAGGGTGAGAGAGGAAACTGATTTTTCCCTGGTAAACTCTACGACTGAAACCTTATCAGCAGCAGCTACCCATGACGCACTGCTCCAGGTTTCCCCTTAAACCAACATCCTGATTCTAGCCAGCAGACAACGCAGGAATACTTTCCAGGCCTAACTCTGAAAGTCTATTCTAACACCTCCTGAGACGGCATGATACAGCGGTCCCGACTGCCAGCCTTTCAGTCTAACAGCCCTTTTCAGATCTAGTTCTGAAAGTCAAATGTAGCACCTTCTGAGACAGCACGATGCAGTTCTGCACCAGCAACCGCCTTCCTGCAGCAGCAGCTAACAGCCCTGCACCAGAGGCTACCTAACTGCACCAGCGACTACCTTCCTGCACCAGCAGACTTTTTGAAACAACCAAATAATTCATTTTGCTATAGTATCTGTGTTAATTCTAACAGCATAGAAAATTTTCAAAAAGAATTTATGATAAAATCTCTTGAAATTTTCTCCGAGGCTTTTGGAAGTTGCTCAAAAGCTAAAGTGACATTCAAAATTAAAGAGAATGTGACACAAATTTTCTGGCAGAAAAGTAAAGTACCTTTTGCAGACAAAACCTCCATTAGCAAAGAATTACACCGCTTAGAACAAATAGGCGTGTTGACCAATACGGATGACAGAGAGTGGGCTAGTCCTATCGTTTATGTGAAAAAAAAAGCCTTCAAAAAAACTTGTTCACCCTGATATATGTATGGAATAGAGAAAAAAGACTGATATAAAGAGAGAAACTGACTTACTTATGGGAGGTCAAGAGAAAATTAGCCAAAGATTGAAAAGCAGATTCAGATAAAAAAGCATAAAAATTTAAAAGAATTCTAATTCTTAATCAAAAGAGATTGAAGGAAAATGTTTTTTTTAAAAAGAGAATACAATAAAGAATAATTTTAGATATGAAACTAATTCACATTTGAATTGAATTTAGATGAAAACAGGAATAAACAACAAAGATTGAAACGGATAGAAGGAGAAGATATTGACAAAAAGTGAGAGAAGAGCAAAAGTTTGGGATAATAGATAACAATAGAGAAAATAGAATTTTCCCCCTGAGATATTTGACATTTTGAAGGAAAATTTTCCTTGCTGATTCTAAATATGCCATCAGTTTTTCTCCGTTAGCTCTGGTTACTAATATATAATATACCCCTAACTGTTATGCATACTGCTGGTTGGGTACTAAGATTAATATTTACAAATTATTATTGCCTTTTTTATTATAAGATGGTTTTATACATGATTTATTTATAACTTAATTACATTATCAAATCAGATAATAGGGAAAAAAGCATAGAAAGTTATCATTGGTACACTGTCCATTTACTTATGCATCTCACAAAAGCAGCATTTCAAAGATTTCTTGTAGAGAGCTGCCTAAGGACAATCATTTCAAATAAATCAGAAGTAATCTGCCATCATATGGGTATCTTAGTGTCCCTAGTATTTTTCTGTTCCTTCCCTTAGGTCTCAAAAATTTTCTGAGAAACACTTCCAGTGGCTGTGAAGATTATGCACTGCAATGCTTATTATACAGCCAAGTAGATAGAAAGAAGATTGTATACTCTCCACCAGTTCAGAGTATTTATCAGCTTTTTAGTTGCCATGAAAATTCCTTACAAACAGTGAACAAAGACAGAGCATCTGTTTCATTATTGTTTACTGAATCTTGGAAATGTAGATCTTGACTTGTGGCCTAGCAAAAATATATGCCTTTAACTTACCCATGCTGAACACTGGAAATTTTCTGCATATGTAGTCAAAGTATCTCCTTTCTTTGTTCAGAGCCTTTACAAACTATTTCATTAAACTTAGTCTGATGTGCAATCGTGGT
This sequence comes from Sepioteuthis lessoniana, assembly GCA_963585895.1. Taxonomy (NCBI): domain Eukaryota; kingdom Metazoa; phylum Mollusca; class Cephalopoda; order Myopsida; family Loliginidae; genus Sepioteuthis; species Sepioteuthis lessoniana. Next base: position 485,303 of record OY757929.1, on the reverse strand, counting down.
AAACTGATATTATCTTTGTCAACCAATGCTTTTGCAATTTATTCTTTTCTCCAACTACAATGTTTTCTCTCAGAGGTCATTGTTTTCTCACCCAGTGATCATCCTTAAATCTACTATTCCAGAAACAGATAAAGCTGAGATATCAAGTGTATTCACTTGGCTGACCCAGGAGAAAATTCACCATTTTCAGATTGATGGTATGATATCTTCTTTAGAACCAGGGCAACTTTTGTTTGTTCTTCAGTCATCTTAGTTGAGAGACCAGTTGAGATTGATCGTCATTTTTTTTCCATTGTGTATAAGAACACATTTTAAACTCTACTTAGAAATATCTATAAACAAGTATCATTTGCTCGTAACATTTTATGAAATGCCCATTTTCATCCACAAGCCTTGAATATCATTGCAAAAAATAAAATCCTTTTCCGCTGAGAAGAGGTGTGAATCTACTTTTCTTTTACAATAATATGTGATATTGGTTCTTAGTTACGATAAATTATTTCCTGTTTCTCTGGACACCAACTATTCTACTGATTTCTTTATGTGTGGCTGGTTGTTTTGCTGAGTCTAGGTCAGAATATGTCCATTTACACTAAATACGTCAATCAATCTCCTTTATGTTAATCAAACAGAAGAATCAGTCTTCACTGTGGTTCCTCTGTTCTTTCCAGATTATAGGTATCTCAAACTTCAGACATTTTCTTGAACTGTTAGTCCACTGCTGAAGGTGCTCCATACAAGGTTTGTAACATGTGGAGCTCACATCTTTTCTTGGTCTTTAAGTTTTAATTTGAAATAGCTTAGGTGAACCTTTTCTCAAAATCAGATGAGAATTTTCTCTGTTCCATGAAAGCGTACTCTACAAAGATGTTGCCAAAAGATAACAGATTATTTAAACACTTTGTTCATGAGAAAGTTATGTTATCACCTGCAAATTAGAAATACAACATTCAGTGAGCATTTATAAATTCATTATCTCAAAAACTAGAGTTGAAAGAAATAAATGAAGCTTGTATTTGTGCTATTACATTCACTTTCAGATTAACACCCTTAGAAAAGGTATACACCCCCTTATCCCCCCCAGCTATGGGTTAAATAGCACTGATACTGTTTTTCTGCAATGATGGCTTTTGCATTAAATAACCCATGAAGGTTAATATGCCATTAAACAAAGAAACCAAACTACTTTTTCCTTCTATCCATGAAGAAAGTTTCCGATTTATTTTGATCCAATTGTTCATGACAGTTTCAACTTTGACATCAGATTAAAAATGTTGACCTCCCAGAGGATAGCAATAAGTGTGAATTTTAAACTTGAAATTCACATATCTTGATGCTGTTTATTAATTGCATTGTGGATTTGTTTTCTAAACTTCACTCTTTCTTAATTAATACCTCACTTCAGTCCCTTCACTTAATCTGCAGATTTTCTGGAATTATGTCATTCAGTCATCATTATCCTGATTTATTAAACAAAACTCTCTTGCCTCTAATATGGCATCTTGCATAACCAACATTTGATTAATGATACAAGTTGTTTAAAAAATTTGATATCATTTGAGATGAACAGAATGTTTCAGAACAAGTGTTTAAAGAAATTCCCATTAGGTGTGTATTTCTTTATATACTATTGTGTAGGGCATGATGGAAAAAGTAATTTAGTTTATATATGTATATATATATATATATATATATATATATACACAAAAAAACATAAGTAATTAAAAACCATTCAAACTACAAACACTTGTAAATTAAAATCTTATGTAATACCCATTAACTTGGCCTTATGCCAAACATGTTCTCTGACAAAAGAAAAAAACTGAAAAGACACATTCACATTCATACACACACATATGTATACATATACAAAAAAAGGAGAAAAAAAAAACTACCAGTAAATTTAAAACCACAAAACTCCCCATGATACACACTTACACACACAAAAAAGCTGTTTGTGAAACTCAAAATCACTCCAACACCAACGCCAACAAACACACACACAACTATAAACATATCAAATATCAAAGACGGGTAAAGCAGACCAAAGTAAACACACTCCAGGAAATAGGAACAATGACCCCTATATAAACCAGTTTGACCAACCAAAGGTCATTTATACTGGAAACAAGAGTGAGTTCAAGTCTCATTGAGTACCCTATTAAAAAGGCCCTGTGTCACATATGTTCTCTGATGAAAGCAACAAGCTGGAAACATACATATATATAACACATATGTAAGAACAAAATAGAAAAATTTATAAAATACAAATTTCTTCATGAACCTTCTAATTTTAAAATATATCCTTATTCTTTCTTTAGACCTACAGCAACCATCTTTATATATATATATATATAAAGATGGTTGCTGTAAGTCCAAAGAAAGTAACGGATGTATGTAAACAATAGTAATTGTGATTCATAACCGTTTAAAAATGTACTTCGTAGCTAATATCTCCTCGTAGCTAAATGGTTAGAAGCTTTGGCTTGGTGTTTCAGTCAACCGGGTTTCGATCCCAGCTATGGGGAGATACTGTCTAGCCACACTGATGACTTCTGATAGAACGAAACAGATCTGTCTGAGGATGACTATATATATATATATATATATAAATGTGTTTACAAAGCTGGATGAGTATATTCATGTCACTCAAGTTATAATAATTAATACATATTATCACTGATCACTAACTGATGGGTATATATGTGCATGATTGCTTAATTATGTGTATATATATTGAATTGCATAGGGGGTGGGAGGAAGTTTTCCTATTAGTTAATCGTATAGAAAATGGTGCTGGTGAACCAATTTCAATTACTGATAAAGTTCATATTCTCTTTGTGTTAATACCTTTTGGAAAAGCATAAAGCCACCTCACTCAATATGTCAGATGGAGGGTTACTCACTGTCACAGGTACTATTTAACCGAGTACCACTTATTATATTTTAGCCGCAAAGAAGATGTCAACTGCCAAGTAACACTCAAACTTAAGAAATAACAGGACCATTCAGATTGATACTTTGATAATCAGTTATGTTAAAGGATAACTTCATCAGATTAAAATGTGAGGGAACTAGGTTTTTATATATATATATATGAGAACTCAACCAATTTCCATACTAAAAATGTGTTAATTTTTTAGCAAAAAAAAGTCTCTGGAAGTTGTAAATTTGTCTATAACCACCGTTTTTTTTTTGTTTTTGTTTTTCGTGCATTGTCGTATATGTGTTTGTATTTGTTGAAAATATTGATGTTGGAAGGATTATCGAAAAGTCTGCAGCTAAGCAATTTTGGTACTTGGTTGATTATTGTGGGTGTATAGTTTGAAGAAGTGAGTATGTAAATAGGTGTATCGTTTTCTTTTTTATAAGGTTCGAATGTGCATTTCTTTAAGTTTAGGGTTACATCTAAAGAAATTTACTATTTTTAGATTTGTGTATATGGTAATTTTAAATCCCAGCAATTTTACTGCATTGGATATCCTTTTCCTGTAGCTATCTTATTTTGGTACATTTGGGTTCCTAATGATGATTAGACCGTCATCTCTGTATAGTCCCATATCTGTGTTTTTGTTTTTTTTTATTATGTTTGATATTTTTTGATTACTCGGTCAATCTGTCGCGACTTTGGCTACACATCACGCCTCATATATCCAGGAGACAACCTCTCACACGTCCACACACAATAGTACGCAAATATCACACACACACACACAGACACATAAAGATTGTACACAATTCTAACGCTCTTTTGACTGTATTTTTCAATTTTTTCGATTTCTCCAATATCTTTCATTTTCTACGTGATGATTGTCATTTATTAGACGTCATGAAACCTGTAGTCGTAGACAAGCTTCCATGTTATTAAATATATATAAAAACTAGTGTATATTTATTATATATATATATATATATATATATATCAGCAGTATCGATACGGCCGCTGCTTGGGAAAAAACTGCATTTGGATGCACTACATGGACGCTAGCTAAACGTATGGAAAGAGAGCCAGACGGCAATTGCACAAGAGTGCCGCGAGCAATATTAAATAAATCCTGGAGGTAGTACCTCACGGGGCAGCAGCTGTACAGCCACTTACCGCCCATCACGGAACCTATCCACGTTGGATGAACTAGACATGCGGGACTCTGCTGGAGAAGTAGGGATGAACTCATAATCAACGGACTCCTGTGGACCCCTTCACATGGACGAGCAAAGGCAGGACGACCAGCTAAAACCTATATACAACAGCTCTGTGCCAATACATGGTGTAGCCTTGAAGACGATAGAGAAGGGTGGCAGGATAGGGTCAGGGAGATCCACACTGGTGGCGCAACATGATGATATATATATATATATAGAAAATAATATTTCGACCATCATTACTACTACAACTATTATTACTATGAATATAAATATATACTTATATATGTACTCATACCAATCTCTTTCTCTCTCTCTCTCTATATATATATGAATGTGTGTGTGTATATATATATATATATAGATGGATGGATGGATGGATGGATTGACAGATGGTCCCTGTCTAGATTGAGAAAGTATTTTACCATTATTCTTATCAGTGTATTAGCTATGGAAGAAAGGCTTTGCACACACACACACATACACACACACTGACACAATACATAAATATAAATACAGAAGTTTCCTTTCTGTTTTCTAAGTTTTACTCTTATTCTAACCTAATGTATATACACTCGTAATGTAAAATATTAAATTTTAAAAAAAATATCTACTCAAAAATGGCCTAAAAGTTTGACACAAAGAAAATAAATATTAAAACTTCAAATTTTAAGTGAAATTATTGGGAAAATACTTTTAAAAGTATACACAAAAATTGGAATTTGTAATGGAAATATCTAGTTCAGGAACATTTACTTTTTTAATTTTCTTTTGTAGCAGAAAGATATTGCAGTCTGAATTTAGTTCAATGTCTTAGGTAAAAATTTCTTTTGGTTTTGTTGATTTTCAATGTCTTAAATGTATTTTCTGGAAATGTCATAAAGAGAAATGTGAAATGTTTTTGTTTTATCTAGTGCCATTAATGTAAAGAATTTTCTTTTTTATCAGAAGATGAACATTTTAAATTTTACGGTCTTGAATGTTTACAAAAATATCATAAAGAAAAAGGCTAAATAATTTTTCTGAAACTGGTTCTAGTAGAGCTAAGAATTAGTAAGCATTTTTATTTTTTAAATATTTGTTAAGTCAAATAAGAAAAGGGATTTTTATAAACATATATGATCATAGTTGCAAGTTCTAAGTTGGTAATAAGACTTGATTGAAGAGCATCATAAATATTCACTGAACATTTATCAGAATTTTGTCTAGAGTATTTTTGAGCCACTTTTAGTCTAAATACAGCAACATCATGCTAATTTAATTCAAACATGATTATGCATTCAAATATAAACTTCTTCACAGTCATACTCTTCTTCATTTCAGCGCACTGTACAACAAATAAAAATAAATCTTTATTTCTTATTTGAACTTGGCTTTCATTTATTTATTTTTTCATTATCTGAAGACCACATCTTTGATCAAGAACTAAGTAACCAGTCACTCAATATATTATGGGCCATCTGCAAGCAAGTGGCCTTAACCCAATTCTGGAAATGAATAATCTTGACTCAGCTTCTATCAAATCTGTCTAATTGAACCAATCTCCATAGAACAGCAGATGGACAATTCTATGGTCAAGATGAAGTAACAATGTCATTTGACTTTTTAGGTGCTATGAAAACTTTCCATTTGAGATTTTTAAAGTCTCAAATGTGCATTCTGACGATGTCATAAATGGAATAACAAATATTCTTTTTGTTTTTGGCTCTATTATTGCAAAATAAAATAAAATCATTAAATCCTACATTGAAAACAAAAAATAAATAGAAAGTTAGGGACATTATTAGAAGTGCTAAGGTCAATCTAGCTTTCAAGGAAATCATTGGACACACTTAAACAGGGAGACAAGGGTTACGAATGAATGAAAAGCAGCAGTGATAAAAAACAACTATCATTCAGGATGTAAGGATTGAGATAGACAATAAAAGATTCATAAAAGGAGTTGAGCAATCCCAACAAGGCCAATATCTATGTATCAATAAAAAACTGGTACACCCATGAATAAAGGTATTGATATTTAACTGAAATTATGCTCTGTGGGTGGATTTAGTATATATCCCCAGCTAAGGGATTAGACCCTCCACACACAAAAAATGGCATTCTGGGAAAGATTCTCAACTGCATCTGAGGGCGAGGCTCTAGTTTGGGAGATCTGAGGAGTGTGTAGTAATCCTTCATTGCCATTACTCAGTATTGAAGCAGTAATAGGTGTTTGGGTCTCATCTTCCGGTCAAATAGATCTGTTTGAAAATGATTTGAATTTAATATCATATAACCATAAGTAAAAACTTAAGAAACAACTAGACAAAAAATGTACATAGACAATGTATGCAATTCTCTAACCTCTAGATATAAAAAAACCCAACTGATTGACATCACATTAAAATCAGTCATTCAATCTGAAGAAACAACTACACAAAAAATATAAACATTCACATACAATGTACACAATTCCCTAACTTCTGGGCATAGAAAAAGTCCAAATCAATCAATCAATCCCTCTATCAATTAACTAAAATTATATTTTAGATTTTAATAAAAGCAGAAAAATAAAGAAAACTAGTATGTACATATATGGATTAATAAATCTAAAGCCTGGCACAGTTAAAAAACTATATTTTTATTAAAAATTTTCACTGCATAATGTTCTGCTTAAATGAATGATATTCATCACAGAATTAATTACAGTGACAAAGTTGGAAATTGCCTTAAAAAATTAAATATTTCTTTTGTAAAATAAATGCATTTTTCTTTAGTTACAAATTTTTCCTGTATCTGCATATTTTTATGTACATAATCAATATGCTATTTTTATCTCATAAATGAACATTTAAGCTTTCGTAAGTCATAAAGTCATGGATACATAAGTAACTATATATATGAATACATATATACATACATACATACATACATTTATATATATATATATATGTATTGTAACAATGTTGGTTGTCACTAATTCACTTTGTGGGTTTGTGGTGAACCAAGTATGATATAATTTGGAGAATGCTCAATATCTGAGATAGAGCTATTATATAATAATAATGATAAATAAATATTTATCAGATGCCATGGAAGATCTGCCTAATGAATGTTGTTTGTAAAACTTCATGAAACCAAAGGTCGCAAATAAACTTCCATGGCATTAAATATATAAATCTAATATATATTTATTATCATTATCATATATATATATATATATATATATATATATACTTTTGTGATATTTTGAACCTCAACCCGGCCCAAAAATACTATTCCAAGGTGATACACCGGAAGGAAGTGACTCATTCCAACGGCCATTAATCGAAAGAGATCGCGTGGGCGGATTAAGGCTTATGATATGGGAAAAGGTGAAGGTCCCATTCTGGCATTACAGTCATGCACCGGAAGAGAGTAACCTCTGAACTGCATGACAGTTATTTCCGCTTGATGACGATTAAACATTTGATTTCAAAGATCCAGTAGGCGATCGTGTGGGTGTTGAGTTATTATTTAACTCAGTTGAGTTTGGGTCCCAAAAGGCAGTTGCCAGCAGACTCCCAGAGGGTTAGAGACGAGATGTGGTAGGGAAGGCCACACCCGACCGAGGGGGCCCTCGGAAAAGCCCCAATGGAGTAGACCCCAACATCAGGAGAACAAGACACAACGTGACGGTCATAACAGTGGGGTCAAAATATGAACTTTATGTTCGGTCTCCAGCATCCTCTCACATGCTACCCTTTCAAACCCTTGCAATAAAGTGAGAGGTAAATATGTTGTAAAGAAGCTTTCTGCGTTTTCCTTCACGAGTCTTCCTTCATGCGTCTTTATCATGCGTCCTTCATTCCTGCGTCTGTCTTTGATATTGTGTCGCTGTGATGCTGAATGAACGTGTAAATAACTATATAACACTTTCTCTTTATAGAAAAATAAAAATAAAAAATTCCCTTCATTGGTGTCATTGTAAATTTATTTCTGTCCGTGATGACCATCCTCAGATGTTACAAAAAGAATTATTTGGGCTGGCTCATTGGCCTAGTGGGTACAGTGTTCACCAATGGTCTGGGAGACCTGGGTTCAATCCCAGGTCGCGTCATACCAAAGACTTTAAAAATGGCACTTTATACCTCCTTGCTTAATACTCAGTGATATAAGGTACGTATCAAGTGTAAAGTGAACAATCCAGGGAAAGGAGTAGTGCCCTCCCCTACACCTCGGTGTAGTAGCTATTGAAAAGGGAGCCTTCTGGTCGCCCTCGACTATGGTTGCCAACAACTTTATATTGCTTTTGGAAAGAATAGAATTTGAAAAAAAAATTTTATCTTTTAATCAAAATATTTTTTAATGAAAATAATTCTTTATATATTTTATATTTTTTATTCCAGAAAATTTTTTAAGGTGGAGATATTATCAATTACCTTTTCTTTTAAGGCAATGTTTATATATTCCTTTAAATAAAAAAAATTAAAAAAAACTAATTCCACAACAATTGAATAATGGCATATAAATTATAGATAAAATATATATTCATACTTCTATGGAAACTATTATGTATTGTTAAATATTAAATAATATAATTCATGTTATTAGAAAATTATAATTTAATGCTGATATCAATTTACAAAATTCTATTTCTAATTATCATAAAAATTCTTGTTATTTATATTAGGAAGAATAAATTGTATAAATTGTATAGACACAATTACCAAATGAATTTTGGTTTGAAAATTTCACTATATATCATTTAATCTATACAATTAATATTCACTGCCGAATTGAGTGGATGGACAAGAAAGGATGTTATTTTGAAAACATGTTATATGAAATGCTTTTTCTTCCTTAAGTTATTGGCTTATTCATATATTTACACACACACACACACACACACACACACACACACACACACACACACACACACACACTGTGTGTGTGTGTGTGTGTGTGTGTGTGTGTGTGTGTGTGTGTGTGTGTGTGTGTGTGTGTGCGTGTGATAAATATGCATGTGATAAATATCTTGGATATCATATCATAGCCCCACTATTTTTTAAATTTTTGATCCAGAACACATCCTCATAACTTCCTATACTACCAACTACAGCTGGTACCTCCATAGCTTGAAGTGCATTGGTCACATGATATATATACTGCAAACTCGCAAATACCAAAATATTGCAAAACTCTTGACACACCCAAGAATTTTAGTGTTCAGCATTGCAATTTCTTTTTAGAGAATATGTTTTCTTTGTCCTGATGCCCCAGATGATCCACTTACATATATATATATATATATATATATATATATATATATATATATATATATATATATATATATATATATATATATATATATATATATATATGACCCCCCCCCCTCAGTTTTACTCACCACTACATTGCACCAGGGGGTGGCACTTCTCTCTTTGAAAATTATTTTCAGAACAACTAACCTAGTGCACTTCACAAAATTATTCTAAAAAAAAAAAACACCCATTGAAGACCAAAAATATTTTTCAATTGTCCTTTCCAAATGCAGAATCACCAAAACAACAATATCAAGTACATTCAAAGTTTTCTGATTGAGTAATTCTCCTTCTAATTTTTGAAACCTATTTTGATTGATTCATTGATTTAAATGGCATGTCTCCAATCTAGAGTTAATCTATGCCAAGAAGTTAGAGAAGGGTGTACATTGTATATTTATAGTTCCATTTTTTGTGTAGTTTCTAAATTTTTTTTACATGGTAATATGATATTATTCCTATAGAAATAATTTTTGAACTAATCCATTTGATCCATAGATGGATCACTAACAGGTACTACTGCTCCAGGTCAGAGTTGACCTGGGAGTAATGATAATGAAGGGATACTCCATATGCCCCAGGTCTCTAGAACTGGAGCCTCACCCTCAGATGCAGTTTAGCTACACACCCAACACACATCTTTTTTGAGAGGGAGGGTATTACCCATCTGCATGAGATACAGTCAGTATATTCTAATCTCCACCACGAGGACAATAATCAATTTTGAAGAGAATTGATATTCTTCAACATTTGAATATTGTATGCATAATTATAGTCATTTGCTGTTGCACTAGATTAAAACCTCATTTTTTTAAAATAACGATCAGGTGTGAAACAGTTTAATTCTTTAATGACTTTGCAGCCAGGAAGAAATCTTTTGCTTGTTATAAATCTATAAAAAAGTAAAAAAAAATCTTTCTTATTTTTAACTAATGTTCTTGTTTTATGGTTTTTCTAAAGAAATAATTTTCTTATTTCAGACTCTTATGTAGTGCGCCAATGTCGCAAAAGCAGAGCACAATAGACTAAACTGTCAAAAAGATGGCTGTTGTTACGTTGTTGTTCGCATGAATTTTTAAATGCAGTAACTAAATAAAAGAGTCTTTAAATTGGCATACCAACAGGAGTGCACATAATACACTGATATATATACAAGGTGTGTCCTAAAAGAAAACAAATTTGTAACAAAACGTCAAAAGTTAACTTTTGAATGATACCATGTTGGTAAGCATTATGACAGCATGTGCAAGAGTGAATATATGCATCGTGTACATGTCATTTTATTTGTTGAACAATAAAGGAACTTTGTGTGATTTTCTGTTTTAAATTTAAAAAAGCTTCCAGAAACCTTTCTAATGATGTAATGAATTCATGGAGGGGATTATTTGAGGTGTATGTGATATCATGAGGTGGTGACAACATTTCAAATCTGAAAGAACATCTACCAGAGATAATCCCAAATTTGGGTGACTTTCCATGCCAAATTTTTGTGAAACATAAGATGATTCTTGCACCCTGGCTAGCCTATTGTTTCAAGTTGCTTTCAACAGAATTTTTGTTTAAAAATTGAAATCTGCTATAAAAGGTCATTTATTTCAGATAGAAAAAAACTTAATGTGAGACATGCCAACAATGCCTCTAAATGATTTGTCAGCATAACTTAGAATATGCTGACTGTATCCTCTGCAAAAAAAAGGGTGTCTTGACTTTGGCACTTGACTGGATCTAATGAGGAAGCTCAAGTTCTAGAACTCTGAGGTTTGATTGATTACCCCTTTATTATCATTGCATCTAGATCCTCTCTGACCTGAAAGGCTAGTAGCTATAAGAGTCTCATATATATAAGTGCAGACATTAAATTTCATATATACTGTAATGACATATGTTACACAGTATAAAATCACTGAGATGACAGTATGTAAAATTTGGAGAATTCATCTGCTTCACTTGGTCAATATGAAAGCAGATTGCTCACATATAAAATTAATGAAAAAAAAAGTATAAATAATTTGGGCTCATCAGTAAACAAATACCAAAAAAATGATGAGAAGAAATAATGAGAGTAATCTTAGGGTCAGCATGCCTAACCCGCTATCACTGCTCATGCACATATCTGCATATTCATAACCAATCTTCTTGGCAACCATATACAGCTCTCAACATGACTCAAACCATCTTATCTACCCTATTTTGGGTAACTGGTTTCTCTACCCACCAAATCAGATTCACTTTCTCCTCTATTTCCCTACTCCTACTTCTACTCACTTTTCACAATTTCATCTTTAAGCAATTTTTCTATTATTATGTTGTTAACATAGTGCCCATAATAAATTATTGGATTATAATATATGAAGAGAAAGAAAGTCATAATGAAAGAAGAATGAAGAATGTTATAATAAGAAAGAAAGAAAGAAAGAAAGAAAGAAAGAAAATTATTGTGGGAGATGATAGAAGAATCTTATAATAAAAAAGAAAGAAAAATACAGTGAAAGAACAAGAGAAAGAAAAAGTGAGATTATGTTGTATTGTCTACCTTCATATTACCAGTAATTTATTTGAAGTTTAAATTGTCTCCTTTTTCATTACTTTGCAGTGAGATCAGATAAAATGTATTCAAAATTGCTTTGTGTTTCACACTATAAGATCTTAAGCGTTAAAAACTTTAATGTTTCACTGATATACAAAGCTGTTGTCATTCTGCTTCCTTCTCTTTGATTTTTGTTTCATCTCTATTCATGTTATTTTTTAGCCTTCCCATAAATATTCTAAAGTCTGCTTGATTGTAATATAGACAATAAACAGCTTATTAGTTTTTAAACCTCATGCATTTAGGTTTCGGTGAAGTCAACATTTACATTCATTTCATCAATATAAAAGAAGTATGACCTTTGTGCCATTATAATTGTTACATTTCCATAGAAAATTTGATACACTAAATATAATGGGACAGAAATAGTAAACTTTACAACCTCTGTCTCATAATGGTTGTTTCATAGAAAGTTCATACACTATATGGATCAACTATTATGGAATTATCAAAAAAAAAAAAAAGTAAAGTTGGCAACCGTTACTGAGGGCCACCAGAAGGCTCCCTTTTCAATAGCTCCTACAGCAAGGTGTAGAGGAGGGCACTACTCCTTTCCCAGAATTGTTCCACTTTACCCTTGATACATACCTTATATTACTGAGAGTTAACCAAGGAGGTATCAAGCACCATTTTAAAGTCTTTGGTATGATGCGACCTGAGATTGAATCTAGGTCTCCCAAACCATTGGCAAACACTCTACCCACTAGACCAATGAGCTGGTTTATTATGGAATAGTGGTTGTATATGTTAACTTTTTGGCTTATTTCAGAGAGCATCACTGTGATTTTAAATCCCAAATAATTATTGTATCTCTAATTTTAGTATTTCAACAGTTGCAATAAGCATAAAAATATTCTTTGTCTAAAATAGATACTAGCTTTGTTCTATGATAGTTACTACATATACTAAAGGGATCAACTATAATGGAACAGATGTATGCATTATTTTTAAAGCCTATTAATTTTAACTGTAGAAATTTAATAGATTCATATTTTTAAAATATCTTCAGATTAGAGAAATGTTCATCATCATCATCATCATCAAGTCATATTGACTGCACAGATTTTAGTGACTCTCTCTTCATCCGTCCCTGACATCCCCTCCAAATTACCTCCTGTGTCTACACAGAACTAATGTAAACAAGTTCTTACTGGCCAAGTCAACACTGGCATGTCCATGTGTAGGGGTCCATAGAAGAACATCACTCAAAAGTTCATCCTTGCTTCTCCAGCAGTCTTGTTGAGGCTTGCAGCTTTTCTGCCTTTAATTTTGTCAGTACTATGTTGAATTCTTCCTCTGTAATCTGTCTTAGTTTGATGTCTAGTTGGCTCTGAATAATTTTTGGGATAGGTTTATCAATGATTTTGGGGGAGTTTTAAAACAGATTCCTGAAGTGTTCTTTCTACATCTGTATTCGTTCTTTTTGGCTGGCAGCTTTTAGTTTTAGTCTCAACATGCTCTTCTTTTTGCTCACTTCATTTACTGTCTGCAATGCTATTTGTGAATGCTTACGAAGATCATTAAATAAGTTTCCAGACATTTTTTGCATGGGCCCTTTTATTGATCGCACACACATGAAACTCTAGTCCATTTTGAAGTAATCTCCTCTGGCTGCAATGCACTTGTTGTACCATTCCAACTACTTCTGGAAGGCCTCATGGAAGTCCTCTTGTGTGAGCATGTCAATGACCTTCGTCACAACCTATTTTATCTCCTCAATTGTTTCATAACGACAGCCTCTGAGCTTAGGGAATAACCAAAAGTCACAGGGAGCAAGGTCTGGACTATAGGGAGGGTGACAAACTGTCTTGATGCCCATCTTGGTCAAATAGTCTGTGACAAGGATGGAGTTGTGGACTGGTGCATTGTCCTGCTGGAAATGCCACTGACCTGATTTGAAGAGTGCTGGCATCTTCCGACAGAATTTCTTTCTGAACTCCCTTAAAACCTCAACATCGTAGCCCTAACCCTAACTTTTTAGCCAATCAACTCTGGTGTATTGATTTCCTTAGTCCTCCCACACCCCTCGTCATCCCTCACAGACTCCCTGCCTTCTTTGAATCTCTTATGCCACTCAAAAACTGATGCTCGATTCATGCAAGATGGTCCAAAAGCAGTTTGAAGCATTCCATACATTCTTCAAATTGTCAGATTGTATTTTTGAAATTCACCAACTGTGACAATCAGGCTTTAGTAGGGTGTATTCCAATTGCTGCTGTAGCTGTTCATTTGAACCTGAAATCATAAAAATTGGTCAGTCATCTCATAAGATGTATAGCAATAATATATTGAATTTTCAAGAGTCTACGACAATTTTAAATACTTGTACAAAAAAAGTCTGGAAACTTATTGAATGCACCATGTATATTCTACCAAGTTTTTCATTTTATTAATCTAGCCTTGACTGTGTTCTTGTTGTTCTTTTTGTCATGTGTTAGTTCTCTCTGAGCTTTCTTAAGTTTCTACATATTGACATTTGTTGGGTTTCTTTTATTAAGTCGGGGATGTTATTTTTATCAAATTATTGGTAAGAAATATTTTATCAGATAGACCAGACTTCCAAATGATCAATAGCCTATCAATAGCATTCTACGCTTTCACTAGGTAAATATCAATATCACTTTCAGATACACCAACTAGTCCACTAAATTCAAACAGACACAATTTATAGAAAAGATGGCTCCTTCTTGATTAAAACACATGTACTCCATTTTGTCTGCATTCACATGGAATCCAATGTCTTCTGCTGCCTGCTAACAGCTATGCAGCTGCGATTCAGCTTGAGTAGGTGTATTTGCAAGAAGCGCTATGTCATCTGCATCCATTATGAGATCTATCAACATTATAAGTACATAATCTAGGCAGATTATAGACAAATATGATACTAATATATCTCCTTGCAAAACTCAAGCAAAAAATGTGAAAATCAGAACAGTTTTTGAAGAAATCAACCCACATCACAGATTCTAACAATCTGTCAAATCATAGGAGTTCATGCAAAAAACCTCAAGGCAACACTTGTAGATTTCTCCTAGGCATTTGATTCCATTCTCAGAGAGAAGATATAGCAAATACTTCTAGCTTATGGTCTTCTTAAAGAAACTGTTACAGCTATAATGATGCTCTATAGAAACACAAAAGTCAAGGTTCACTCATTAGATGTATAGGTATATTGAGAGAAAGATAAAAAGAGACAAAAACAGAGAAGTTGGTTGACTGGTTGTGTTTTATGGCATATCAATCCTTATTTGCCAAATCCTCTTGAAACATATTTATATTAAATATATATGATATGTAAATCACTAGGTAAGAATTTTTAAATGAGACTGGGCTTATTTGTTTGCATACAGATAAATGGTTTGGTTTTATGGCATATCAACAATTGTTGGTTATTTAATGCTAAATACTTTTTATACACATACTTTTAAACAGATTTTGTATATAACATTTTTAAATTAGCTGGAGCTCAGTTTTTTCAAACAGTTAAATGGTTTCAATTATTTCTATTTTATGTGGATAATTATTTTGTTATTTATTATAACTATTAATCATTTGTTTGCACACAGATTAATGCTTTTAAGTATTGCTGTGTATCACTAACAATTCAATTAGACCTCAGTCAGTTGTTTAAATGATAAAACAGTTCTATTTCAAACAATTCAATTTAGCATAAGTACACAGTTTAAATGTCAAACAGTTCTATTTCACCCATTGATAGGACCCTATCAGGTGCGACCACTCAGGGCCAGAGTGGACCGGATAGTGATGGCAATAAAGAGGTACTCCATATTCCTCAAAGCTTCAGCATTACAGAAGCCTCACCATCATATTGTTTAGTGTAATATTCTGGACACTTGTTGGAGGAGTCTTACCACTCTGCAGAGATTTGGTTGGTGTATTCTATAACCCCAGCCAACTGGGCCAACAGTTAAATGGTTTCAAGTATTGTTATCTAACACTAATAGTTTTATTTGCACACAGTTAAATTGTTTCAAATTGAGTTGATGATTGAACAGTTCTATTAACCTATAGATGGGATCCTAAGTCATACTTCCACTCCAGGCCAGAGTGGACAAGGGAGTAATGGCAATGAAGTTCTCCATATTCTCCAGAACTAAAACTCACCATCAGATAGTTTATTATCCTATCCAGATGACATTTTTGGTGGGGGTCTTACTCACTACAGAGATGCATTTGGCACCTTCTACAGCTCCATGTAACATGATATGGTTGGTCCAAGTTATAAAGAGAATGAGAGGCTAATTTCTGGGGAAGGAGAGAGAGAAGAAAAAAATAAGAAGAAAAAGAAAACATAGAGTCTACAGGAATGGCCAGATGAATTCTGAGTATCTTAGCCTTAAGCACTTGTTGTAGGTCAGTCAGTCACTGGTGACAGTAATTAAAAATTACTAGGAAAAAAACAGACATCCCAGATCGTCTGCAGAGGTGTGGAACCACTGGAAATAGATATGTCCTCTCTCCCACACCAAGAGGAAGTAAGGGGCAACTTAGATTTGAGAGTTAGAAGGCTGACAGAAGCAATGAGTTTGTTGAAGTCTAGATACGGAAATTTAAGGACAGATAAAAATTGCAGCCCCCATTTTGGGTTGGGCACTGAAAAGGGGTCTCAATCCAGACACGAACCTGGGAAGATGAAATCAGCAAACAAGCATGTTAGAACACGAAAATACAGAAAGAAAATTCAAGGTCTGTGTCTGCTCTCTCTTTATCTAACATAGGTGATTCAGTTTTCATACACTGTTTCTTTATCCCAGCGACTACTTAAAAAATATAGTAGCAAATAATTTTTTGCATTTGTGAACTAAGAGTGAGTTTTGTGTGTTAGTCAACTTTTCTGACAGCAAGTTTACAACAGGGTCGGACTAGCTCTTAAGATGTAGCAATACATGCATAAATCTGTTTGAGCACATGGTGGTACAACCATATATTTAGTGTATGATGATACAACATCCTATTTGGTGCTGTAACATTACAACTTTCTATTTGGTACCATGATGGTACAGTTTAGTTAACTGGGTTGAGAGACAGAGAAGAAAGAGAAAGAGACAAAGACCTTGATAAAAATATAAACTCATAAATATACGTGAACACTGACATCTATCTACCTGTCTGTTCATATCTTTATATATGTGGGATTGAATGAAAAAAATAAATAAATAAAATAAGATAAACAAATGCAAAAATATAAGAATTTCCCAGGAGGCCTCCACTGACAGGAAGCCCACTCTGTATTCGACTGAAAAAGATGGGCTTTCTGGCACCAAAAAAAGAAACTCACAGCCCATTTCTCTTTATGCCTTCCGACTGGAAAGACAGTTTCTCCTGATTTGTGAAGAATGTTCCTCACCACAAAATTGTTGTCAACCGGGAGAATAAAGGTTGAGTTTAAAGTATCTTTGTCTTAGCCTTTTTTCTATTTTAAGTTGATTTGTATCTCTGGCTATTCATAAGAGAACAAGTTTATGTGTTAATAAGAGAAACCAAACAGTCAGATACCAAAACTTACAAAGTCATCCCATAAATCCCAGTAATTAACCAAATGAAACTGATGACTACCAACAACCCACAAACTATGTATAGAATAATAACAACCAAACATTATTTATCCCCATTCACTCACTGATTATCTTCTTAAATCAATGAAAAAGAAAATCTAAAAATCTGCATTTTCACTCTTTTTTTCCTCATTTAAACAATAAATATTTCTTCAAATTTATCACAAACATAATTTAATTTTTCTTCATTCAAAATCCCAACCTTTACTAAAAACAGAATTTAATTGCTTTCTTTTTAAGAATCACTATATATAGTTCTATATAATGCCCATTTCCCCTACCGGCAGATGTCATTGTAGAATGTCAATATCTCTAATCCTCAATGTGCAGAGAAACCACATGTTTCAGCAATCTGGGCTGTGTCTTCAATTCAGCCCTTATAATGAAAGTTCACTTTAAATGATTCATCATCTGATTGGCTATCATGTTGAGCTGACAAAGTTAATAGTTTGATTTAAGATTGTGTTTCAGGTTTACATTTTCTTTGAACCTCTAACGGGATAATCCTTGCATTTGTCAACATTTAGTCAGTTTCCCCAATGAAATAAATTCATTGCAATTTTTATATTGATATGTCAAACCCAACAGTGTTAAGCTTTAGATAAAACATCTAAAGTGCTGGACAGCAGCCTCAAAGTAAATGAATTCAAATTTTACTCTCATTATTATGTTCACTTCTGATCTAATTTCCATGGGAAAGATATGAGCCTTCTTCTTCTCCCAGCTTAAACAGATTAAATAGTGTCACTACTGTTCTTCTACAAAGATGGCTTTGGTATTAAATAACTCATGAAGGTTGATATTCCATTAAACAAAGAAACCAAACCAAACCTTAAATAAAACATAAACTACACAAGATGTATTTACTTGACTACTTCACTATGCACAGGATGTGTGACACAAGGTCAATTTTTAAGTGAAGTACAACTGGCTCGAATTCAGAATTTTTTCTCCTGGACTGGTTGCCTAACTAAGGCTAAAGAACACAGTCTACCCTTCTATTTACCCATAGCTAGGGGTAAAGTGACAGATTAATGCTTTTTCAAGGGCATTATCATGAATGCAAACAGCACCATCCAGGATTTTAACTGGGGCTGATGATTTCATTTCCTTCAACCATTTCGCTTAATGCACCTTGAACGACACAGAAGGTTAACGTTTACAAAGTTGTTGTCCGCAAATCATATCTTTATGTTTATGAAGCAGAGACTTTCAATTAACAGATGTTCCACATATGTTTGTTGCATTTCATTATGTGTATCTAGTGGAAAAATAAAGTGTGTAACTGACAACACTATACTATTTTAGGTTCAAACACAAATTCTGTACAACAATCTGAATCACAGCTGACAAGAAATTACAAGAAATTCTTATGCTCATCTTTACGGAACAATCTAAAAGAAAATATGAGTATCCAATCAGAAGAAAACCAAATTTTGTCTTTTCTGGAGCTTATCAGATAGGACAAAATAATTGAATTCAAAAACCTCCTTCAGTGGGTGGTCTGTCCTTATATTAGACAGCATGACATTTTAAACCCTCTTGCTTTCTTTCACCTTCTTTTGTTACTGAGATGAAAATCTATTTTGTTTTTAGGCAGCAATCATTTTGAATATGTGATCATGTTCCTAAGCGGAAAATTTATATTTTCGATACGGCTTGTTCATAATGAACTTCAAATTAAAGAGCTTTATTTCAATCAGAGCCTTATTTTATATAAGCTTAGAAGTAAGGACAAACTCATAAGTGACATTCTGCAATGGACTCCGACACATGGACACACCAGGGTTGGCCAACCAGCAAAAACTTACATTCATCACCTCTGTGCAGACACTAGATGCCGTCTTGAGGACTTACCTTGATCAAAGAGTCAAGGGAATCTGTATTTTTTGTATGCCTTGATCGTGATAATGATGAAATATTTTCCTCAGATTCAAAAAAAGTTACCTCATTCCTTATTATATGAGTGTAAATGTAACAGCATTAGATAAAGTGAGTTTGATAGGAAAAACATACGGTTGTCATAAAGGACAGTTCACTAATAAAATGTGTTACAAGGAAGACAAAATTAAAAACTGATTACATGCTCAAAAAAGACCAATTGTGATCGATTGAGAATTCATCAGTAGAATCTTAGAATCGCAATGTGTGGAGACATTCATGATATAACAGTTAAAAACTATCAAAAACACAATATTTGAAAGCATGTATGACATAACAGTTATTATCGCAGGAAGTTGATTCAGTTAACCAAGTTCAAATCCTGAATGAGGTTGTTTGTATTTCACATAGAGCTAATACCAGGAAAGGTATGAATCAAATTATGGATAAATAGTTGGTCAGACTAGATGCTTTAACCTTGGTATGACAATCAGTCTAAGCAAACAAAAACTCTGGTGATGGGAACAGTAGACTTGGAGGACGGGTTCTACCATGAGTAGTTATGGGACCAGTGATGATGAAAAGATGTGAAAGTAGATAAATCTGTTGAAACAAACCAATTAATTAAATAGTGAAGCTGGATTCCAACTATTTACCTAATAACTTTGATGAACTGTTTGTTCATTGGACAACAATATTTCTCCTTCCTTATTGGTTAGAAAAAATACCTGAAGAAATTCAAATTTTTGTAATCCCTGATTCTTAGACTAAGGCCAGGATAATATTCTCAGATACACAATCAAGAAAAGTGTTTATTCCTCCAGTGTGAAAAAACCAAAAACCTGTAGATGAAATCTAAAACAGCTGTTATCTATCAAGTATTTTACAAGTGTAAATCACTTCAGAAGTGTTGGTTTGATTTTTATGCCACTAATAATGATGACATCTCAGTATCTACAGTATTTATGATATTGCCAATCAGCCAATATTTTTTAAATTAATGATTGATTTTTGAAGAAAACAATCAATGAGAAGTTGTATCTAGCTTTGTTTCTGTTTCTGTATAAAAAAAAAGGCAAAAGACAATAAATTCTCTGTGATCACAAAACTTTGTAAGTTTTATTGGAAGAAGAAACAACTTTTGCTCTTCATATCTAAATTATACATGGTGTAATGGGTAAAATATTGCCATTTTAAAGTATTCATTTCACACATAAACTTTGTTTTAGATTTTGTCTACTATGCAACAAACTTTGGGCATTGTCTGTGAGGAAAATAGTACCACGATACAATTCACACCATCAGAAATTTGCAAACAGCATGCTGTGCACTGTATTCATACCACAAGTTACCATACAAAGATTTCAAATTATTTTGGTGTCAATCCAAAGATCATGCAGAGGATTTTAAAAGGGTTGGATAAGTCAAAGGCTGATTATGAAGGTATAGCAGATCAGAAGCCTCACTCTCAAGTTTGTTGGTGAGATCCAGGCCAAGATTAACAATGATCCAAGCAAGTCAATCAGATCCATAGCCAGGATCATTGGAGTGTCTGAGTCACTATCAAGCAGGTAGTGCATGAAGACATTTGGCATTTCCTATACAAAATAAGAAAAGGCCAAATTTTATCACAGACCATGAAGGACAAGATGAAAGACTGTACAGCAAAGTTTTTGTGTGAACTCAAACATCCACCTCCAACTAAGCATGTTTTTCTCAGT
This sequence comes from Sepioteuthis lessoniana, assembly GCA_963585895.1. Lineage (NCBI taxonomy): Eukaryota > Metazoa > Mollusca > Cephalopoda > Myopsida > Loliginidae > Sepioteuthis > Sepioteuthis lessoniana. Next base: position 464,113 of record OY757929.1, on the reverse strand, counting down.
TTAAAAAATTTCTGTAATGATATTAATAAAAATCAAACACTCAGTCTACAACATAGAGATTGTGATGCCAACAGACTCAACATGGAGGTCTACATCAATTTCACACAGAAGATAGTGCTCACCTTGATCAAAACCCTATATCTGGTAGCAAAACATTATGCCATAGCACACAAGCAGGAAAACCCCATGTCTGATTACCTAACTCCCGAGATTGCAATCACCTTGATTATTTGGTGTGGTTGAATGAGGAACTAACAAAAATCTATGAAACACCAAAGATGACCCGAAGGTAAGAATAATTATAGCATTAACCAATTTAAGCAAGGAAACTATTCAAGAAGACTTGGTGACAGTTTCTCACCCATATAATAAAAAAAAATGATATTCACCAAACGTTACTTATGATATGTCAATACTCTATTAACTTAGATATCCATGCTCTATCACCAATATTGCGTACTCTTTGTTGAAAATTATATATATATATATATGTGTGTGTGTGTATGAGTGTGTGTGTATATATATATATATATATATATATATATATATATATATATAATGATTGAGTTTTTGTACTACCAAGGCACAACAACAATGTCACATCATTGCAAGATTTTTGTTTGCACAACATCATTAAAATCAGAGAATGAAGCAATTTTTAATTTGATTTGCAACTTGATAATAGTGTGGGTTCTGCATATGTACCTACGGCAATCCTTAAAATTCCTCCCGGGAGATAACTATTAAATGATAATTATGGAGTTCTGCTAAATGATTTATCTGCAATTAGTTGTCATGTAAATTCTATAAATACTCAATATTGGGTTTTAGCACTGCCAAAGACATTCTGTAAATAAGTTGATTTTAAAGAACATTCTAGAAAAACCAAATTCTATTGAATTATTTTATAATAAAATCCACTACTTATAAATGGGGCAAAACCTGCTCTTTTTCCAATTTTTCTTATTCTTTTTTCCCTTCACTTTGCTGTCTACATTTGCTGTCTGTGATACCTCTTGTCTACCTATCCAAGCTAAGCAAATTGATTTCCTTTTAGCCTGATTCTTTACTTGCATTTTTATACAATCCATTCTTTCAATCAAAATTACATTTCTAGCAATTTACAATGAGAATTACTAGTTCTTTCTGAACATAGGCATCACATGGTTATGTACACTGAAAATCTTCACAGCTGATTAAATACTCAATAACTGGAATTGTCTTTTATTATTATTTTTCGATTTCCTTCTTTTGCATCAATCTTGCTTGTGTTGCATATATGTATATATACATATATATCAAATACCTTACTAATTACTAGCATTCCCTGAGTTAAAGAAGACAGATGTTAAATACTAGATGCCAAACCAAAAATATCAGTACCAAATTTCATTATGATAACCAAGTTTTATTCTCAAAGGAATTCAGGACTAACACAAAAGTAAGCAATTAAAAATACTAAAATAAAAAAAAAGGAATATTAAAAACCAAGTTTTTACCCATAGCTGGGTCAAGGAGAACAGATAAGTACATAACTTTCTAAAAGGCAGTTGCATGAATCGAAACACCAACAGCCTTGTACAAGTTTTGAATTTGGGTCACCAATACCATTTTCTATAACAATAAGTGTTATGCTGTGTATGCCGCCAAAAAAGCTGAACAGTACACTATTTTGTCACTTTTTATGTGTTTATTTACTAGATCAAATAATTTTTAATGTTTTCAATTCATAAGTAAAACTATTAAGTACTCAAATTGCATTTAAAAAAAACTCTTCTCCTATTAACAGCCTTAAAAGTTGCCTTTGGTGGCCTTTAATGTCAAATCTCATAATTTTTTATAAAAATTATGATTAATTGTAAACAAATGTTCAACATTCTAACATTCAAATGTAATCTCCAAAGAGAAATAAAAATGAATGGTGTTATTGTGAATACAGACCTCTACACTAGTAACTTGTAAATTGGATTGGCCATTCTTTTATTCCCATAAAATATTTTAATTCTATTATGCTACAATATACTATATTTTGGATGATTATAATACAAAGTAATAAACAAAATAAATATTTTGTTTTTCATCATCATCAAGGTATGCCAACAGTACAGATTCTCTTGACTCTCTCATCATCCATTCCTATTAATTATCATTCTGGGTAAATCCTCTAGACTACATCCAACGTCTGCACAGAACAGATGAATGTGACTTTTTGATGGTCGATCAACACTGGTGTGTCCATAGAGGGTATTTGTAGCAACAGTTATCTTCAGTGAAGATCGTCAATGCTGGGTTCTCGTGGCAGGCTACAGGCGAGAGGTCCTTCTTCTTTGCTGGTCTTGCGCCCTCTGTTCTGCTGGCCGACTTCCAAAAAGGGCTAGAAAAATAGTTATTGCGAGGAAGAAGGAATCAATGCACTCTGCCCACTGATTGGTCAGTGTGTGGCCGAATCGCTTGGCGGGGAGGGGGACATTGATTCGCGAGAGAAAATAGATCTGTGACTGCTACAACAGTAAGAAAGTACAAAAAGAAGTGAAAAACGCTGAATCTGAAAAAAATAATGAATAATATGAAATAAAAATAACATGAAATGACAACAGAAAAGGCAAAAAGGGAAAAACCCCAGGAAGCAACAGGAAAGGTGAAAACAAAGGAAGAAAGATACAAGACCGCTTGTAGAAAATATAGAAAGAAGGGAAAATGTAGAAGAACCGAAGGTAAAGAAAGATACAAGATCACGTGTTGAAAACCAAAACAAAACAGAAGAACAAGATGGGAAAAAAATTCAAGGCCATGTGTTGAAAAAAAAAGACCCCGTGTTTGGAAAAAAATTAGATTGAGGTAGGTGGTCTTCTTCATTTCTTTTTCCCCCCCCCCTTGGTTAATTCAAGCTCTGTACTCTGTATCTGTGATTTAAAATAAGAAAAGCTGAACGAAGTAAGAAGTAGGGAAAATTATAGACAAGAGGAAAAAGTGGGAAATATAATATTTTTTCTCCTAATGTGTTGGACACTTTGCTGTTTTTTCGTTCAGTCCAGTCTAATTTCGAGTCTGAGTGTCCGAGATTTCATCCACGTTGTGCTGGGAATTGTTTTGGACATACGGTAATGAAGTGGTTTTATAGGAAAACACACAGTTTCATAATTAAAATCCTCGATGTGGAAAATGTCACATAGAAATTGAGCAAGACGAGGGTTTTCGTAAGGCTTTGGAGCCTGCATTTTCCGAGTTCCGACAAAGTAAAAAGATAAATGACACCTGTTCCGTTTGTTTGAAGGTTGTGATTTCTTTTAGAGGTGGGAGTTCAACTTGTGGATGATTCTCCGTTTTTTTTTGGGGGGGGGGGTCTCAAATAAAGTCTTGGATGTGTGTATTGGCAATGAGGGGAACAAAAATATTCAGGAAAGTATAAACGTCAGTATTTACAGAGAAAGCCCCCCCCCCCCACAAGAAATATTTCATTGATTGGTGAGAATATTGATGGGTCTTGAAAGACAAAGCAAAGGAAAAAAGACCATTTTAGAAAGAAAACTCCTTTTCCTAGAGGCCGCCCAAGATTTGTGTTCTTGCGTGTGTGTTATTCCCTCGCTAAGTGTTGTTAATAAAGGAGGCTGAAGAAGTAAGAAGACGAAGATGCCGTTAGGTTTTATATGAAGTTTTTTTAATGGCAGCATGGAATAAAGGGTTTACATTTATGCAGCAAGTCTCGTAGGAAGGTGTGGGGATTTAGGAATTAACAATAAAACTCCCAACCGGATGTCGACTCGTCAGCTGCTACATACAAAATGTATAAACGCGTCACCACGCATAATGCTCCACGCATCCATCCGGTTAAAAATCAGAAAAAAAAATAATAAAAAGTAAAGTAGCCAATGGGAAGCGGTCGCGCCAAAATTAGAAGGATTTTGGAGTGGCGAATTTGGAGCCGGTGGAGAGAGATAAATATTCAGGTTTTCTGTGAACCGGGTCTTGTCAGGGAGTGTCCGTCGAACCAACAACATCATTTTGCTGTCTGGTGTTTTGGGCACCACGCTACGTCTTAGGAAGTAGCGTTGGTTAGTCCATTCACCAAGTAAATAAAGGAAAGTATGGAAGAAATGTTTTCGTCTCTCATCTGTTTCTATCTTTTCTTTTGGTATATTCCTCTTGGGACTTTCTTTGGACAAGATATTGCGCCGGCCAGTCAACGTGGGGTAAAATAATATAACCAAAATATGGAGTCAGATATCTTACGGCAACACAGCCTTGTCCTTAGCCCCTGACCTTCAAAATCCCTTTTAAAACCCACATTGGTGAACCCCGAACACGTGAATGATGAACACCCAGAATAAAGAAGACATCCCAACAAGAAATTTAAAAAAGAAAAAAAACAACAAAATCATCCTAAACTGGAGACAGACGACTTTCCACGTGGTACAAAAAAACAAACAAAAAAACAAAAAAAACAGCGAAACATTGAGAAATTTCAAATTCTCCTGCGGACCTAACTTCAAGAAGAAAGCAAAATAGACGAAAATACCAAGCACGTGGAATTTTCTTTTTCAGCAAAACTCCTACCATATCTTTCAACACTTTTTCACTTCCCAACTTGCAAAATAAGGTAATTTTTTTAACTTTCACTCACCCTACTTCCATTTTGGTTTTTGTCGCAACATGGTTTATCATTCACACTACCTCAGTAAACCACCAACGACTGCTAGGAATTTCAGAGGACCAAAACAAAAACTCACACTACTCCTCTAAACTATTACTACTACTGCTACGTCTGTATGCCACCTTCTCGGCTCGTCAAAAAAATTTTCCCAAAGTGACATTTTGTTTAAAAAACGTACCACGAGGTACACAAAAAAAGAGAATTCCAGCAAATACTAGCGACTAAAAAAAAGAAAAAAAGCTGACCACTGTCCACTGCAGCGTCATACTGCCCCTTTTCCACCTCAATAAAAAAAAAAAAAAAAAAGTAGTCACTACTACAGAAAATGAAACACTTAAACAAGCGAGCGAACACACACACACAAAAACAAAACAAAAATAAAACAAACATAAAAAAACCAAAAAACACACGGATAAAAAAAATTTTTTTAAATAATAAATAAATAAATAAATAATATTCCCGGATATTAAAAGAAGTTCCAAAGAAAAAGAAAAAGGGTTAATGAATAATAATATTCTCAAACCATACGATTACATTCAACAACTCTATGTACTACCAAAATTAATGCACATAAAAAAAAAATGGAAATAAAATCCGTCATATCCAACGAGTCCTAGTTTTCCAGCCACCCTTAACAAATTACCAAAATTATTGAACATATGCAAATAATATTCAAGAATTTGATAAATAATCCTCCTAGAAAATAGGACAATTAAAAATCAATTCAGTTTTTTTGAAAAAAAAAAAATTAAAGAGAGCCGTGACACCCTTACAAATATTCATTTTTCTCTAAGAATCCTCCTAGTAGCTCCGCTATTTCGGGTGGCGATGTATTGTGGGGATTTAGGAATTAACAATAAAACTCCCAACCGGATGTCGACTCGTCAGCTGCTACATACAAAATGTATAAACGCGTCGCCACGCATAAGGCTCCACGCATCCATCCGGTTAAAAATCAGAAAAAAAGAAAAATAATAAAAAGTAAAGTAGCCAATGGGAAGCGGTCGCGCCAAAATTAGAAGGATTTTGGAGTGGCGAATTTGGAGCCGGTGGAGAGAGATAAATATTCAGGTTTTCTGTGAACCGAGTCTTGTCAGGGAGTGTCCGTCGAATCAACAACATCATTTTGCTGTCTGGTGTTTTGGGCACCACGCTACGTCTAGGGACGTAGCGTTGGTTAGTCTATTCACCAAGTAAATAAAGGAAAGTATGGAAGAAATGTTTTCGTCTCTCATCTGTTTCTCTCTTTTCTTTTTGTATATTCCTCTTGGGACTTTGGACAAGGTATTGCGCCGGCCAGTCAACGTGGGGTAAGATAATATAACCAAAATATGGAGTCAGATATCTTACGGCAACACAGCCTTGCCCTTAGCCCCTGACCTTCAAAACCCTTTTAAAACCCACAAAGGAAAGAAGTGAGGAAACGAAATGAAGTTGTTATGGAGTGGAGAAAGCAGCGTGTGTCGTTGGACTTGCGAGGGAGATATGTTCGCCATAGTGTAGCAAAAGTTGTGTTTGCTGTTTGAGGAGAGAGACGTTGAAGTCACCGTGAGTTTGTGGTTCTGGTTGTTTCGGGGAGAAGCGTGAATGTCTCCAGAAAATGTTGCCCAGAAGTGAATCAGCTAGGTGTCGGAGTGAGATTCTGCATTGCAGTCGACATTGAATTCATCTAATTCATATTCAACTGGGAACCCTTGGTCTAAGAGAAATAGACGCAAGGGGTCCATAAATTAGACGGCTTCCCTCATTGTGTCGATGCTGCTGCTGCTGCTATTGAAGAGCAAACAGTAAGACGTCTGTACTGAACGAAGTTGTTCTGCGAAAGAAAGTGTTTGGCAGATTTCCCCAATTTGTGCTGCCTGGAAAGATAGTCCGGATGAATAGGATAAGTCATTCTGAGTGGGTGAAATTATGCGTCGACCCTAACGGTTGAATTAAATTATGCGCCAAACAAAAATGCGAAATTCTTTCTGCTACAAGGTGAACAAAAATATTCAAAAAAGTAGAGACGTCAGTATCGACAGGGAAAGCCCCCCCCCCAGAAATAATTCATTGATTGGTGAGAATATTGATGGGTCTTGAAAGACAAAGCAAAGAAAAAAAGACCATTTTAGAAAGAAAACTCCTCTTCCTGGAGGTCGGCCAAGATTTGTGTTTATATGGACAACTGTTAGAGTGTTATTATAAACTTACAGCGAGAATATGCGACCTTGAAGGCATGGAGGAGGAAAGGAGAGATAAAAAGAGGTAAAGAAAAGTAAGCGGAAGTAATTTACAAGCAAAGAGAGAGAGAGAGAGAGAGAGAGAGAGAAGAATGATATTTAGCGAAGTAAGAAAGAATTTGAAACAAAATGTGGTTTGGAATTTTTTAAAAAGCGAGAAAACTGTATTGATTTTAGCAACAAGAAAAAAAAAAGAAAGAAAATCAAACATTAATGAAATGTTAACTATTTATTGAACGTGTTGTATGTTCCTTAGTCTATTTTACTCTATTGAATAGTAGGGGTGCCCTCGTGGTGTTAAAAGGTTAAAGCGATGGACTGCGGAATCGCGCTATTATGTCCACTTTCGGTCAACACTCTTGGTAAAGGTATGAACCCCCTTATCCTCCTAGCTATGGGTCAAATATTAGCACTACTGTCCTTCTCGAAGGATGGCTTTGGCATTAAATAACCTACAAAGGTTGATATGCCATTAAAACAAAGAAACCAAACTTCTATCGAATAGTATTGTTTTTTTGTTTTTTTTTTGGTATGTTGTTTTCAATTTATTCTTGTGGTCGTCGGGGAGAGATGACGAAAGTCCTGTTAGGTAAGATTACTGAGACGATCCCAAATTAAAAACAGGATAAATAGTTAAGATTAAATTATCATTAATATTGCTTGGAACTAAATTTCAAAAAATTGTAGAATTATTGTGAGGAAGATATGTAACGTAATTCAACCGCTCATAGGAAATTAATGAATAGATAAATAAATAAATAGTTGTCGCTGAATAACAAGGCCAAAAATGACTAAGGAAAACTGGAGGACCGAAATTTTGTACACATGCGCGGTGTGAGCAGATGCTGATGTTTCGGCTCCCGACTGGGCAGGCGAAAGTGAGGGGATAACTTGTGTCCTTTCGAGAGTCGACAGCATGACACGAGAAGGTGAAGAACACCAGCTACTATGTGAGGGACGAATGCTTATGAGCTCTAATTTTATTTTGGCGGTGGGTGGCGGGCATTTCAAAAGGAGCATTAGACTACACAACCCAGTAGACAAGACAGGAAAAACTTCAAGGTCTATGTCTGCTCTCTCTTTCTCACAAGATATGTTGCTTATATTTTTATATAGCTGAAGCAGTTGTCTCATGTTTCGATACTCCCTTTCTTTCTTTCAGCGGCTACTTTCTACCTTGTAGTAAATAAACCTTGGTTTAAGTTTAAGAGTTTCGCTTTCGTCAACTTGTTGCCATGATGAGGTCACGACGGTAGTCTAAAGTCTATTTAGTATCGCTATGGTACACATGTATAGGAGTCCACAGGAGAACGTTGCTCATGAGTTTGACCTTACTTCACCCTCTGTACCAGGCATTTCTTGCTTAGTTTACTTGGATGGTTTGTGAGATGGGAAGTAAGTCATCATTCAGCTGCTGTTTTGTGGGATGTTGCTTCAGGATTTATTCAAGTAGACATGCAGCATTCTTGTGTAGTTCCTATCTAGCCATTTCTCCAAACATTTTGTTAAATTCCAAGTAGTGCAACTATACAGTAGTACTGACATAGCTACAACTTGGAGGAATTCTCATTTTATTTTATCAGTGAGATCAGATTTCCATATATTTGTTAACCTGTAAATGGCAGTGAACTTTTTACTTTGAACATTATACAATTAAAACAAATATTAAGTATTATTTATTGCAAAAATTTTATAGCACTTAAAATCTTTTTCAAAAATATGAATACATCAAATTCCAAAAATGAGTTCACTCCATCAAAGTTGATATTTGGTATGGGCACCATTACTTTTTACTGCACCTTATAGTTTTGAAGATATTGACCTCACAAAATCTGCACAAAGTTGCTGGTGTGTTTTTCATTCTGACAATATGCAGTCAAATCTGTCTGGTTGGCTGGTATTTTTGTTTTAGAAGAAAGTTAAGAATTTTACCAAGAATTGATTGGTTGGTTGGTTAGTTGGTTGGGTGTTTGGGTTTTATAGCATATCAACCTTTGTAGGTTATTTAATGCCAAATTCATTTTTATATAAATAAACAGTTCTATTTCAAATAATTCAGGTTAGCATAAGTACATAGTTTAAGAATCAAAAACATTTCTATTTCAAACAATTCAGTTTAGTCAAAGTTCTAATTCAAACAATTCAGTTTTGTATGAGTATAGCTTTTGTTTACACACCATTAAATGTCAAAACTGTTTTATTTTGAACAATTCAGTTTAGCATAAGAATACTCTCAATGTAAAACAGTTCTAGTTCAAGCAATTCAGTTTAGCATAAGTACACAATCTAGTTCTATTTGACCCATAGATAGGACCCAATCAGGTGCTACCTCTCTGGGCCAGAGAGGACCTGGGAGCAATGGCAATGAAGGGGTACTCCACAATCCCCAAAGCTCCAGTATTACTGGAACTTCACCATCAGATTGTTTAGTGTCATATATAGGACACTCTTTGTGTGGGAGTGTTACCTCTCCACAGAAGAGTAATGTGTGTATTCTACAGCCCCGGCTGACTGGGCAAGAACTGATAGGGTTTACTTATTTATGGGCATTACTGCACATATATATATATATATATATATATATATGTGTGTGTGTGTGTGTGTGTGTGTGTATGTGTTGAAATGATAGATTGTGATAGATTTGACAATATGATAGAAATATGTGGAAAGTTGGATTAATCAAACACTTTAAAACCAGTTTTAGAGGCATGATATTTTGTTCTTTTATTTCATTTTTTAAGAACTTTCTCAAACTGAACCGGGTTTTTTTCTACGTTCCTCAATTCCTTATATATAGAAAGATGCAGAAAACAGTTCCGTTTGAGAAAGTTCTTAAAAATTAAATAAAAGAAAGAACTCACATGCCTCTAAACTGTTTTTAAAGTGTTTGATTTATTCAACTTTCTGTATATTTCTATCATTTATATATATATATATATATATATATATATATAAATCAGATCTATGGGTTGCAGCAAAGTAATCTTAATAGAATGACATTTCAAATGCTCATAATTTCCTTTTCACCAACAAAGAAAGAATAATAGAATGCTTTTGACAATATTATGGCAATAATAAAAATACAAAGATAAATAAAGTGTCTCTAAATACTGAACCTCCAAATGATTTTAATATCAAGCTAAATCATCATCAAACAATGCCTTGAAATAGGATAGACAGATTTGGATTGACATATAAATAGTTAAATAAATAAATGCCAGACCAAAACAGTCCCTAATTTGAAATACACCATATCTATATTTAATATAAATCTCCCAAATGGAGAGCACAGTACCAGGTGTCCATGATAGCTGAGATCATATAATGGTCAGTTGAAGATATTTGGATAGCAGAAAATGATTTTTTTCAACACATGGATGTATTATGTCAGTAGTTTATTTTCTATCATTTCTTTTATAGCTTATCAACTTTTTAATAACTATTTTTATGAACTTTTCTCCTGACAATGACCTAAGGTCAAAATTAGTTGAGAATAATCAAAAAGTAAACAAGAAATATTCCTATTTGTCTTATCACTTTTTTCATCTTTTATATATATATATATTGAGAGAGAGAGATAGTGGGGGAGAGCAAAATAGAAAATGAGTTAGAGAAATGTATCAATATACTTGGAAAAATTTTGCCACACACGATCTTTTGGAATTTTTTAAAGCTCCAAGAATAAAGAAGACACACCAATAATTTTCTTATTTCCTTTTTTAAACAAAGTCAACCACAAAATGCTGCAAATATTAATTCTGGTTATTCTTATTTCCATTTCTAAAGAATGTTCATTTTGAGATGGAAAATGAAACAAAATTCTGTGGCATGTTCTTGAATAAGAACCACGGTATCCTAGGGAAACATACTTAGTAATCTTTCCAATAATTAAAAGTTACCAAATATATATGATACACGCTATATGTAAGATAGAAATCTGTCAGTGAAACCAGCAGCCATTGTCAGAAATGCATTTGACATTGTGCTATATGCACTCATCAGTAGGAATGGCGTCATGCTAATTGTGTCACAGGACAGGCAGGAAGTAAAATATTTCTGCCAACTAGGACAACATTAGGGCATCAAGAGTTGAATGGGGAAATAAACATGTCTATTTCTTCTCTTATTGGCATTCAGCTCCTTTTTGATTCTTTCTTTCAGTTAATTTTTTTTTCTTTTTTGGCTCTTTCATCCCAATTTTTCCAAACTTTTCCATTTTTTTCTCATTCTTCAACTTCTTTTATACATTTTTCTTCTCTGTTTTCAATCCAACTTTTCGTTTTGAATTTCTTTATCATTTTCTCTTCTTTGTATTTCTTCTTTGCCACTTTGTATTTTTCATTTTTTTTATATTTATTTTTTCTCTCTTTTCTTTTTCTTCGCTTTTTTTTAACCTTCCCCTCTTTTTTTTCTTTTTGTCATCTCTCTTTCTTTTTTCCTTCTTCATTTTTACTTTCTGTTTTCTTTTACCTTTTCTCTGTCTTTTTTTAATAGTCAATGTTTTCTATTTTTTGCTTTCTATACCCTCCTTTTTCTTTTTCCTTTTTTTAATTATTTTTCTTCTCTCATCTCCCCTTTTCTTTTCTTCTCTTCATTTTTTCTTCTTATTTTACTTTTAATTCTTTTTATTTTCCTTTGTTTTCCCTGTTATCTTCCTTGATTCTCTTTCTCTTTCCTCTTCTATTCCCTTTCTCTGATCCTCTTTTTTCATCTTTATCCTTTTTCTCTTTCTCTTTCTCTTTCCTCTTCTATTCACCTATTGTTTGTACAATTTGCTTTAATGTCCCACACTCCCACGCCTTTCATTTCATATTAGTCAACATTGAATGAATATACCATATCCTCCTTTATCCTTTTCTTTCTTTCAGTAGAGCCTCTATGAAGGGACTGTACAGTACAACTGAAAAGTTGAAGAAATTTTATCTGGCGAGTTGTTTGGTTGTTTGGGTTTTATGGCATATCAACCCTTGTAGGTTATTTAAGGTCAAATCCATTTTTATACAAATAATCAGTTCTATTTCAAACAATTCAGTTTAGTATGAGGACACAGTTTAATTGTCCAAAACATTTCTATTTTAAGCAATTCAGTTTATTCAAACAGTTCTAATTCAAACAATTCAGTTTAGTATAAGTATAGATTTTGTTCACACACAGTTAAATGTCAAAACAGTTCTATATTATACAATTCAGTTTAGTGTAAGTAGAGTTTCAATGTCAAAAACAGTTCCATTTCAAAATATTCAGTTTAGCATAAGTATGCAGTTTAACAGTCAAAAACATTTCTATTTCAAGTTATTCAGTTTAATCAAACAGTTTTAATACAAACAATTCAGTTTAGCATAAGTGTGCAGTTTAGTTCTATTTAAGGCATAGATAGGGCCCTATCAGGTGCTACTATTCTGGGCCAGAGTGGACCTGGGAGCAATGGCAATGAAGGGGTGCTCTGCATTCCCCAAAGCCCCAGCATCACTGGAACCTTACCATCAGATTGTTTAGTGTCATATCCAGGACACTCGTTGGAGGGGTATCTAACCCTTCTGCAGAGGTACAGTCAGTGTATTCTACAGCCCCAGCCAATTGGGTAATATCTGGCTAGAGACAGTGATCATTTGGAAGGAAGGAAAATAGCCAGTTTAAGAGTGCATTGTTAAGAAGAAGAAGAAGAAGAAGAAGAAGAAGAAGAAGAATTTGGGGAGAAAATGGAAAATAAAGAATATATGTTTGGAAATAAGGGGACAATGAGCTGGAAATTATGATATGGATGAGAGGGAAAGAAAAGAAAGATAGAAAAAAAGTAATGAAAGAGAAGAGAGAAAATAAAGAATAAGATAAAAGCAGATAGAAGTAAAAATGAAGAAGATAAGGAGTGATAAAAAAGTGAGAAGAGGAAGAACAAAAAGGAAAGAAAAGGGAAAAAGAGGCACAAGAATAATGAAAACAAATTAATAAGAAGAGAAATGAGTGTGTAAAAAAGAATAAAAAGAAGAAAAAAAGAATTAAAAAAAAAACAAAAATAATAAAGAGAGAAAGAAAAAGAAATAAAAGGAAAAAATTAAAAGTTATCCCTATCAGTCAATGGTAAATTGCCATTTGCCCAAGGGAAGTCATATCTTTTGGTTCAGTGATATACAGCCTTGTCTTGCTACAAGTGTGATGTGTGTCAAGGATATGTGTAAGTTTCTTACCATTCACAGAGAAAATAATTTAAGATTAGAAATCAAGCATCATTTCAAGAGGAGACTTCTCTTTCAAATCTCATCACTTTTACCACAATAAGACAGAGATACATGCCGCAAAAAAATATTAGATGAGGAATCACTTGACAGACCTCACACAACAAAACTATTTAAGATGCTAATGAATTTACTCTAAAGTGTTGGTAGAGATAACATTTAAAAGAGGCTTGTGTGGATAACATGTTTCATTAGGGTTTACAGAGATACAACATGTTGTGTCATTGAAGGGGTACAATCAGACAAGGTGATACTTGAGTGGAAAGGAACAGTCAACATGTTCATAGAATAAAGAAAGGGTTTTATTGCAAGAGAGATATGATAAGACAGACAAGGAATAATGAGGCACACTTCTAATTTCCAAAGCAAGAAGAGGTAAAATGCTGTGCTCACTGTAAATAGTCATTCAACATGATTGCAAGTGGGGGGGTGGATGTTCTATTACAACACATTCTCTATAAAAATATTATGTAGATACCATATTCAAAAGACATTCATAGAAATGTCATATTGAAAATGGTATTAAGGATTTGGTGGATACAATATTTAAAAAGGAATTCAGAAGATATGAGGGGATTAATAAAAAGGAATTGAAAAATAAAATAAAATAAATTCAATAGGTTTAACTGTTTCTAGAAGCCTTTAACAGGAAACAAAATTTGGGAATGCCTGAAAAACAGACCTACGGGCACCAGAGAGAAACTTGCTCTCACTTCAGCCCTCACTGAGGATGTTCTTTCACTCAGCTGCTTGCAGGTAGCACATGTGTTCACCTGATCTTGAACTTGAGACAGGTTGCATCTCCTCTAGCAGTGACCGCTAATGAAAAATGCCCACTGACAATACCACCAACTTTAAACTCACTACTACTAAAAATAACAAATATATTTCAATGCCTTGTTTGTGAAATGGACATATTTCGACTGGTCCAGGAAAATATTTCCATACAACAGAATAGCTGTTTTAAACCCAAAAATAAAGTTGGAATTTAAAAGATATCTTCTTTCTTTAAATTCTCTTGCAAGAAGAAGAAGCCAAGAAGTTAAAGAGGGTAAGAAGAAGAACAAAGAAGTCAGATACTTAAACCCAAAATCCCCAACAAACAGCTACAACTACAACAACTTATGAAACTATACAAATAACCTACCAAACTCTCTTGTATCTCAGAAATACTACATCTAAATAAATCTTAAAAGGATAACATATTTCCAAAAGGTTTATAAATAGTATTCAAAGAAGCTTGTAGAGATACCATATTTAGAAAAAATTATATGAATACCATATTTAAAAGTGCTTTATCAATATAGTAAAGTAGGCAACCGTAGCCAACGGTAACCCAAAGGCTGCCTTTTCGATATCTACTCCACCAAGGTGCCGGGGAGGGCGCTACTCCATTCCTTGGATTGCTTCACTTTACCCTTGATCCATACCTCATAATGCTGAGTGTTAAGCAAGGAGACATCAAGTACCGTTTTTTGAGTCTTTGGTATGACTCAACCTGGGATTGACCCTAGGTCTCCCAGACCATTGGCAAACACTCTGACCATCATGGCAATGTTTATCAATATATCATGTTTAAAAGAAGTTTATGGAAACCATATTTAAAAGAGGCACATGGAGATGCAATATTTAAAAAGGGCTTGTGTGGATAACATATTTAAAAGGGGATTTTGTGGATAGAATGATTTTTAAAAATCCATATGTGGATACTATAATTTAAAAGGAGATTGGTTGGATACAATATTTAAAATGGGCTTCTCATCTCTTATGATGAATAATTGACAACTCATGTAAAGGAATAAACTTTTGAAGAAAAGATAAGTGATACTTTTCAAAACACAATTAAATAATCATTGAATTGATTTTCCTTTATTAATAAAATTTCTAAAAGGGTTCCGATAATTAAGGAATAATTCTTCTAATGTACTTTCATTTTCCTATGTTGTGTATAATATATGTATTTTAAAACTGCATAATTTTGAAATTTCTTGCTATTCATCTTCATTGATATGGTGTAGACACTGAGTCAATGGCACCTCACTTGGTGACTGTCAGTCTCTCACCTTTGAGATCAAACCAAGAGCTTTCAGTGTAATGATCACACTAGTGAAAACCTAACAGTCACCAAGTAAAGCACCATTGACTCTAGGACTCCCAATAAGATAGATGGCTTTGCTAGGTGCTGAGATCACAAATATTTGCAGGTTCATGATTTTAAACCACATACTTGGTCTACTCAGCAGGTCATTGTAGCCCAACATATGTGCTGATTCCTTAAGTGTCTAATCCTCCAATGTTCAACCCTATCAATTATTTCAACTTTATCCCATAAGGGCAGATGATTTCCCTTTTCCTTCCATATATGATCCGCCATACCCGACTTTTCAATCTCACCTCATACCACTGCTTTCCGATGTTCTTCTAGCCTTACTTTTAGTGGGCAACCTGTCTCGCCTTTGTATATTTTACCACAACTGCAAGGGATGGAGTAAACACAGTTCTTGGTCATGTTGAATTCCGTTGGTAGCTTGACCCAGAAGAGATATCTCCAGGGAGTTGAACAACTTGTGAATACTGTCCTGATGTCATATGGACTACATAACTTTTGGATCCTTTCGGTTAGTCCTTTGACATAGGGCAGACATACCGTAGTGAGTTTTCAGGCATTGTCCTCTATCCTTCTATCTAGGTTTCTTGGAGCCGATGTTATGTGTTCTGGGTAGTTGTTACAATGGAGGTTGTGTCTCAGACTAATCATTTCTTCTTAATATGCATCAGTATCGCTACTAATGGTTTTTGCTTGATGTTGTAAGCAACGGACTATTCCTTTCTTTACCATATATGGATGATGGGAGTTGAAATTGAGGTACTGTCCGGTGAAGGTGGGCTTACGGTACACAGATGACCTGAATCCTTGCTCTGTGCATGTTACTAATACATCGAGGAA
Organism: Sepioteuthis lessoniana; assembly: GCA_963585895.1. Taxonomy (NCBI): domain Eukaryota; kingdom Metazoa; phylum Mollusca; class Cephalopoda; order Myopsida; family Loliginidae; genus Sepioteuthis; species Sepioteuthis lessoniana. Next base: position 448,060 of record OY757929.1, on the reverse strand, counting down.
GGGTAATTTGTTGTCTTGCTCTTTCTCCATAGTAAACTGTATAGATGGTTGGATTGAGTTCATGTGATCAAGTAATGTCTGAACATCTTCCTGATGAGGCCAGAGAATGAATGTGTCATCTACGTATCTAAGCCACATAGATGGCTTTAGTGATGTAAATCCTAATGCCATTTCTTCGAAGTATTCCATATATATGTTTGCCAACACTGGCGACAATGGTGAACCCATAGCCAGTCCTTTTTCTTGTCGGTATATATCAGATCCCATCCCGAAGTAGGTTGTCTCCACACAGAAAGTCAACATTTCTATTTGATTACCTATCGAGATACAAGTGTGTTCTTCCAGCAAGGGGTCTGCAGCCAGTTTATCTCGTACTACAGCAAGTGTCTCATCAGTAGGTACCTTTGTATACAGATTCACCACATCCAAACTCACCATCTAGTTAGAATGAATGGGGACGTCTCTGATTTTCTCCACAAAGTGGGCTGAGTTCTTAACATATGATGAAGACTTACCAGTTAGTGGGCAGATGATCTCCACAAGGAAGCGGCTCAATGAGTGAAATGCTGAACCTGGGTTGCTGACAATGGGTCTCAATAGAATACCATTCTTATGAATTTTTGGAAGGCCATATATGTGTAGCCTTACTGTAATGTTGAATTAGCAGTCTGTATTTTGTTTGTGGTATGAAATCTTTATTCTTGCCAAGGATCTGTGACAGCTTCCTTTCTGTCTTCAGGGTTGGGTCCTTCTTTACTTTACAATAGCCACCATTACGAATCAAGTCTGTCAATTTGTTGGAGTATTCCACCCTATCCATTACCATGGTAGCATTGCCTTTATCAGCTGGGAGTATTAAGATACTGTTATAATCTTGTTGTGATTTGAGAGCCTGTCTCTCCGTTTTTGAGATGTTAGGTTTTGGAGGCTTTGATTTCTCATGTGCTTGTCTCACTTTCTATCTTAGTTCATCAGCTCTTGCCTTGGGTATTTTTAAAGCTGCATCCTCGATTGATGCTATTAGATCTAAGTAAGGAATCCGCTTGATGGTAGTGGCGAAGTTGAGACCTTTGTTTAGCACTGATTTTTCTGGAGTCGTTAACTGTCACTTACTGATGTTGACAATGGCTTCCACTGGTGAGTAATGGGATTAGATATTCATATTGGTGGTTTTCATCTTCTCTAATTTCGTAATTTGATGCACGTTGACCATATGGAATTCCTGTTCATACGATTTATCCAGATATTGTTGGATTCTGGTTCTGTCATCTATTATAAATATCCTTTCCAGGAACGGGGTGAGTTTGCTCAAGATTTCTAACTGGAGTTGATGTTTCTTCCAACAGTTGTTATGAATTTGATCTCGAATTAATTCCCGCTCTAATCTTTTTGTTACTTTCCACGCCCTCTTGGAATGAACTGGGATTTTTATTGTTAAGCCTGGTGGAACTAGCTTGAGGTCTTGGCATCTGCATTGGAATGTGAGATGGTTCATCATTCGTGCCAATTTTTGATTCAGTTTTTCTAATTTAAAAATCTGAATATGAGCACAGGTAAAAAAATCATACATAATAGTAGTAATTCTAGTCAAGTAAGAACATTAAGTTTATAAGCCCCAAAAATTCACTCTGAATTGTCCAGCAGGACACATAGCATAACGGTTATAAGTGTTGTTTTCTAAGCTTCTAAGGAGACAATCATCTGGAGGTTGCAGGTTTAATTCTGACTGCAGGCGAATAACAATACAGGAATACTTAGCACTTGTACCCAGTTATGGCTAACGGAATCAGAATGGGCAACCCCCATGGATTCAATAAAGGACATAGTTCTGTAGTGAAGGTTCCCAAGTTCAACAAACACCTGAAGAAGTCTGGAGGACAATAAAGATGAAGACAATAGTCTGAAAACCATTAATGATAAAAATCATGAAGCTTTATCTCAGAAATTTGGACAACAGATAATTTCATGTATACAAATTTCATAAAAAATCAGTATAATACATAAATGCCCACAAACACCTGCTTTTTACGTTTATTTTGAAGCATTTTGGTAGAAATATTACACATTTCTTTTTCATGTTTGCATCTATGTACATTTAAATGAGTGTAAAGGTATGAGACCATTGGCACATTTTCTTTTTAAATATTTCTCTCCACATCTATTAGTGGAGGTAAAATACCCTGGAGACAGCATTTGTGCCCAGAAAATTTCAATTTCACACTTTAAGTAGATTGTTTTTGCTTGATTAGATTCTTCAAATTTTTCAAAGTTATTTTCACATGACAAGTTTTAACATGATTTTAAAAAATCCCATGAGAGCAAATCAGCGTATTTAGATAGCAAAAAACAAAATATGTATTTTCCTCTAAAATCATTTTACTGCAAGACAATTTGATATCAACAGAAAAATAATAATGTTCTATTTGTGAAAAATATCTTTATTTTCCTTTAATTTAAAGAGCTCAATTTTTAAGTTAAATTCAACGCTTAACGATGTCTATATAATGTATGGGGGGTAACTCTTTTTCTAATCTAATACTGAATTATTTCCCTTGCATTTCAAAGCAATTATGTTGAATGTCATAAACCGCTTCGTGTTTTACTTTTTTAACTTTTTTTTCTGATGTTATATAATCATAAAGATCAATTAAGGAATAATTGAAAGAAAGAATTATCCTGCTGGCTATGATGACGTCAATTATAGTTGCCTCCCTCTGGATTAGCCACTTATAAGTAAAGTGACCTTAGTCGAGGGTGACCTGAAGGCTCCCTTTTCAATAGCTACTATACCGAGGTGTATATATATATATATATATACATTTATATATATATATATATATATATATATATATATGTGTGTGTGTGTGTGTGTGTGTGTGTGTGTGTGTCTGTGTGTGTGTCTGTGTGTGTGTGTTTAAAGAAAGTCCTCTCTATTTGACCACATTTGTCTTATATTTTAATAAAGCTTCAAGTCAAACAGTTTTCTCGTTCGTTTTTCATTTCAGTATATTAAAATATATACAAGTGACTAACCAGGGGAAGATAATTATGACTGTTTTCATCACACTAGAATTAAATTCAGTTTGAAGCAAGAATTATCTTGCTGTTAATTCAATTTTTTTTCAGTTCACCGACAAATTATATGTCATCTTTGCTCGTGATATATTCAGCTTTTATTTATTTATTTATTAACTTTTAGTCTCTACCTAGTACACTTAAGAAAACATTGTCTGGCCCGTCTCTCTCGAAGAAACATGACTTAATCGAAAGTTTAGATTTCGCGTTGAGCCCAGTATATTAACCGAATTCTGACTAACGTGTCTATCCACAAAAGGGAAAGTTTTATTCTCAAAGATTTTTTTCTAAATCATTCTGTTTTACATAACTTAATTGGACCAGTGTAATAAAAGGACAAGGTCATTGCTTTACTTTTAAGTTTATTCAAACATAATTCAATTGTGGTCATTTATTTAATATAAAATTATCAAATAAATTTAATGTTTGAGCACAAGGTCCAATATTTTTGAGGGGGAAATGGTAGTGTATGAACATTTAATTTCTTTTAAATTAATCTTGTCAGCCACATTCATTGACCCATTCATACAATACAATAAATACAGCCATACGATCTCTTCTATTCTGACTATCACTAAAATACTTTAACTTCTCTATGACTTAGTTGGCGATCGTAGTAGATGGCCACACGAAGGCTCCCTTTTAAATAGCGACTACACCGAGATGTAGGGGAAGATACTGCTTCTTTCCTTGTATTGCTGCACTTACCCTTGATCCATACCGGTTTACTCTACTTAAAATAACCCCAATAAGATTTAATGATAATCGAACGATATGTTGAAAATTGTAAATATGTGTTGCGGAGCCGATAAATATGTCGACCCCGCAAATGAATTATGTGAATGAGGAACAGCCAAAGCAATAGGAAGGAACAAAGGCGAGGTAACGATAATAACAAATGACAATTTATTTTGTCATATTTACAAGCGTGAATGTAAATGTCCGTGATGGTTGTATGTAGTCTTCAGCTAGGATGGGTTATGTTATTAGCTGGTAAGCTGAGGTCGGTCGAGTCGTTGAGTTCAGCTAGATGTTGGATGCTGGTAAGCTGAGGTCGGTCGAGTCGTTGAGTTCAGCTAGTCGTTGGATGCTGGTAAGCTGAGGTCGGTCGAGTCGTAGAGTTCAGCTAGGCGTTGGATGCTGGTAAGCTGAGGTCGGTCGAGTCGTAGAGTTCAGCTAGACGTTGGATGCTGGTAAGCTGAGGTCGGTCGAGTCGTAGAGTTCAGCTAGACGTTGGATGCTGGTAAGCTGAGGTCGGTCGAGTCGTAGAGTTCAGCTAGACGTTGGATGCTGGTAAGCTGAGGTCGGTCGAGTCGTAGAGTTCAGCTAGATGTTGGATGCTGGTAAGCTGAGGTCGGTCGAGTCGTAGAGTTCAGCTAGACGTTGGATGCTGGTAAGCTGAGGTCGGTCGAGTCGTAGAGTTCAGCAAGATGTTGGATGCTGGTAAGCTGCGGTCGGTCGAGTCGTAGAGTTCAGCTAGATGTTGGATGCTGGTAAGCTGAGGTCGGTCGAGTCGTAGAGTTCAGCTAGACGGTCGTCGCGGGCATCTGAGGTTGGTCGAGGTTGGTAGATCGGGAATCCATCTTCGTGTTTGCCGCCTGGCCGTCTGTTTCGACTGGTCATTACTGACCAGTCAGAGATGCTCTGACCCGCAGACAGAGACCTCTTGTGGTCCTAAAAAGGACCTTTGAGCATACCTATGCAGGTGGAAGTAAGGCAGGTCTACCACGAGAAGTGGGGCCAACGCCGTAAGTTAAGTTGGATTCGACCGCACGGAATGCGGGATTCCTCCTTAATGAGCTTCGCCGGAGCGCTGTATTTATCCTACGTCCCACCAACGTACGAATATGGCACAAGGCCGTGTTTAAGGTGGGTCCTGTCGCAGGGCCGGAGCCCAACGCGATAGGCAGTTCCAAAAATGCCTCGGACCCCGTCGGCATTCCCCTTTTCGGGGCGCCTCAGGCGCCGGGCGATAAACCCAACCCCTCCGAAGAGGGTTGAGCGCGCCATATATATTTGTCGCTGCCTCCCACCAGACACGACTTGACACAAGGTCAAAAGCCCGAAGGCCGATTAAAGTGGGGATAAAGGGGAGGGGAAGGTCGGGAAGGAGCCGAGACTCGAACCCTGCTTGTCTGTGCTGCTCATCGGCTCACTTAGTGCAATGTGAGCCTGATGAGACAAGCAGTTTCACGAACCCAAATGTGAGTCCGGGCACGTATGCCAGTTTACGGCTTAAACTAGACGCTTGGGGTTGAGCGCGCCACGGAGCGTTGAAAAGGGCCTGTTGATATCACGAAAGGGCTGTGACACACAGCCCAGCCGCGTGAATAAGAAATTCCCTCATAAAAATGAGTGTAGCCATAAAGTGTTTTTCTAACCCGTCATAGGCTAGCGACGACTATTAGTTCTAGTCTTATCTAGTTATTTTCGGCCAAAGTGCTTTGTAAATGTTATTAGTTTTTAATTCATCCTTTTCTTTAGCTATAACGAGGTGTCAAGGTCGTTAGAAAGAAAAAGGGCTTAGTCAGTTCCGGTCGTACCCGGATATAGTTGTTCTACAGCGGGCGTGTAGCTTGACATGTTTATGTTTATCGGGCGGTCGCAGCATATGGCAATTAATGTCTACTCGAATCTGATTTGCTATTTTGGGGTTGTGTCGATAGCCCCCGTCCCTACTGTTATTTAAGTAAGATCTACAAGGGTTCTCTTCTTTTTCTTTTTTCTTTTTCAGCACGAGCTGAAGCATCTGTCTGGTTCGTTTCTTTTGCGTTGCGAGCTCTTCTTTGTTCGCCTTCAACTTTATTCAGTTTGCTCTTAAGCAAGGTAGCTTGAACAAATAGGCCTATTTAGTCTTAGGCTGGGTCTGTTTTTCTTAAAGGGTTTTTATTGTTACCTGTTGAAACAATAAGCCTACTGCAGGCTATTTGTGGTTTTGGTATGCTGTCCCCTTCAAAAGAAAGATGAGTCTAAGGTCTTGAGGCTGGTTTATTGAACCTTTGCCGACAAAGGAAGCTGTTAGCTCTGTTCACAATATGTGGTAAAAGCCTCCGTAGGCTCAACAGAAGAAAATTCGAGTTGAAACGGAAAGATATTCATCAAAAAGAGGGAAGCGGTGGTCTACTCGAGGTTCACTTAATGAAAGGTATTTTATTATTAACAAAAGTTAAACTGATAGTAGGTGGTTAACGGTATGTCTTCGAGAAAGTCAGTCGTTGTATTTCTCTTTACTCTTCTTTTTTTTGGGGGGTGGGTGGTATGATATTGTCTTTACTTGAATGTATGTTATTTTGTTACCTTATTCGATGTTTTCGACGAACATTGGGAAAAATATGCAAAGCTGGATTTTGTAAAGTTTATTTTTCTTGAAATAAATTACTTTGTGGAAACTAGTTGTTTTTATTTTCAAGAAATATAGACACGCTTCACTTTCAGGTAACAAAAGTAAGTTTTCTTTCCCCCTTTTTTTATCTCCTTTATTTTTATACTTTTCTCTCCTCCTTTGCCAGACTTGACAGACCTCCAAGGTGAGGACATGGAGTAGATGAGACAAGAGGCAGCCCTACTGAACCAACAGTTCGATTGCAAAAGACTCCAAACGCTTCACACTCATTTGTACCACTGCCGTTTGGGATTGGTAATCCATCTGTAGAACTGCAGTTCGAATCTGGCAGTCTCCAAAACAGCCGTCAGGAACAGATGGTCCACTTAGACTGATCCAGGTTTATCAGCGTGGCTTGTGTCGTTTTCTATACCCTCTAGGATATCGCAGAACAAGAGCAAATTATTTTTGATCAATCTTCTCTTCACTGCGTAGTTTTACTCAGTTTCGATCGGCTACAATCTGCAAAGAGTTCCGTAAAACCCAAGACAAAATATTTAAATCTGTGCTTTGCAGAGTTATGGGCGTGCAATAATCTAGATCCTCCAAAACATGCACACCACCTTTCTTTTGTAAAGCAATCATTCATTGGTGACATCTACAGTGAATAGCTAAACAAAAAGCAAGATGAAAGGAAAAAAGCGATCTGTAAAATGATATTAAATACCAGGTAAATGTACCAATTACTAAGTAAAATGTAAAAGATACCAGATAAAAAGTAACCCACACGCTTCCAGATCTAAAATCAACATCTTGAACATTAAAGGAATTGAGAGGATTTTCAATACCCATATCTGGGAGAAAATAATGAAACCCCCAATCAACCAGGATGTGAATAAACAAAAGTGACCATATCATACGGCAAGTCCATGATTGGAACACATAGAAGAGAAGAGAAGAGTTGAAAGTCAAGTAAAACTTGTAAAGGTCAGTCGAGAGTTTGGCAAAGATAGTTAGACTGATATAAGACCTGACCGAAAGGAATAATCCGGAACGAGCGTTAATTCCTTGAGTGGTGTTGTGTCTCAGTAAGTGCTGGAAAAAATCTCAGGGTATGTATTTACCAAACCCTTCCTCCATGACCAGGTCAGTTTTTAAGCGAAGTTTAACAGGTATGAACTCAGAATTTTTTTTTCTCCCAGACCGGTAGCCATACTAAGGTTAAAGAGCCCTGTCTGATAAAATATTTACCCATTTCGAGAGGGAGAATAGTTTGATTCATACCTCTTTCAAGGGCATTAGCACCATGTGAAATGCAAACAGCCTCGTCGATAATTTGAAAAAGGTGCAGAGTATTGATTGAACCATTAGCATGGCATATTGCTAATTCAAATACATCCTTAATATTATTCAGCCAATAAAATGTTTTAGAAATTGTTGCAGAAGAGTCAGCCGACCTATGCAATGTCTTCCTGCCATGAGTCCTTTAGTCTTGAAAGATCAATTGAATTCGATTAGTAATTGTGAGGTTATGTTATATAGTCATCGACAGCATCATAACGACACAATAATAAAACAGACGCAAGGACAAAGACGCAGGAAGAAAGGACGCAAGAAGGACTTCTTTAACAACATATTCTACCTCTCTGTCTTTTTTGCAAGGGTTCGAAAGGGTTGTTGAAGGGTTTGCATGTGAGAGGGTGTTGGAGACCGAACATAAACTTCATATTTTGACCCTACTGTTATGACCGTCACGTTGTGTCTTTCTTGTTCTCCTGATGTTGGGGTCCACTCCATCGGGGGTTTCCGAGGTCCCCCTCGGTCGGGTGTGGCTTTCCCTACCACATCTGGTCTCCAACTCTCTGGAAGTCTGCTTTGGCACCCAACTCAACTCAATTATATAATAATTCAACGCCCACACGATCGCCCACTGGATCTTTGAAATCGAATGTTTAATCGTCATCAAGCGGAAATAACTGTCATGCAGTTCAGAGGTTACTCTCTTCCGGTGCATCACTGTAGTGGCACAATGGGACCTTCACCTTGTCCCATATCATAAGCCTTAATCCGCCCACGCGATCTCTTTCGATTACTGGCCATTGGAATGTGTCACTTCCTTCCGGTGTATCACCTTGGAATAGTATTTTTGGGCCGGGTCGAAGGTCAAAATATAACAGTTATACAATGAAATATAATTTGAACGTATTAAATCCAAATGTTTCACTGTTCCAAATAGGTAAATCCAAACAGCAAATCCAACATCAATAAAATGTATCTTGCAGGAAACGTTGTATTAAAGAGTTTACCTGAGCAAGGTTTATTTTTATAGTAATTAGAAGATTCATTTTACCCAAAATAAAGCGTCTATGAGAATTTATTTCAAGCAAGAAATTGTGATGTTCAATACGAAGTGAATAATCCAAAAGTAATAACCTCAACTTAATTTACTGTTTACTCAAAGGCTTCCAACTACATATCAGACATTCCAGAAACCTTTTTTCTACAAGTTTCCATCGTAAATTTCAAATTGCTAAACACTGTGGATTCCACCGGGAATTTTGGGTCCCACACCGTCTTTTTTCTTTTAGCTAAGATTATTCAGATTACTTTAATCTTCAGAAAAAATATTTTCATGAGATAGCCGTGTCAGCACAACAGTATAGCTGCACCTCTTAGACTTCAACAAAACACCGGAGAAAAAGCCAAATGGAAACTATGCAAGAACGCTGTGTGCTATTTTGAACATATCCCGGGTGCAGCACCCCACGAAATAATAGCTGTACAACAGCTTACTTCCCATCACAAACTATCGAAGTAAGATGAGCAAAACATACTCGACACTGTCGAAGAAATAAGCGATGTTTTCCTATGAACTCCTACAGATGGACACACCAGTATTGGTCGACCAGTATGGATCAACCAGCGAAAAAATAGCAAAAACGTTCCTTCATCAGCTTTGTGTGGACATCAGATGCTGCCTAGGGAATTTTCGAAGGGCAATGACCGATAGGGATGGATATAAAGTGAAGGTAATCTGTACTGTTTTCACGCCTTATTCCGAAGACGCCATGATGGTCCCTTTTTTTAACTCCTTCTCTAAAGAGTGGAGGTTAGGGATATAATTACAATATGATACGAACGTTTTTTTTTTCAAAGTTCATTATTATTTTCATCGGGGTTGATAGTCCTTAAATCTGTAAGCCATTCGTCAGGCACGAAAGAGTCTGGATCTGAGGTTCGGCCTATAGTTTGGTTTTCTTACCGTCTAGTAGTGTGGAGATTCATTTGGAATGTAGAAGGACAGGTAACATCGGTAGTTCATTGGTTGATGGTGGATCTTGGTGCTCCGGATTTGCTGGGTGGGAAGGGTTATTGACATCACTAGTTTTGTTCAATTCTGGAAGGCTATTGTCGAGATTTATGTTACGGGTATCTTCGTTTACCTTAGGAAGGAAGCAACGATTTCGGTGTGTGGTCGCCGACTACCATCAACTAAAACACGATATTGCATATTGTGCTCCCATGACAGGTAAAAAAAAACGTTGTCTTATATTGTTCTTCGTGCTATTAAAACCTTGGTGTCCAATATGTAGCAGCTCAATAAGTTCAAGGTGTATATTTTGAGGGATTAAAATGCGTCTTTACTTGAATACCAGAGCGTTGATGACGTATAGTTCGTTTCGCATATTCCGAAACTCCCTAAAGTGGATGGGCAGGAGTTCCTTACATTCGGGAAAGCCCTGATCAATTGTCTTTAAAAGAGGCTAATATTTAAAATCTATGTTCGCTTCCCGCTTTATACATGTGAGTTTGATGGGAAATGTTTTCTGGTCGTATTGGTACAGTATTCCTATTTCGGTTGATTCAACTGCTGTAAGATTAGTAATCGGCGTTGGGATACAGGACAACCAATTTGCTCCGCTGTTGTTATCGCCGGGTATTGATATAGCCGAGAAATAGTACATCAAGGTGCTTCAAGATCTGCTCTCTAAAATCCTTAGATTCTTTATTTCGTTCAGGTTACAATCGTTAAATATTGGCACGAGAAGTTTATGATCAATGACAAGGATCAGGTAGGGGTAGCCAAAAACCAACATACTGCAATTTTCCAAACCAAACTTTATTGCCAAAGCTTCTCCCGCGATGGGTGCGTAACGATTTTCCACGGACCTGGTCAATCGAGAACCCGCATAGACAACTCTCCAATACCCTGCTCTACGAAGATGATTTGCTGTGAATGGGCATTCACAATGTTTTTGGTGTTGGGCAAATCCTATTCCTGTTCGGCTCCAATCTGTGGTCAATTTATCCCGAATGTTCGAAGACCATCTTGGATACTGTTTAAAATTTAACTTTTAGACTGCTGAAAAAACTGTTCTAAAGTTTCGTTCTAGTAAAATCTACTCTAATGTTTGAACAGTTCTTTGAATGGTGACAAGATAAGTGTCTGGGTGAATGCATATGAAACTTGGCTAATCAAACCAAAGAAAAATTTAACTCCTGTGATATATTTGTCGGGGATTTAAATTCTCTAATGCCTGCTAATAACTTTTGAGTAGGTTTATATTTCCTTGAGCTGATATCAAAACCGACAAATTCCACGTTGTCTTTTACGAAATGGAACTCGTCTGGGTTAAAGACAATCTCATTATCGGCACAAAGTCTAATGTATTGAACAGTATACCAAAATGAAAAGCCACGAGCTGTGAGGGAAACCTTCTGTAAGATCATTGAATCGTTTTGTGTAGCCATCGTTGGATACTTGGAATACTTGAGGGGCTTGTAAATATCGATATCTGTCCCATTCTGAGGTAAATATATTGGTGTCACGTGCTTCTGCGGAGAGGAGTACGCTGTGGTAGCTATTCCAGCGATCAAGAACAGTTTTCTTTATTCCAGGTGGCACTGTGTTGACGAGATTGAACGGGCAGGGTGTATGGTGCGTCTTCCGTCTTGTGGTTGCATTCAAGTTCTGTAAATCAGCCCTTCTACGTAGATTCCCATCTTTTTGGGAAACTGTAATCATTCTGGTGCTCCATGTTGTCGCTGTCTCTGATTCAATGATGTTTAGTGCAGCATCTATATCGGCCTGTGACTAAATATCTTCTTTCCAGTAGTGAGGCACTGAGATAGGTTAGTGTACAGCGACAGGTTGACAATCACCCAAGAACAAAATAGAGAATGGTTCACCTGTCATGGTCTGCAACTTTTGATGAGTACATGTGTTGAATGCACTGTTAGCAAAATAACATTTAATTCAGTTTTCCGGCTCTTCACGATATTCAGGCGTTGCGCGAAGTGGTAATGAGTTTGGTACTTGTGGGCAAGGTGATTGGGTGGGACAGCCACATAGTGATAACGTGTCATCGGCTGGTTTTTGGTCGTTCAGCTATTTTACTTCTGGATTGTGCCGGAAAGTTCTTGACAAGTCTCAGTTTTTTTAAAGGTGTCCTTTGGGAAAATGTAAATCGTCTCTGAACAAGTTTCACCACCAAGCGATATAGCAATTAATACTTCTTTTATTAGCCAACTATTGTCATTTACGGTACGCAAACGGTGTTTAGTACGCAACAGGGAGATGTGGCTTCATCCCAGTTTCATTAAAATGTCCTCTCCTGCTGTACTTGTCTGAGATCCTGTATCTGGTACAGCTGTAATTTAAACGGCTATATGTTTTCGGTCCATTTTAATTGACTGTCCTAATTTTCAGTGGGCAATTCTATTTAAGGCGACCTTTACGTCAATGAATGGCGGTGTTTCTGGTTTTTCAGGTGTTAATTGATTATTGGTCCAGGTGCCATATAGGGTTCTTTCTCCTCCATCTAGTCAGTGTGTACTCACGAGGATTGTGTAATCACGGTCGTTATGAAAGATATAGTTTCATCCTGGTCGTGGCCAGCATTGGCCTCCATTATACAGTTTGATGAGGCATACCGGGGAAAAGTGGTTTTCTCCGACACTGTAATGCCGTATATAATTAAAACTCTATAGAAAGATGGACGAAGTGATGCATCTTCCCCTTCCCTAAAAAAGGTGACCTCGGATTAGCCAAGAACTACTGAGATATAATCCTTACATCCATAGTGGCCAACATATACAATGCTCTACTACGCAACCGCATAGAACCCAAAATTGACAACATACTTAGGAAGAACCAAAATGGCTTCCGGAGAAATAGATCCACGACCTCAAAAATTTTGACTATCCGTCGAATTCTTGAAGGTGTACGTGCAAAAAGCTTACAGGCAACAATATTATTTGCCGGCTTTACTAAGGCCTTTGACTCCATTCACAGAGGAAAGATGGAGCAAATTCTTTTCGCGTACGGCCTACCAGAAGAAACAGTCGCAGCTATAATGATGCTCTATAGAAACACCAAAGTAAAAGTCCGTTCTCCGGTTAGAGACACAGACTACTTCGATATTGTAGCAGGTGGACTGCAAGGAGACACATTAGCCCCACACCTCTTTATCATCTGTTTAGACTACGTGCTTAGAACATCTATCAATAAAATCAAAGAAAACGGTTTAAAGCTAACAAAAGAAAGAAGCAGAAGGTACCCCGCCAAAACAATTACCGACGCAGATATAGCGCTTCTGGCAAATGCACCCGCACAAGCCGAAACCCTGCTACATAGTCTGGAACGAGCCGCTGCAGTCATCGGCCTCCATGTCAATACACCCAAGACGGAAGATATGTGCTTCAATCAAATCGGGGACATCTCCCCACTAAACGGTAGCTCTCTGAAACTAGTAGAAAAGTTCAGCTTCCTAGGAAGCAGCGTCTCATCACCCGAGACAGACAGACATCAACACGCAACTGGCAAAGGCATGGACAGCTACCGTAGGCTATCGGACATATGGAAGTCCGACCTGACCGATAAAATAAAACGTAGTTTCTTCCAAGCAGCGGTCGTGTCGATATTGCTGTATGGATGCACGACATGGACGCTAACTAAATGTATGGAGAAAAAGCTTGACGGCAACTACACAAGAATGCTGCGAGCAATATTGAACAATTCATAGGGGCAGCACCCCACAGAGCATAGCTGTACGGCCACCTACCACCCATCACGAAGCTATCCAAGTTAGATGAACCAGACATGCGGGACACTGCTGGAGAAGGAAGGATGAATTCATAAATGATGTACTCCTATGGACCCCTTCACATGGACGAGTAAAGGCAGGGCGACCAGCTATAACCTACATACAGCAACTCTGTGCGGATACGGGATGTAGCTCTGATGACCTTCTGGAAGTAATGAACGATAGAGATCATCTTAAGAAACTAATCATATTTACCCAACCCCTCCTCTCGGACAGGATATGCACAAGGTCATTTTTTTAAGCGGAGTTTAACAGGTTTGAATTCAGAGTTTTCCTTCTCCTAGACTAGTTGCCTAACCAAGGCTGAAGAACCTAGTCTGCCCTACTATTTACCCATGAACGATAGAGATGGGTGGCGAGAGAGGGTCAGGGAGATCTGTACTAATGGCGCGCCATGAAGATGATGATGATGACACCACACTTGTAGCATGAATTGCCCCATGCAGGACATTACTTGCGACTTGTACCCACAACCCTTGCTCTTTTCGGCCCAAATTTCATGGCTCCTGTTGTTAATTTGTGTAGGTCTCTTGAATGATTAGTTCGGTTGCTATGCAAACTTAATAGGGTCGATTTGACTAGGACTGGGTGCCCCTATTGGTTGGAAGTTGCTCGAAGTGCAACGTTACTTCACCGACGCGACACTAAAGAAAATACTTGTGTAGCGTTACCCTTTAAACACAAGGCGAAACGAATTCTGTTGGTTGTTTGATACGAAGGTTTATTTGTTATTCTCCAAAGCGATAGCAATTGCAACAAGAGAGAGAAAGAGTACGAATGTTGCAACTGATTAGATATACAGAAAGACATGAGGCCCCGAGAGGCAGATAACGTAAGCAGCGGACTTAATCTTTTCGTCGTTGACCCTGCTGGTTTAGTTGTTGTTCTGGGTGCCTGAATTTCTTAGTCTCGACAGGTCTCTTCGTCTGCTCCGGTTTCTTGACTCTCTGAACTAACTGACCGCGAAAAGTCTCCCTGCTTATATAGTATCTTAAGTATTCTCCTCAATTAATGATGATAAGAACACGAGTCATTCACTTTTAGTGTTTCATCATCTTATTTTAAGTCAGCCGACATTTCATTCAAAATGCTTATTTTTCAACATCCTGTCCCTCCGTTGATTTCAGAAGAGAAATTTTGTTATGAGAGACTGTCGTTCCTTTGACCCAGGGTGCACAATTGACCCTCATATACGACTTACACTTCAACTCAAAAATTTTAGCTAGCTCACAATTTATCATTAAGAATAAAGCGATAAAGTGATATAATTAATTATAATCCTTAATTATAGTACAGTAGATCTGGAGGTGGATTTCAAATTCAGTAAACGTTCGATTAGACTATTCAGGGTTGGTAATATAAAAATCTCGGTCAAAATTCTGCTCTGGCGAGATGTGTGACGCAGGCTGGCAATGACTTGTGATATAATCATATCTTCAGAATATGACAGTATACAATGCTGGTCATCACATCCAATGTTTCTCTGAAATGCACAAAGCTTTGCCTGCAATTTCAGTTGGGAAACAAATATTCTGATGGTTTCTCTATCCCTTTGTTTCATTCTAAAGAATTGCTGTCAGTAAACTTTTTGGGGAATTAACTTCACTGCGACGGTTTTAATGTGTTTTAGCAACTGTTGCTCTGTGGCATTGTTGGGGGCGCAGGGGTCAACGAAATGGAAAAGCATTTTGTTTACTGAGGAGCTGCACGCGAATCGTAGTTCGTTTAAAGTTTCCGTTGGTTTGGTTTGGTTTGGTTTTATGGCATATCAACCATTTTAGGTTATTTAATACCAAAACATTTTCATACAAATAAACAGTTCTATTTCAAACAATTCAGTTTAGCATAGGTACAGTTTTTTTTTTTTGTTTACACAGTTAAATGTCAAAACGGTTCTAATTCAAACAATTCACTTTAGCATGAGTACGTTGTTTAGTTCTATTTAACCCATAGATAGGACCCTATCTGGTGCTACCACTCCGGGTCAGAGTAGACCTGAGAGCAATGCCATTAAAAGTGTACTCCACATTCCCCAAAACTCCAGCTTTACTGGAGTCTCATCACAAGATTGTTTAGTGTCACATCAGGACCCTCGTTTGGGGAATCTCACCCTTCTGCAGAGATGCAATCGGTGTATTCTGTAGAACCAGCCGAGTGGGCCAAGTTTCAATTAGGTTGGTTAGTGTAGTCATTTGATTATAGTGACTCCATGCGTTCTGAAAAATAATCAGCTAGTTATCAGATGAGCCTTTCTCGATTATTGAGCTTTCAGGTTTCACTCGCTATGGGTACAATAGGGCATCGGTCTGTTGCTTATTTGGTATAATTTGGGCCATGAGACGTGTCATCTGTTCTTGTATGGCGAGTTGCTGTCGCTGCATTTGAAACAATATTCATTGGATCGAGTGCATCTTTTTCGTTCGGCAGGGCTTCATCAGGACGGTTCACTGTGGTGGTTATTTGCACTGCATTAGACATGTTGGGTAAACGAACTTCCAGTCTAATGAACAAGACAGTCAAGTAACAAGATGGCGGCGTGACCACGCACTGACAATACTGAGTGAATAAGTTTACCATTGTAAAACACGTGTGGATTTTGTTATGAAATGTCTATAAAAATAAATTCTGTAACGGTATTGGTCAACAGTGATCACTAACAATACAACTCAGGTGTGGTACAAGACCGAAACAAATTCAAAACAATATTCAAATATTAAATGTATAAATCGGCTACATACGATAGGGTTCAAAATCTGAATGTTTGTAAACTTCTATTTGTGGTGAGGCCACTTCTGACACCATATTACGGCTACTACAGGGATAATTTCTAAGAAAATAGTCGGCCTAGAAAAGGAATTTTCCTGGGCATAAGGGAAGATAAAATATAGCACAAATGAGGAGGTTAATACACACGTGAATTTATTCCGAAGTTTAGCGATGGGTCATGAATTCAATCCATTCGGTAGCAGAGAACATTTTCAAGAAATCGCAGAGACAATATGAATGAATGCAAATTATTTTAAAGAAGTTATGTTTGTTTAAAATGATTATTATCAGTTACTTAAAACTATATAATGGCTTGCAAAAAGAAAGAAAAAAAACACTTCCAGATTAAATAACTCAAAAAAGGTTGAGATGCCATAAAAATAACCAACCAACCAAATAGTGTTTTAACAATTAAACTTCGAAAACAATTGCTTATCTTAAAAATGATTCAATGTCCTTACGATAAAATATTTTTTAATCGTGATTAAATTATTTCTTTCCACCCTCTTTCTGTTGTAGCAGAAGGTATTATGGTTTGGCGTGCAATTTAATTCGACGCATAATTTAACCCAATCAGGATGAACTATCCTATTCAATCCGGAGCTTCTTTCCCGGGCAGCAGAAATTGGGTAAGCTGCCAAACACAGCCTCTTTGGCTGAACAACGCCGGCCAGTTCAAACGTCCCCCTAGCCGTTCTTCAATAGCAGTAGCAGCATGGACACATGAGGGAACCTATCTAATTTATGGATTCCTTGCATCTATTTCGTTTAGACCAAGGAATCCCAGTTGAATATGAATTAGATACATTCAATACGCCACCACAGGAACAACTTTATGTCACCCCCAAAATTGGCTATGTCGATGCGATGCCTTATTTCTGCTCTCGGCACCTAACTCTCATTTCACCTCTGGGCCACTATAAAGGAGACAACGCACGCCTCTCTCCAAAATCCATCAAACACACAAAACTCATGGTGACTTCAAAGTTTATTTCCTCCAACGGCAAACATGGCTTTTGCTAAACTACAGCGAACACAATCCCTCGCACGTCCCACGATACGCGCTGCCTTCTCAACTCTACCATATCTCCATTTCGTCTCTTACTCACAACTTCTCCTACGAGACTTGCAGCACAAAAAGCAAACCCAATATTCCATGCTGCAAATAAAAACTATTCCTAAAAACACATTTCGACTATCGGCATCTTACTTCTTCATCCTTACAAACTTAGCGAGGAAACAACTCAACGTAAACTCACACACACACGTTACACTACTCCTCGCTAACAATAACAACAAAACTAAGGCTAAAATGTAACAACAATTACCTCTCTCTCTTTCTCTCTCTCTCTCTCTAGATTAAAAAACATTACTTTTATTTTCACTGATTCAAGCATTCCATTACAGTATTGTATGTTAAAAGTATCGTAAAAATCTTCGTAAAGAAATGTCACATTGAAAATGCTTTTTAGACTGAATCTTCACTTACAATGGAACCAGTAACCTGGATGTGTTTACCGGGAAACCTTTGTCATTCTTCTGCAAAAGTTTTTTATCTTCATGATTTATCGCAGTTTATTTCTAACAACAAGTCTAATAAGACGTGGATATTATATTTCGAAAATTTTCTTTACAATACGGACAAACAAAAAAGAAAAAAGTTTTGAGTTCTCGTTAAAAATTGATGTAAACAGCCAAAGCATCGGCAACGGCATATTCTAAAAAGAAAATAAGAAAAAATAAAAGAATTTTTAATTGAAAAAATAATGAATAAATACATAGATATAATGCATATATGTAATTAAGAATGGTAATTAATTATGTTGGTTAATTAATTTATTTGTAGTAATAAATTGAGAGTCAGGTAAATATTTTGAATTGAAGTGTAAGTTGCATTCTAGAAAAGTCAGACGAGTGCACCTTGGGTCCATGGGACAACAGTCAGCCTGTCATAACAAAAGTTCTGTTTTGAAATCCTTAGGGAGACAGGATGTTAAAGAATAAGCATTTTGAATGCAGTGTTAGCCAACTTACGATCAGTTACTAACTAAAAGTTAATGACTCGTGTTCTTATCATCATTAGTTGAAGAGATATTTAATGCATAAGCAGGATTTTAGAAGTCGAGTTCAGTTCAGAGATTCCGGTCCAGATACGACAGCCGTCAAGAGGGGAGGATCGGTTAGGGTAGAATAGCGAAGTCGGTGTTTTGATCGTTCGTCTCTCACTAATGAGACTTTTAGCGTTTCTAAGTAGCAACTAGTATCTTTTACTGCAACTTTCTCTTTCGTTTCTGTCCACGACTATGTTAAAATGTGGTAGTCAGCGTATACATTTTCGTATTGGAAACCACAAGGTCGTTTTGTACTTGAGAAATAGAACACCTATTGATATTCAAGATGGTACCGTGTCGAAGACATAACGTTACATATAATCATAATAATAAAAAAGGAAAAAGAAAACATGTTGGCACGTTCTTAAATTTGTACTCGAAAAGGATGTCCCTATTTTGGTAGACCTATGTCCTAATGGTTACAGTGTTCGCCAATGGCCTAGGAGATCGGGGTCCATTTCAGGTCGAGTTATATCAAAGACTCAAAAAATGGTACTTGATGCCTCCATGCTAAACAATCAGCATTATAAGGTACGGTTCAAGGGTAAAGTAGGGCAATCCTGGGGAAGGAGTAGCGCCCCAACTGAACACCTTGGTGTGGTAGCTATCGAAAAGGCAGCTTTTGGGTAACCCTTGACTATGGTCGCCTACTTTACTACAATCATTTGTGTCGAAATGATACTTTCCAAACACCTTATGCTATTTAGTGATCTTCTAATTTATTTCTTGGAAATAATGTGCCATTCGTTCATTGATTTCCCTTTTTTTTAACCAAGAGGGAAATAATATTATGCCAAAAATCATAAACGTAAATATAATCAGTACTATATCATTATTAGAAAATGATCCCAAGGAATTTTAACATATCATTTAAAGGAAATATTTTTAAAAAATAAGGAACAACTACACAACAATCAAAATATAAACATACAATGTACGCAATTCGCTAACCTCTCGGCATAAAATAACCTCAAACTGGTTCACCTGTGGCTAAAATAAATCAAGCAATCAAACTTCTTGAAACGATTATTAGAAGAGAAATTTCATGATGTTTTTACTCTCAATATTTTTTCTTGTTGCCATCATTTGTTGGTTTTTGTATGATAAAAAAATTGAAATGTTAGCGCGTCAAATCTTCTACAAAAGTAAAATAGAAGCATCGCGTTAAAAGTAATACCCGTTAATCATTTTCTCTGAAACTATTAATGTAATATTATGTTTTTACACTAGATAAAGTAAAATTTACTGTATGATTGACAAATGTGTTTATATTTTAGGTGTTTCATTACTAGTATAGCAACCAGAATTATCTGCCAGCAGAAAATAGTAAAACATTACGTGACCACAATATTCCACAGCCCAACAATTCAAACTATTTAGAATCAAACTACTGCTTATTCGCGTTCCCAGTGCGAAATTTAAAATATTTAAAACAAAAAGAAAAGTTGTTTTTTTTTTTCGTTTACTGCCGTAAGGTAAAGACACATTTTCTCTCTCCTACTTTGGTTTAATTTCCCACCAGCACTCACAGATTCTTTATTTATTTTTCAGTTTAAAATGCACACAAACGTCTTCCTCTAAATTGGCTGGAACTTTTCTTTTGTAAGAAGACTTTTTTGTGGTTTGTTTATATTATAAATATTTCATTCATTATTGTGTACTTTTTCTGTTACAATACATGAAACATAGTTTTGTTTATATATCGGAATTTTAGTGCATTCATTTTCATTTATTCTGTAGCCCTATTTTATCACGCATATTACATATACATACAAATCAAGATGAACGAAAATGGGAGACCCTGGTGAAAGAAATATAATTTTACAAATATGGGCTGATATATTTTTCTCGGAAAAACTTGTGATCGTAATCATTTTTTCTTTCCCTATTGTCAAACAAAAATCATATTTCTATTGCTTATATACAGCAATAATTCTTTCTTAAACAAAGAGGAACATACTGCTTTTGACAAGCGCAGAAGGCTCACGAACGTACGTAGCGATGCGACAATTGGTATGAATAATGTACAAAGATGAGTGAAACGGTTTAAATGTGGCCAAGCCCAAATTAAAGATAAATCACATTGTAAGAACTATTGACTGGAGCCTAAATCTTTGGGTTTGAGGCTATATTTTCAAATTGGATTAGTGGATTCAAAGGTGGTGCAAATGCATCACCATTGGTGGATACCTATTTGAAGACTACTATATTGTTGACAATGAATTAATCTTCACTGGCATATAGTTGCATATGTTTCATATTGTTATCAAGCATAAGCAGAAAATCATTACTTTCAAGATGACAATCAGCTATTACGATTTTCAGTCTTACCTTTTTCCCATTGAGTGGCCTCAGCCTTATTAGAATATATAATGGTTGGATAAGCATGGTGTGAGTCCCAAGCACATGCCTTCTTTGGTTCAGTGACTGCAAGCCAACCAAAATCATTTGGACATCCATGTTGAGCTTTTGCAGAATAAAAACTTCTGAGGGATCTAAATAAAAGTATAAAAACAGCATCAGCAAAAGACCAAATTGAGGAAAGCTAAAGGAGAAAAAGTCTGTTCCGACAATCTTTCAAGTCAAGAAGGTCTACCAGCCTTCTAAAACAATATCGGCTTTAACCATTTATGGCATTGGCAGATATGCAATTGTCTAACTGTACAAGTGCCTCTCTACCGTGTCTTATATTTTCACCTTTCGAGATTTTGCAGAAACAAAGTTACGAATAATTTGGTCAAAGTCTATCTTCTCTAGTTTTCTGTTCAGTTTAAAATGAGGGACAAATTGGATAAGTGATCTTGCGACATACTCGATCTCTAGTAACTTTTAATGAACTTCTATTTTGAGAAGTTTCTCTCCACAGTAGCCATAGAAAATGTGAGCCGTAGAGCAATCAAAACATTTGGCACTGTTTCTTTAACTTGACA
Organism: Sepioteuthis lessoniana; assembly: GCA_963585895.1. Classification (NCBI taxonomy): domain Eukaryota; kingdom Metazoa; phylum Mollusca; class Cephalopoda; order Myopsida; family Loliginidae; genus Sepioteuthis; species Sepioteuthis lessoniana. Next base: position 426,750 of record OY757929.1, on the reverse strand, counting down.
TCGATAAATCCATCTCAGCCATTTGATAGCCGAAGATTTGGTCATCATGTTCATGTCATATTCCAATTTGGAAGCTTCTCGCTTAAAAATCCAGAAGTCGAACTTCCAAAGGCAGCGTAGATACGTATTCGCTACCGAGAATTTTAAATTTTCGCTCCAACTCACCTTCAGTATCTTTCAGGATTGCTTGCGATGATAATCCAACGAAGATAATTTTCAGATAAGACATGGAGACAAATTGTGCGTCCAGTTTATTTGCAAATCGATTATGACATTCATAAAGATTTATCTTTACTTCCTGTACAAGTGTTTGACATGCATAATGTTCCTTTTCCCCTAGGTAGCTTTCTTTTTCTTCTAATCCGTTTTTAGCAAGAATTTCCATTTCTTCAAACTTTGTTTTACCTTGATTAATTGATTCTGACACCAGTGTGTCCCTGTTTCGATTAAAGAAAACTTTGGTCGAATCCATATGGGTTACACACACATCCAAAGCAATATCAGGTTCTTGAAGTTTCTTTTCGATGAGATTTATTTGTCTCAGAAATTCCTCGCAGTAAAATAAATGAGATATGAACAAGTTTTCAACTGAAAGCAAAATGATTTGTGCATCCACTCTCGTTTGAAGATTTTCTGAAGCTGAGGTTAATGAATCGAGTGCCTGGATCATTCCTTGAAATCCGATTTTCACTGCACGAATAGCTTTGTAACATACACTCCAACGAGTGGTAACTAAATGCTTCATCATGATCTTCAGATACGGAGATAAAAATTCCCACAGATGAATGGAAGAGGAGAAAATTGTATAGAGTCGCTCAATCACTCTGAAAAATGCAATGGCACTTGCATTCACAGCTGGGGCATGAACACTATTCTGACTATGATTTGAACACGGCACAAATTTAGCTTTCCCATTTATGTTTCTTAGACGTTGAACACCACCATGAACTCCAGCCACCTTATCAAATCCTATCCTTGTACATTTTTTTAAATCAAGTTTCTCTTTCTCCAGTCGATCCAAAATCATCTTCTTGATATCATAAGTTGTCTTTCTATGCTCAGGGATAAAACCAAGAAATTATTCTCGCACCTTCACTTATCTGTCTTCAACAACAATATATTGACAAATAAAACTCATCAAATCAGTATGAGAAATGTCCTGCGTACTGACTACTAGGATGGTAAAATAAATGGCTTTTCGAGTTCGATCCCATATATTTTCCTTCACGTGGTTTCCCAAAATATCAATGAATTCATTTTGGATTTTTGGTCACAAGTCCTCCCGATTATCATTAACTTCTTTCAAGTAATGCTTTCCAAGAACAGGATCATACTTGCTCATTAGTTCTACAAGTTCTATAAAGTTACCTTTATTGGAACTAGAGACATCTTCTCTGTGACCTCTAAAGGGCTGGTTCTGTTTTATCAGAGACTCTATGACATCAATTAACCTTCTTAAAACATGTCTCCAAATCTTTCTTTCATAGTTTGTTCTTGTAATTTACTGTCAAGGGCTTTACCTTTATTAAGGATAATTTCCAACATCTTCCATTCATTGAAAGTTCTTTGGTGGTCAGACGAATTTTCACGTTCAGGCATTTTTGAATTAAGCCTCCAGAAATTTTGAAATCCTGGATTTCTTGCTAGACTTGATTTGCGTTGCTCTGTCTCCCGGAAGAGAGGACAGCAGAAACAATAAAATTATTTGTTCGTCATTGAGTACAGCAACCATGATCTCAAAACAGTCTCTCTATTTTCCATAGTTTTGTAAAACCAGTTTTGTAGCATTAACCTCGGACTATTTTTCCCGAGTAATACAGTCGGAACAAACGGTTCATTTTTGTTTTGAAACTTTTTAGGTCACAATGTTAAAAGATCAACAAGAAACTGATCTGAGCAAGTTTGTGGCCAAAATGCTATGTCTTCGTACACAGTAATCTCTGTGTGTTGCCTGTTCTATTTCTTTTTTCCAGTAACTTCATCAGTTCCTTCTTCATATTCATAACTGTCCTTACTGTACATGATCATTGTCACCTTCAATTTCTTTAACAACGTTAATTCCTGTTGGAATTTACTCTTCAACTTTTATTTCTATATTTGTCTCCACTATATTTGTATTTTCCCCATCTCCCTTTCCTCCTAGTTCTGATGTTCATTCAGCATCTTCGTGTTTGCATTTTGCTTTAGCTACATATTTCTTCAGAAGGAAAACATATAAAGATGCAGCACATTTTCTTCCCTCGCGTTCTCTGGTAACTTTCAGCTTTTGATAAGCCGCACCACTCAGTTTTTGCCGTTTACTCATTGAAAAAACAGAAAAAGAAGCATATTCTTAGTTTGTAATACTTATATAAAAATTTGAATCTTGTAATATCCGCTTGATTTGATTTTTCTGAAAATTTTTACTTTAAAATCTCTAAAAAAATTTAAAAATTCAATGTTATTTTCACATAGCAGTTTTGAAATTGTGATTTTACGGAAAACCTATTGAAATCTCTGAAGAGCGTGATATTAGTTCAGTTTTTGTGCTTTAAGATTTACTAGTTTAGTAAAAACTTTCGAAATGTAAACAAAAATTGTGTATTTTTCTGGTTATAATCTACTACTCCAATCTTTTTCTACAAAAGAACCAATTGAAAAGAAAAATAAAATGACTTTCATTTTTAACAAGTTTCAAAAATCTACAGTTGATCAATCCGGGAGGAGATTCTATTGTAAAAGTTCAGGAAGAACTTTAACAGTTAATCAGCCTGGGTTGGTGGTGGTGGTGGGTGTTTCTTCAACTGATCCAATGTTTTATACTAACGTTTTCTAATAATGAAAAAAGTAAATAATTGGTTATCTTTAAGATACGAACTCCTGAATTTTTCTGCTTTTTTATGAAATGACGCCTTCAAATTATCAGTAGGAGTCAGCCTCGTACGCTACTTTGGTCTATTTTGTCCGGGAAAATTAACTTGTTTGTCATCTGAATTCTTAAATAATTTTTTTTACAATAAATTCATATGAGTATTTTTCAATAAATATATATAAAGGAACTTTTTTTAAATGATAAAATTTAAAAACTTTTTTAGCAATGTATTGAAAACATTTTTACAATGAATTGAAAACAAATCAAACATTATTTCAGAATTTCCTGAAAAAAAAAAACAGATTAAAAGAGCAAACGAGGCAGTCTCTTGTTGTTACTATGAAGAGAGCATTCCTCAAAAATAAGCTGCTAATTTTGGAATTTCATATTTTGGAAGATAACCAAATAAGTAAACTGTTTTTTGTTTGTTTTTTGGTTTTCTTTTGTTTTTATTTTTTAAATGAATAAATAGTTTAAATTCTTTCATAAAGTCATGGCAGTTCTGTTGAAAAAAAATAACGAGGGGTCATTAATGCGCTGTGACCAATTAAATTAAAATTGAAATTTTAAATTAAAATGAAGGCTATTCTGTTTTAAAATTATGAAAGAACAAAAAGAATTAAAGTTACATTATGAAGTTAAGAGGATTTTACCCAGGATTACAGGTCAGTCCAATGCTGTGTGTATGTGTGCCGCGACCGGCCTACGGACGTAAACAGATCAGATTACACCTTCGCCCTAGAAAAATAACATCCGGGTACGGCCAGAAATGATGAAGCCCCTTTTCGACTCTAACCGGCCGTTACAGCTAAGAAAGGGATAAATTAATATTTATCAACATTTGCAAAACACTTCTGCCAGAAATAATTCTATAAAAATGGAGGTAATACTCTCCGCTAGCCTATACCGGGCTATAGAAGTACTTTTCTACGTCCATTTTTGTAGAAGAACTTTCTATTCACGTGGTGCGACAGAAGTGGAGTTCTCTTTCTTCCATATGAAAAAGGCTTCCCGCTCTTTTTTAGGGTGTTTGTGACCTTTCCTCTCCAGTTGTTGGGTTGCATTTGGTAGGCCGTCTTACCTCTGGGCGGTTCTGCCGGGTGTGCCTCGGCCTCAGGGGGCCATCCCCTCAGGCTTACACCTCCGTCGAGGGTTGGGTTTAATGCCTGGCGCCTGAGGCGCCCCAAAAAGGGGAATGCCGACGGGGCCGGAGGTATTTTTGGCCTTGCCGGTCGCGTGTGGGCTTCGGCCCTGCGACTGGACCCACCTTAAAAACTGCCTTGTGTCATATTCGTGCGTTGGTGGGACGCATCAATAAATACCAGAGGTCCCCGCTCTTTTTTAGGGTGTTTGTGACCTTTCCTCTCCAGTTGTTGGGTTGCATTCGGTAGGCTGTCTTACCTCTGGGCGGTTCTGCCGGGTATGCCTCGGCATTCGAGATTTCCTCCAGCCTCAGGGGGCCAACTCCCCAGGCTTTTACCCCCTTCGTACGTTGGTGGGACGCATCGATAAATATCAGATGTCTACGCGGACGCTCTCAGGGGCCACTCGGCTCCACGAAGCTCGGGTCCTACGTTATCGTGGTTGCACCCACCTCACCGCCACTTCTAGTGGAAGATTCAACCTTTTTTTTACGGTCCTTTTTAAGGGCCCTGAGAGGTCTCCTTCTACGGGTTCGAGTATCTCTGGCGGTCATTAACGATCAGTCGAAATAGACGGCCTGGAGGCAAATACGAAGAGGACTCACTAAGACCAGCCGGTCTTAATCATCGCTCGGTTCCGCTCGTCCGTTTAGCTGAGCAGCGCTAAAGGCAAGGGTTAGCCTTTAACTACCGCTCCACTATCTGCGCAGCGCTAAGATAACGTCAATCTTAGCCTCGGCCTCCTGGCCTGTTCGCTCGACCATGCAGAGCTTTGGCGCACAAGCCTTAGCTATCGTCTCGATACGTCTGCACAGATTTGGTGCGCAAGCCTTAGCTACCGCCCGATACGCTCGCACAGCTTTGGCGCCAAAAGCCTTAGCTACCGCACAGCTTTGGCGTGAAAAGCCTTAGCTACCACCACAGCTTTGGGGCTAAATGCCTTAGCTACCACCACAGCTTTGGCGCGAAAAGCCATAGCTACCGTCAACGATACGCCCGCACAGCTATCTGGCACGACAAAGCCATAGCTACTGTAAACGATACGCCCGCACAGCTGTGGCGCGACAAAGCCATAGCTACCGTAAACGATACCCCCACACGACTATGGGGCACAACAAAGCCATAGCTACCGTAAAGCTGCCAACACCGATTTCGACCGCGACGCTCTCACGATGCAGTCCACGTAACGACTCGCTTTTACGGACTGCCCCAGCAACGCAGCATATAGTCCACGTAACGACTCGCTGTTACGGACTACCTTAGCAATGCGGCATCTAGTCCACGTAACGACTCGCTGTTACGGACTACACTAGCATTGCAACATCTGGCCCACGTAACGACTCGCTGTTACGGGCTAGCAACCAGATCGACACACCCCCGGTTAACCCAACTTACTGTCAAAACCGGGATATCGATCTACCGACCACGACGCTCCAGCAATACAGCATCCAGTCCACGTAACAACTCGCTGTTACGGACTGCGCTAGCATTGCAGCTACTAGCCACGACGACTCGCTGTACCGGCTAGCAACCAAAACGACTCGACCGACCTCAGCTTCCCGCAACGATCCTCCATCCAATGACTCGACTGAGCTCCGCTTACCCGCATCAAACATCTAGCTGTATCTCCATGACTCAACCTGCGCCAGCTACCCTCGTCGAACGTCCAGCCGCGCACATCTACGACTCGACCACACCAGCTATCGACGTAACCCATCCTAGCTGAAGACCACATACAACCGCCACGGACATTTACATACACGGTTGTAATTCCGCCAATAAAACCGTCACTTTTATTGTATCTGTTATCTCGCCTTTTGTCCTCCTTCATTGTCTTTGGCTGTCACTACACTCGCACGCATTAAACTAAATTTCATTTGCGGGGTCGATTCGCTTATCGGCTCCACAACAGGTGCTCTGTGTGTATATGCTAGTCTGTTCCAGGATTGGAGACACTCATAAAATGTATCATGGGTAAAAATCATTGGGACAATAAAACAATAAAACCCAAATATTTCTCAAAACCCATGTGCGTTTATCATTTACTATCAAAATCAACTATAACCCTTATTTTGATTCAATAATTTTGCTCTTAAATCTAATCAGTGTCCTGTGATATGTAAAAAAAAAATACCGGAAATTTCAATTAATCAAATTATTAATTAAACATATATATAATATTTTAGATATTTCAATATTTTATGAACAATAAGAGAAAAATACAAATTATAATCTAACGAAAAAATTTGAAAAAATGCGATATTTTATTCCATTTTTATTTTTATTTTTATGCCTAAAAGACGGCTGGTTTGGGATGGAGCGTTTAAAAAAAGACACTTTTTATTTCTCTATAATATAATTTTAAAATCTTTAGACTTCAAAGAAGAAGACGACTTTTCTTTATTTCTTCAAGCAACTTTCTTCTGAATGAGAAAGCGTTCGTAATTTTTTTTAACATATTAAAATCTCAGAAAATATGCTATCATACATTGGATAGTTTTAATCATACATTTTTTTAGATAGATTAAATAAATCATTATTTAAGGACAAATATTTCATTTTTGGCAAAAGTGTTCAAAGTCTCTCAAAATTTACAGTTAATTTTTAAGCGAATAAAATGTAGGTAAATTGCACCAGAGGAAATTTGTTTTTGGATCTCTTAAAGGAAAAAAATTGTTTTTAAAATTCCATTAGAAAAAAAAAAAAACTCGGTATAAAATTTTTAAAAAGTTTTTTAAAAACAAAATCAAAATTTTCAGATAACTTTTTCAGAGCGTTCACATCGTAAATTTAATTCTTGTGGTCTTCTCGTTTTTGATATTTTTGGAAATATAAAAATTAGCGATTGGAATTTTTAATTCAGATGATCAAGGTTTTTCAAGTCAAGGAAGTTATTCATTATAAAATTAATTTATTAATGAATAAAATACCAAGAATTTCATGAAAATTTCTACATGTTTACAATTGTTTTGAAATCATTGAAAAAAAAATATTCAAACATTCTATTTTTATTAAAAAAATTATCTAAAAACGATCCAAGGACGATTATCGCAAAGCAAAAACATTGGTTATAGAAAATATAAAACATAGAGGGGATTTCTTTTGGAATTTCGTGGTGGTGTAATTTTGTCGTCTCAGGAAGAGAGATTGCTCACTGCAGTGCTAGCTCAAAGTACCGATATCTCAGAGAGTCGCCTGAGCTTATTAAAAGCTGAGGTCGTCAACAGGGTGGCATTTTATGTATTCATGATGTTCCCAACAAAAAGGAATTTATGTGAAAAGAAAATTTGAAAAAACAAATTTCTTTATTGAAAATATCATAACATAAAAATGAATTATCGCTTCTTTAATTTTTTTCACCCGCAAAATACTGCCTCTATAAAGTGCCACTTGGTTCACCACTGACTCCCTTATTTAGCAAGGATGACGGCTAGAGCGACGTCTGGGGGGATATTTCTCGATGGATAAAGCCAGCCCAGCAAGAAGGAAAAATGTAAAGCGACTCTCCTCACAACAGACGGGGCTGACGGAAGATACATACATAATACAAAATAGGGTAAATGAAAACCTATGACGGTGCAACTTAAATATATGTTCTGGGAATATTACGGGGTAGATTCTGAGCCCCATGAATTTTCAATACAACTTCCGAATGCTAGGCAGTTTAGAAATGGGGGCCTACAGGATTATATGTAAAGAATCCTACAACTAGCTTACCCGTGGTACGGGTAAGAGGGACCCGATACTTACTGGTTAAGTTAGGAATTTTTTTAAAGGGATCCTGGAGTAAAACTAGCAGTATTAAGATACAAGTCACCTCGCATTGAGAGAAATACCAAAAAGCTCTCTCGAAAGGTAAGCGGCAGGTTAAGGTTAGTGCCCCTCCCGATTGTTGTGGGTGAGTGTGAGTAAGTTCCCGTCCGTATTTTACGGGTATTACTTTCAGGTTTAGTTCCACCACAAATACAACATAAATTTTACGAGCACGTAAACAAATGGAATATGGCAACAAGGAACATTAAGAAACAAACAATTTGATAATTATAACAAACAGGATAAAAATAATGAGAAATACAATGTCCATTTTATATACGAACGGCCTTTGTAGAAATGCAGTTATGACCAATTGAATGAAAATAGGGCTGTTCGCCCGTGTGTGTGTGTGTGTGTGTGTGTGTGTGTGTGTGTGTGTGTGTGTGTGTGTGTGTGTGTGTGTGTGTGTGTGTGTGTTAGTAAAATCTATCAAATAAATGGGTCCAGAGTTGGCCGAAATAAGGAGGATAAAAATCTTGGCTTTACTTACATACATGGGTATGTGTGTGTGAATATAAGTGATGGATCGTAAGTATGGGTATTTGTTTTCTTAAGCCCACACGTGGGTTCTTATGATCTTTGGCGACTTCGTGTCGCATCTATTAGTCGGTAAAAGAAGGTCGCGTGTTTTTTTTTGTCGTTTCCTGCGTTTGATGGGTAGCCGAAGTAATGAACTTTTAGCAGTGGAAGGAATTGCCTTTTGGTAGTGAAAGGAATGAATGACCTGGTTGATTAAATTCTTCGTTATTTATACTTTTGGGGGTCACTTAAGTGGATCAAAAAATAATTTTATTGTGGGTCCTAAAATTCAAGCGCGCAGACATTTCTTGATCAATCAGATTCGTATATTTACTTATTTATTTTAGAGGCTAAATATTTTTCTGTTAATTAGTCTCTGAGCCGGATTTTCTAGAATGTGTTGCGGAGACGATAAACATGTCGACCCCGCAAATGTTTTTTAGTTAAAGGCGTGCGAGTAATGACAGCCAAAGACAATGAAGGGAACAAAGGCGAGATAACAGATACAACAAAAGTGACGATTTATTGTCGGAATTACAAACGTGTATGTAAAGTCGTGGCGGTTGTATTTGGTCTTCAGCTAGATGGGTAATGTCGATAGCTGGTATGGTCGAGTTGTAGATGTGCGCAGCTGGATGTTCCATAAGGGTAGCTGGTGTAAGTCAAGTCGAGGAGATACAGCTAGATGTTCGATGAAGGTAAGCTGAGGTCGGTCGAGTTGTTGAATGCAGCTGGACGATCGTTGCGGGAAGCTGCGGTCAGTCAAGTCGTTGAATGCAGTTGGACGATCGTTGCGGGAGGCTGAGGTCGGTTTTGGTTGGTAAATTGATGTCCCGGTTTTGACAGTACGTTGGGTTAACCGGGAGCGTGTCGATTTGGTTGCTAGCTCATACAGCGAGTCGTATGTGGGCCAGATGTTGCAATCCTAGGGTAGTCCGTAACAGCGAGTTGTTACGTAGACTAGATGCAGCATTGCTGGAGCATCGTGGTTGGAAGATCGATATCCCGGTTTTGACAGTACGTTGGGTCAACCGGGGGGTCGATCTGGTTGCTCGCCCGTACAGCGAGTCGTAAGTGGGCCAGATGCTGCAATGCTCGGGCAGTCCGTAACAGCGAGTCGTTACGTGGACTGCATGCTACATTGCAGGAGCGTCGAGGTCGAAATCGGTGTTGGCGTGTGGAGTCGAGCGAGTTGGTGACTAAGACTGAGCCGTGTCTTAGTACTACGGACCAAGTGAACGGACGGGGAAACCATGGTTAAAGTTTGCCAGGCCTTAACACATACGAAGTCGAGCGAGCGGATCGGTGAAGCAAGAGCTTTGTTGTGCCCCTAGCTGTGCGGGCGTATCGTTGGCGGTAGCAATGACTTTGCCGTGCTAAAGCTGTGAGGGCGTATCGGACGGTGGCTAAGGCTGTGTCTCACCAAAGCTGTGCGGTCGTATCGTTGACAGTAGATATGGCTTTTGCACGCCAAAGTTGTGCGGACGTACCGGGCGGTAGCTAAGGGTTTGCGCGCCAAAGCTGTGCGGGCGTATCGGACGGTAGCAAAGGGTTTGCACGCCAAAGCTGTGCGGATGTACGGTGACGATAGCTAAGGCTTTGCGCGCCAAACCTCAGCACTATCGAGCAAACAGGCCAGGAGGACGATGCTAAGATTGGCGTTATCTTAGCGCTGCGCAGACAGCGAAGCGGTAGCTAAAGGCTAGCCCATGCCTTTAGCGCTGCACTGCCAACAGACGAGTGGAACCGAGCGATGGTTAAGACCTGGCGGTCTTAGTGAGTCCTCTTCGTGTTTGCCTCCGGGCCGTCTATTTCGACTGGTCGTTAATGAACGTCAGAGATACTCCAACCCGCAGAAGGATACCTCTTATGGCCCTTAAAAGGACCGTTTGCGCATACCAATGTGATGGGAAAAAAGGAGCGAATCTGCCACTAGAAGTGGCGGTGAGGTGAATGCAACCACGATTACGTAGGATTCGACCTCGTGGAGCCGAGTGGCCCCTGAGAGCGTCCGCGAAGACCTATGAATTTTTCGCCGCCGAAGCCTTTTTCATATGAAAGAAAGGCAACACCACTTCTACTGCGCCACGTAAATAGAAAGTTCTTCTATAAAAAATGGAGGTAGAAAATAAGTACTTCTTTATCCTGGTATAGGCTAGCAAAGATAATTCATTCCATTTTTATATAATTATTTCTGGCAGAAGTGTTTTGCGAATGTCGATAAATGTTAATTTATCCCTTTCTTAGCTGTAACGGCCGGTTAGGGTCGAAAAAGGACTTTGTCATTTCCGGCCGTACCCGGATGTAATTTTTCTAGGGCGAACGAGTAATCCGATCTGTTTATGTTTGTAGGCAGGTTGCGGAAAATGTTCTCATTCTATGTTTTTAGCTGATTGGTTGAAAAATATAAAAATGTAACTTTAATGTTAATGCGATTTTGATCCAAAATTTCTAGAATTTTCTTATGTATGTTTTTGGGGTTGATTATTTTAAGGCTAAAAAATGTCTATTCTATATGATGTCGATCATGAACCGGTGGAGATCTGTCACACAAGACACTACTGGACGTAATGGTCCCAATGTTAAAAATAAATAAGTCGAAGCTAAAAAAAAACAAACAAGATACTTACCACACAAGTTAAAAATGTTTTATTTTATAAAGTGGACAAAAACAGACTAAAACTAGTGGGGTGTATATCAGTTCCTATACAAGAATCAATTCATTAACAAAACATAAAACAAAAGCAAAATTAAAAACATTAGCAAGAATTGCATATCTCTAATATTCCTTCACGAAACATAAAACTAAGGTAACATTAATAATAGTATCTAAAATTACATGTATCTTACTTCCCTGAAAGCGGCTGAAACCAGTTCGCTTTTTTCTTTCCCTTTTTTTTTCTCCAAGTTGGGAAAAGTCAAAGACTTCTTAGTTTGTCTGTGAGGAAAGTTAGTTATTCAGTCGTCGACGACTTTTTCTTTTTTTCTTTCGTTTCTTTACTATTTTGTTGTTGTATGTGGTAAGAGTTTACTCTTTTCCTTCTTTCTTTTCTTGTCTTTTTCTTTCTTTCTTTCTTTCTTTCTTTCTTTCTTTCTTTCTTTCCCCTACGATGGGTTATGGAGAAAAGAGGCTGAAATTTTACTTCCTTCTCTCACTTTCAAAATGAACCTTTGACTCCTCCCTCTACAACAGCAAAAGCAAGCCCACCGTTTCTGCTAATATGATGCCAACAAGAACAACCCTGTTCCTTTCTGTCATCCTCCAGCTGGCTGAACCAAAAAATACTTTACAATCCGCTACTCTGTAGTTAGAATAGCAAACCGTTGCTCTTTTCTCTGCTAACGAGTCCTTCAAAAAGAAAAAAAACTACACCATCATAGCTGGTCTGGGAGTAGAGGGAACCCCAGAGCAGATTATGGGAAGGTTCATCCAACAGGGCGCAACAGAGATAGAGATATAGAATGTTGTAGCTATAAAAAAAGAGGGGGATACACCTGGAGGCCATGCAGGTAGCAGCCTACGGATTCAGGAAACGATCTGATGCCGTCCGCCACGGACCAGGCGAACAGAAACGCACATTATCGACATATGTGATTGGTGATATAGGCTCACTGATTTCAATTACAATTAGATCAAGGTTAATTAGTTATAGAGCCTTAGTAAACATGGGTGCAGAGGTCTTCGCAATTAATAACAGGGTATACCGAGCACGAAACCCACAGTAATCACGTCAGATAAATCATGAAAAGTCTCGATATTAATAATGACCAACACTAATCAAACGATAACTTTAAAACGGGGCTGTTCCGTTGATAAAATTAATCGGACCACTAGTATAAGCGAAATTTCTAGGGCTGACAAGAAAAACAACCGGATCACGGAATGGGAATTAGGTTTAAAATCTTTCTATTGGCACGTAGAGTTGAACAAAGATGATTAGAAAAGCATCATTTACGTCACCGGGGGCTTTTTCAGTTCAACATTACGCCTTTTAGGCTTGCTCATGCACCTAGAGTATTCTAGGTGTTAATGTCTAGTTTTAGAACAGGAAGAAAAGTTACGTTGAAGGGCGGAAAAAATTTTGGAAAAAAGTGCCTAGAAAACTTTTCATTCCTTCTTTAAAGAGAACTGAAATGCGTTAGAAGGAAATGAAATAATAAAACAATATAAAATAAAATAAAAAATATAATAAACATTCTATGATTCAAACATTTATGAAATAAACTTCTTTAAAAAAATAATCTCATTGGGGACCAATTCAACTTTAAAAATATACATACATATATTAGAGGGGTTTTGTTTTCAAAGAAAACTTTTTATAAGCAATTTTTCTGGGCACTAGTGAGTTTTAGTATAATCCAAATGGAATCCTTTTGTTATTTGCCCCCACCCCACCCCCGCCACAAAGCATAGATGGGATCGGTGCAGTTATAAAGTACGTAGCTACGGCTACAACACCCTGCGAAACGGTGCGTGTGAAAAACACGACGAGCTTCGTAGGCTTGCAACGTTTCCGGAAAATAAAGCTCGGGCGCTTAAACCTACCTACACTGCTTTTGAGTTTTCTCTACATCACGTTACATAACAGGTGCAATGTATCATGGTCAAGTCACGTTGGCACCAGTTTTAGCAGTTTAACGGAACGACCCCATGACCCAAAGTTAGGAATAGGCTATCCATTGAAAAAGTAAGAAAGAACCAGGTAATAACCACACATTTCCTGTTCATTGAATGTTGTGGAATTATCTAGCAGATTCTAGAGAATTTTCCAGCCTGACGATGGATATAAAAAGCCGGCCCCGTCACAAAAGAAGGAGAGTGTAGCTTTCAGTGGGCAGAGTAGAGCAATTCCAGGCCGAAGCGAATGAGTCGGATGTTTTACCCGCTAAATTCAATAAAGGACAACCGGTAGCGAAAAAGAATACAAAAAGCCATCTCCTCAGCACCCTGACATTTCTAGCATCCATCTTGATAGCAGTAACCTCACACCAACTGCTCTATTTTACTAACTTGCTAAGAATCATTCTATGATAAGCACAATTATGGTTATTTACTTTGCTTAAACTATCACAAAACAACAATAATGAAACACCTTGTGAGAAACTAACTCGTTAAACTAATGAATTGGTATGTTCTTCGGGTTTGAGAGTCTATTTTAGAGAATTTTAAGAGGATTGTTCAAAAGAAAAATATTCCTATTATGTGCCATTCTTGTTGGGTTACGATTACATACAGTATCATTCATAAATAAGTACACTTATATATATATATATATATATATATATATATATATATATATATATATAATTAACTTAAATCGCGAGTTGTAAATCTTCTACTAAAGTTTCACCTTATCGGATCATCAGGAAGTCCAACTAATGCTAAAAGTGAAAGCGCCGTCTTATATTCACCAAAAACCCACCTAGTTTAGAATTTACATAAAACAAAACAAAAAAAACAATATATATATATATATATATATATATATATATATATATATATATAAAAAAAAAAAAAAAAAAAACCTTACGTTTATTAATAAAAAAAAATCTCTGAAACCTATTCCTAATTATAGAGCAACCACGCCCTTTTGTGTCTACAACTATTTAACACCTCCGGGATGATTGTTTGATTATCGTGGATAAAAGCACACCGAGGAAATGTGATGATATTAGAAAAAGATTGTATAAGATGAGTTTGCATTTAGGTTAGATATAAGGACGGACCTAAAAATTACCGATTATCTTGATGTTACTTTAAACTTATATAGTGGAACCAGAAAAAGGAACCAGGATCTGCGTTATGTGAATAGGGGATCCAATCACCCAACACAGGTGTTTAAACATGTACCTAAAGGAATAGAGCATAGGTTATGAAATAACTCCTCCTATAAGGAAATTTATGAACGAAGCAAGCAGGAATATGAGGAGGCTTTGAAGAATGACGGATATAGGATCAATTTAGAATATCGGGATAGGGAGGAAAGTAATACGCAAAAAAGGAGAAATAGACCTAGGAAAATTTTATGGTTTAATCCCCCTTATAACATGGAGGCAGTCAATAACTTAGGGAAAGAATTCTTTAAGTTATTAAAAAGAAATTTCCCTAGTGGGAGCCCGTTACATAAGATATTTAATAAGAATTGTGTTAAATTAAGTTATAGTTGCATGCCAAACATCAATGGCATAATAAACAAGAGTAATATAGCTAAATTAAGTAAGGAGAAAAATAAGGTGATTTCTAAATGCAACTGTAGGGATAAGGTTAGATGCCCGCTGGAAGGCAAATGTAAGCAAGAATGTATAGTGTATAAAGTGGAAGTATATAGTGATCCGAATAATAAGAGAAACAAAAAGATATACTTTGGGTCGACGCAAGGGGATTTTAAGACTAGGTACTATAACCATAAAACGAGTTTCTCACACGAGAAGTATAGGCATAGTACTACGTTATCTAGTTATGTGTGGGAACTCAAGGATAACAAAGGGATAGATCCTATAATGAAATGGGAAGTAATAAAGAAATGCCGGAAATATAGGGCTGGGGATAGAAGTTGTCTCCTTTGCATGGAGGAAAAACTAGCAATAGCATCTTGTAAAAGTAGGGATATGTTAAACCAAAGATCGGAGGTGTTAAATAGTTGTAGACACAAAAGGGCGTGGTTGCTCTATAATTAGGAATAGGTTTCAGAGATTTTTTTTATTAATAAAAGTAAGGTTTTTGGGGTTTTTTTTAAAATTTTGTTTTATATATATATATATATATATATATATATATATATATTATGTAAATTCTAAACTAGGTGGGTTTTTGGTGAATATAAGACGGCACTTTCTCTTTTAGCATTAGTTGGAGTTAGACTTCCTGATGATCCGATAAGGTGAAACTTTAGTAGAAGATTTCCAACTCGCGATTTAAGTTAATTTTATAATTGGCTCCACTTGTGTTGAGCACTTTTGTAATAGTAGCATTGCAGGATTCGCGGAAGGTTTTTAGTTTTCTTTTGACCAACTGACTGCGTATCCCTTGATTTTTTTCAAGGGGTCGGACGAGGTTGGCCTTTTCTTTCTTTTTGACCTATAATTTTTTCTTTTCCCCCCGGGCAGTGATTCGAGATACTTTTATCTCTTGTTCCTGATGGGATTTTTTTCGGTTTTTTTTTCTGGTACCGTGAATGCTGGTAGATATTAGATTAGTATATATATATATATATATATATATATATATAAGGATTTTATTATTTCTAGTGGATCATTATAAAATCAAAATAGCTTCAATAAAAATAATTACAACGGCTGTACCAGTGAAAATTTCATGAATATATATGCTAAGGGGTTGATAAATATACCGGTTCCCACAAACATTTGAAATATAAGTGATTGACAACGAACTAGGCAAGAATGACAATGTTTCGAAAGGCCAAACTTTATTATGGCGAATCGTAAATTGAGATAGCGTAAGGCGAACGGTCGCCGCGGACGGATGGTGATCGTTGGAGCAGGATCTAGTCGCTGGTGCAGGTCTGGATTGCAGATACAAGACTGTTAGGCGTTGGATAGGTGGTCGCTGGTTCAGGACTGGTATCTGCTGATGCAGGAAGGTGGTCGCCGGTTCAGGACTGATAGCTGCTGATGCAGGAAGTTGGTCGCTGGTTCAGGACTGGTAGCTGTTGGTGCAGGAAGGTGGTCGCTGGTTCAGGACTGGTAGTTGCTGGTGCAAGAAGGTAATCGTTGCTGCAGGACTGGTGGTCGTTGGAGCAGGGCCGGTAGCTGCTTCTGCAGGAAAGTGGTCGCCGGTGCAGGAAGGTAGCTACTGGTGCTCTCTCTGAGGGTATTAGATTAGACTTTCAGAATTAGGCCTGAAAAGGACTGTTAGATTGAGAGGCAGGTAGTCGTGTCTGCTGCATTGTGCCGTCTCCGGAGTTGTTTGAATAGACTTTCTGAGTAGACCTGAAAAGGGCTTTTAAGCTGAGAGGCTGGCAATGTTCCTGCGTTGTCTGTGGATGATTGAATACTTGCGTCGTCTGCCGGCTGGAACCAGGACGTCGGCTTTAGGGGCAGCCTTGATTAGTCCTCGTGAGCCGTTGCTGCTGATTAGGCTTCGGTCGTAGAATGACCTGGGGAGAATCGGATTTCTTCCACATCCTTGGCTGACGTCCAGCTAAACTAATTATATTTGCCTCTGCCTCCCACCAGACAGGGCTTGATACGAGGTCAATGACCCGAAGGCCGGTTAAAGAGGGGATTAAGGGGATGGGTAGGTCGGGAACGAATCGAGACTCGAACCCTGCTCGTCTGTGCTGGTCATTGACTCACTTAGTGCAATGTGAGTCTAATGAGCCAAGCTGTATCACGAACCCAAATCTGGGTCCAGGCACTGATGCTGGGTTATAGGTTAAACTAGACAGCAAGGTCTAGTGCTATACATGGGGGCCATAGGAGTCAATAATGCAGCTCACCTTACTGAAGGTAGCCCAGCCGAAACTGGGAGCCTTACGGCTTCAAGTCTGCGATTGTTCCTTTTTCGAGCCTCACTCTGGCCAAAAAGGCTAGACTGTGCGCTGCTACTCTATGTGGTCTAAGTAGAATGAGTTTGCTTATTATTACTAAATAATAGTGAGAAACTTCATTCTACTTCGACCATGTTTTATTTGTCACTATCTATATTGTCCATTAGTTTAGGACTGTCCTTAGAAAGATTGACGGAATATGATATTTTAAAAAGAACGTCCTGTGTGGAGCTATTTAGTTCATTAACAACTCGTTCCTAAATACTAATCACTTCTTCGAAGTGGGGTTTTGTTTGGTTTATGAGTAGCCGGTTGACTACGATATATATAAGGATTTTTACTGATTTTTGTAAAGGAACAAACTCACATCTTTTGCCACTGAATTTAAATACAGTAAAATTTGGTAATATAAAATTTAGTAATTTATACGTTTCACTAGAAAATATTAAATCTTTTAGAATGAAATTAACACGGGTAGGCGTGTATTTTTTATTCATGGGTCATACGTTAGAAATTAAGACTAAAATACAGACAAAAATAATTTATCTTCCGTTCTCTAGTAACGGTTAAATTTCAATAACCCACTTGCAGTACCATCTTGAACATTTGAAGAACTGAATAAACGTGGGAAGATTTTTAAAGATGAGTAGATAATGTGTTTGATGACTTTTTTCGTCATTTGGACAGAAATTACGATCGACGACTTTTGTGTCATATCCAGCTTCAAGTACCAGTAAGATCATAGGATTTACATAATTTGAAATGGACGTTATGTCACTTGTTCCCCAAACAAAGATGGTAGACGTCGCAAAACTAAACAGTCTCGGGAACCTATTGGCCCGGAGAACCACGTGTTTAATGCTCAGAACTACGTCCGCAACTTCAATTTTCTCCCACGTTTTTGGAGCCTACTCCATGACAAGAATTCCCTATAAATATTTCGTCTTCCAACACTTTTCCTCTTTTTCACCTTTTTACTTACAGGGTCAACACACTCTTTTCAATGTGACTTCCAGAGAGAACACTCTCACTCTCTCAATTTCGACTAACAGATTAAACACACTCTTCCTCTTTTTTACATTTGACTTCCAGCTGTTAACCGCCACAAAATTGTATACGCCATGCAACCATTCTCTTCCTAGTTACAATTTCTCCGTGAAACTTTTTCCAGCCTTGAACAGAAATTTCGTCAAACCACAGACAGAAATAAACAGTAGAAATACTTAGTCACCACGTATAGGACATTTTGTTACTTAGTCATTTTTTGTAGTATTATTGTTAGTCACACACACACACACACACACACACACACACACACACACACACACACAGAGGAATATTTCACGGACAGTATTAGAACTCAAGTAATATTTTAGAATGTTTCATTGCATGTATTGTTAAGATATAGATTTGAGTTTGTTTTTACCGCTTTGTTTTAAATGTTCTTTTTGCACGCGTAGTTTCACATCTTTCATATCGTTTACTTCATTTACCTTATTTTCCAAATAACAACCAACAAAATATACACCAACGTCATACCACTATGAATAGGAGACTAACTTATCCACAAAACAACATGGCACATCCTACAAGATCCTCTCTCGATTTAACTGCAGTTTATGTCCACATTACACATTCATAAATTCTACTCACTGATAATCTATTTCAAAGCAAAGGTTGGCTGCTCCTTTGTAAACGTCTTTCCATGGTGACTCCAATATTTGAGACATCGAGAACCAATTTTCTGAATTTGTTTTTTGACCATCAAATACCATGTACAGAATTTCTCTGTTATTCTTGTATAAAGATAACTTAACCTGAAATTTAGAAAAAAATTTTCATTTATCTATAGGCACAAATTATCTCTGATTTGATTCAAAATTATCGAATAAAAATTCACCGACAAGTTCATTTGTAAAAACTTCAAAATCGTCAAAAATTGAATTTAATTTTGTTTGTTTGTTTGTTTTTTCTTTTTTTTATGCTGTGGACCAACAAATTCGGTAGCTGCTGCTTTACAATTAAGCTGTGTCATATGACGGGTCGGACTGGCGATAATTTATGATTTATTGTTATCAAAATGAATAGTATGTATTAAAGTATGTATTAAATTATATCTATATTTACGAACTATAAGGGTAAAGGAAATAGGAAGACACAATAGCATCAATTATCTAATGTATTGCTTTGAAAATCAGAATCCAGGTTCTGGTTTTTACCTAAGCTCGATCACTAGCCTCTGGTGCCTATCAATATTTTTGTTTTATGTTTTTAGCGTATAGTAAATCTGAGTATTCTACAATTTTGTCTCAGTTTTAGACAATCTGTTCATCATAAATTTAGTTTTTTCAACATTAAAAAAATGTTATCTTTGGAACAAACACAATTACAAATTTTGTGTGGATTGAAAATGTGTACTTAAACTTGTCACCAAGATTCATCAAAGAAATTTAGTCTAGCCACGGTATTACGTTCACTTTCGGACTAATACCCTTTGGAAAGGGATGAACACCCTTATCCCATCACCTCTGGATTAAATAATGTTTCTGCTGTTTTTCTAATTGGATAGCTTTGGCATTAAATACCCCACAAAGAGTGATATGCCAGGAAAGAAAGAAAGAAAGAAAGAAAGAAAGAAAGAAAGAAAGAAAGAAAGAAATCAACTACTGTTTTAAAATTTCATAAATTTCATATATTTTTTAAAAATTACCAATAACAGAAACCAAAGAAACAGCTATTATCTGGGATTTAACGATCCAAACGAATAGAAAAATAAAGAACAATAACCAGACTTATATATAGTGATTAAGGACTATAAAAGAAAGATGTTTTCCAATTGATATTTCAATGCCAACTGATAATAACATATCTATCAAATAAAATAACTAACTACAAAGACTTAGAAATACAAACTATTAAATCAAGCGCCTTAAAACTACCACCATGTCAGTAATAGTGGGTGTTCTGTATTTTATCAAGGGACTCATAAACATATTAATAAGATATCTGACCATACCACCCTATATGCAATGCAAAAAATGGAACTTTGTGTAAGTGCTCATCTAATTAGGAGAATATTATCAATGTAAGTGGGAAAGTTCCACCCAAAAGAGACGGTAAAACATGAATACATAGAATAGATGCAATCGCTAACTTCTCTCACCTTAGGTTTCCAAAGGTTTCGAAATGAGAATGGAAGAGTGTGAGTAGAGACCCACCAAGACTATAGGGCATTACTGAGATCGGCCAGAAGACTTCTGGAGAGTTGAAGATACTTGCTGTCATTCAGACTCTAGTGAAAAGCCATCAGCTAACGCTGGTGTGTAGAACTCTTAATGAGTATAATAATAATAATAATAATAATCACTGGACCTTAGCATGGGGGATGTGAAATTGGGAGAATGGATCCAAAGTTAGGTCAACGGCAAGCCACATTAGATGCTTGCCCGAAGAACTTCATAGTTCAACGGCCATGGTAAATATTTCGGTCAGGAAACTACTGCTACCCATCGATAAGGATGGAATCTATTGATGAGGAAAAAAACAGCCAAACTATTTTTTGTGACCCGCTGATAAGTTATCTTATTCAAAGAGAATTTAATCACGTCTGTTACAGGTGCGCAGATTTTAAACAATCCCTGCGTCTAGTATAAACACTACCCATGATGAAAATGCGAAATCGAATCAAAACACTAAGTCGGACCCAGACAACATGTCTGGGTGTCATGATCGGCAGGTGTTCTCTTGATAGCTAACATGAGGGACCTGATCTTCATCCTGCGAATGCTGACAGTTCTTTTTTCAGGTTCACGAACGATGAGATAAGTAACCACACAAACTAGAGACACTAACACAGAAAATGAACAAGGGAAGATAACAAAATTGCATTTCACTGTTATTTTAGGATCAACCCTACACAAAGGGAAGGGAACATAGCAGAAAAGCCGAATGGATAAGCAACGTGGGAAAAGAATTAGAAGGACTCGAAGAAGGACTGAAGGCGAAAAAAATCCTTGATTCACTCAGAGCAGCACTCGAAAAAGTACCAAATAGGAAAATGCCAGGCCATGTTGGCATTCATGGATACTAGTTTTAAAAAATTCACTTCCAACCATTACAGACTGGCTATCGAAATGAATTGATGCTTAAAAGAAACAAACATAGCCGAATGGATGACCAAAGGAAAGATTACATTGATCCAAAAAGCCCCCCCCCCCCAAGAATTTCCCCTAAGAACTACAGATCCATAATATGCCTACCGATGATGTGGAAAATACTAACGGTACAAATCAAGAAGGAAATTTTCTATTCGCTAATAAGCCGTGGACTGTTCTCTGAGGAACAAAAAGAATGCGACAAGAGAACCAGAGAAACGGGAGAGATACTATACAATGATGAACACATCTTCAAGGAAAGCAAAACGAGATAGAAAAATAAAGCTAAGGCGTGAATTGATTACGAAAAGGCATATGAGATGGTCTCGCAAAGCTGGATAATACTATCTATAATAGCAATGATACCTCTGAGTCAGATACTTAAGAAATGCAGATAAAAACTTCATGAATCGCAAGAAAAAATCAACTGCCTAATGTACATGGACGACATCAAACATTTTGCCAAAAAGGAAAAGAAGTGGAAAATCTGATACAGGCTGTGAGGATATTTAGTGACGATATAGGGATGGAATTTTGCATCGAAAATGTACCATGCTCATAACGAAAAAAGGAAAACGACAAATAACAGAAGGAATAGAACAACCAAATCAAGAAAAATTTGAACGCTCAGAGAAAAAGAAACTTACAAATACTTGGGAATATTGAAAGGGGGAATCAACAAACAAGCGGAGATGAAAGAAAAAATTAAAAAATAATTCCTCAGGAGAACGAGAAAACTGTTCAAAACCAAACTAAACAGCAGAAATCTCATCAAAGTGATAAACACCAGGGCTGTCTCCCTCATAAGACACTCAGCACCATTCACAAAGTGAACTAGAAAAGAACTTCAACAAATGAACCTGAGAATAAGAAAACTCATTTCAATGCATAAGGCCTTACCTCCCAGAGATGACGTAGACAGACTGTATATGTAAAGAAAAGAAGGAAGAAAAGTTCTTGCCAGCATTCAAGATGGAGTCGATATATCGATACAACGACAAAAAGCTCGGAGAAGACTGATTACAGTAACCAGAAACAATACTTACAACACCCACATCAACAGAAAAAAAATAACCAGAAAACCAACATGGGAATAAAAACAACTCTATGGACATTTCAAGCCACAAACAAGCGAAATCTCACACGAACAAACTTGGACATGGTTAATAAAGGAAACCTTAAGAGAGAAACTGAATTTCTTCTGATTACAGCAAAAAACAATGCCATAAGGACGACGTCAAAGCAAGAATAGACAAGACGTAACAAAGTAGCAGATGTATATTATGTGGGGACAGATTAAATGATCAATCAGATAATTAGAGGATGTTGTAAATTAGCGCTTACGAATGGCTGGGGAAGATGATCCATTGGGAATTGTGCAAGATGTTTAAATTTGACCGTAAGATCAAAGGAACTTGCTGTCACTCAGACGCCAGAGAAAAAAAACATATGCTAACGCTGGTTTGAGAAATTCTCAAAAGATAATAATAATAATAATAATAATAATAATAATAATAATAATAATAATAATAAGAAGAAGAAGAAGAAGAAGAAGAAAAGTGGAAGAGGGGGGTGACATCGATACCAGTTGTAGTTGGTGCACTTAAAACGGTTACCCAAAGTCCTGAAAAAAAGACTAGAGGAAATCAGAGGGAAAATCGAGACCATCCTGACCACAATATTGTTAATATCAGCTATTATTTTCTGAAGATCCCGTTAGACCACAAGAGAATCACTGTCATTCAGACTTCAGGGAAAGATCAGCCAACGCTGGTGTAACAAATTTGCAAGAAGTAAAAGAGAGGTGAAAAAACAGTGGAAAAAGAAGGTGTCGATGACACAAATTGTAGTTGAGGAGCCTGAAACACAGACTGGAAAAATTGTTAAGATCGGCTAGACTAGCAGAAGAGAGCTGGAGACGTAAGAAAACTTGCTGTCACTCAGTGAAAGCTGGAGTGAACAACTCACAAGGAGTGAAGTAATAATAATAATAATAATAATAAAAGTGACAGTTATGCCAATTATAATTGGTGCTCTTGGTACAGTCACCAGTGGATTGGTAAAAGGACAAGAGGATTTGGAAATAAGAGGACAAGCGGAGACAAATCAAACTATAGCATTGCTGCGATCGGGCAGAATGCTAAGAAGAATTTCTAGACATTTGAGGAGACTTGCTGTCACCCAGATTCCATTAAAAATCCATGTGAAAAACTCTCAAAGACCAAAAATAATAATAATAATAATAATAATGAAAGATCCCATAGATGGTCATACTCGTTGGCAATGTGATAATACTACAACAGAAGAAGAAACGGGGTTGAGCAATACATTGTTAGAAATATATTGTTTAAAAGCAACACGTACACAAAGTGCTTACAAGAAATGCCCATTGAGAATACAAGAAGTGAAAAACATTAATGCATCTTGACAAAATATTGCAGGCCGAAAAAGAACGATTCTAAGGAAATGCTTGTTCTTGGAGCTAGAAATTTCAGAAATATGTGCATTGATAAATAAAGAAAAAACCATCAGAAAGATAAACTCTTAAAAGAAACTGTTTTGGAAAAACTGAAATTCCCAATGGAACCTAGTATAATCACCAGTATTATAAAATTAACTCTAAAAGAAATAAATAAAGTGAGAATGAAAAAGTAAATCGTGATTGAAGAAAAGAAAATACTACCTTCACTGAGGAATTAAGATCGGAAACAGTAAAACTAGGAATAGACAAAGTTAATAAATTGTTAAAATATATTCTAACAGAAATCACAGATTTAACAATCTAATTTATACAGGAGCAAAAATACTCAGCAAAAACGAGGTTTTTCTTTAAGGAACCCTAAAAAGAACAAAGAGACAAAAGTTTTTAATCTTTTTCATTTGCACACTTATCAATGTTAGATTTTATTTCCATATAATAACTATAGCTCTTAATATTATTCAGTAATCCTTTAATAGAAGGTTTCATAATTTAAGCCTCGGACCAAAGTTTATTTATAAAGAAAAACAATCAAGCAAAAATACTTAAGAATGTTTCTAGAGTCTAATGTGTAAAGTATGTAATGATAAAACAAACGATCATATGCTCTGTCCTCAGAGCCAATGAATAAAAACTGAAACATGACAGAATTGGACAATACCTGCACTGGACAAGCTGCAGACACAATAAAAAGGATTAGTCAATATGAAAAACTGTTTTATTATTAGTTCCGACTGACTTTATATTTTAAAAAATTGCATGATCTCATTTTCTAACATCTTGATTTTTTCTAGATCTTGTAAATAACTTACTACAGTTGGCTGACAGCACACGCAATAACAAACCGAGTAAATTCAAATACTTCTAAGATCTTTCTAACATTGATGGGTAGCAAATGCATGGTTTATGAGAAATGTTTACGCAGTCAAGATTTACTATGAAAGAAATAGTTTTTGATGCTACTGTCTGGAAGGTAACATGGTTGATGGAAAGTTGATCATCGAATTTTTCGCCCATCGATTCCCTTCTTCGTCAAACATTACAGCATACCAATGAAAAGGCATTTTGATAAGATATATTTGGATGGGTCATATCACAGGGAAAAAGAGTTTATGCCTTTCTCAAGTGTATTAACGCTAAGTGAATATAAAAGGCCTCAGTTGATTTTGGTTTGTGGACACCAAATTGATCACTGTTAAAATATTAAGTCCTAACTAATGGTACCTTCAAGATAAGCATAGGATTTCTTTTCTATATCTGAGAACGATTTAATATCCGATTTAATTATGAAACCACCCTAAAAAAACTGCCTAATTTGAAAGTTATTACAATATTGATTAAAATTGATTGTAGTATATTCACGTACAATTAATTAAAACTTCAATAAGTTTGAAGTAATGGTTAAGAATTCCTTACTTTGTTGATAGGTAAATAGGACCAAATATCAATCAGAAGGCTCCTAAATAAATCAGAGCAGAAGGTTTGAGTACACGACGTGGAGCTCCAACTCATGTATGATCCCTTTCCAAGAAAAGACGGACCGCATTTGAAACCGCTTCCTCCTTTTATAAAATAAATTTTGTTCCAGTTCTTGTCTGAAAAATAAATAATTTAAAGGCATGCATGAAATGATTGCTAGAGTATTAAAATAAGAAAGGTTTTAACATACGTACATTATAAACCATCTATACTCATGTGTAAGTCGATGTTGTGATGAGGCTGAGCATTAAAGCATTCACTTTTCGAATTAATAATTGAGACCAAGCGTTAATTTTAGTCTTTCCGTTTGTTTTTAAATTCAACTGTACAAATTATCAATCATGTATAGGTCAACTTTAGTTTTTGGTCAAAAAGATTGATCTTCAAATACAATACAATACACACACACACACACACACACACACACACACACACACACACACACACACACACACACAAGCGTATATCAAAGGAAGCCATGGGAAGCAGCATAGTAGATGTAAAGTAGAGCAGATGCTGGGCAAAAAAAACTTTATAGCCAGGATCAAATAGTTCAGTCAGAAAGCTACTGATAATCATCTGTAAAAGTGGCGTCGATTGATGAGAAAAAACAACCAACGAAAGAATACCATGACTCAAATTCAAGCCATATGTCCAAACCATAAGTCCAAACGGTATTACCCTTCACGCTGGTAAACAAGGGACACGTTCTGGTGAGGATAGAGCTCTAGCTCTATCACAATCTAGACATCATATGCATACAAAAATATTGATACTATCATAGTGAAAAAGAAAACATACTACGATACTGGAAATGGATGGATGTTTGCTTCGTCATATGCATGGAAAAAGTCATAGGAAGTTTAGGAATGCTTTTCGGTCCTCGTTCCTAAAAGATCATTTAACACGTAGACAGAATTCAACCAAGAATGACGTGAGCTTCATATAATCATAAAGCCTACACAACAATCGTCTCATGTTACAGTTTCATTAATGCCTATGGTAAAACAGCCATCATCATCTTTTACATGAAGTCGTCTTCCGTTTTCTGATACATTCCCAAACACAACTTTCTAATTATCGGTGGAGATATGACTCTCCAAATAGGAAAAGTCGAAAATAAATTCTACTTACACAACTCATCAAACGGAAACGAGAAATATCTTACAAACTATTCACTCGAGAACAGACTAGCATGCTTAAATTCTAAAATTAAAAAAAAAGGAGGGAAAACTATGGACTTACACTTACAGCCTATATAGAAGAAGAAGCCAAATATATGCCAACCAAAATAAGGGCAAAATATAGAGTTCCATGGAAAGCAATATCAATTAGAGAAAATAATATAATGAGTTTATAAAAGAAACCCAACAAATGCCAATGCCCAGAAACAAAAAAAGTCCAAAAAGAAAAAGAATACAGTCAATGCAAAATCAAAAACTCAGTAGAAAATGAACAATTACGAATAGCATGACTGATAACTAATGAAATGAGAAGGAAGAGCCCCCAAGAGCAAAACTAAAAACTGCCAGCCAAGAAGAGAGCATACAGAAGTGGAAAGAACATTTCAAGGAAATACTTCTAATGCTGCTAAAGTTCCTGATAAACCCATCAAAAAATTAATTGCAACTACACCTGCAAAAATCTTGTGACAACACTATTGTTCGTAAATTTCTACAAGACATTTAATTCCATACACAGTGGGAAGATGGAACAAATACCTCTAGCATATGGTCTCCCAAATGAAACTGTTACTGCCATAATGATGCTTAACAAAAACACGAAAGCAATGGTTCGCTCACCTGATAGAGACACAGTCTTCTTCGACATTATCGCTAGAGTTGTGCATGGAGACACATTGTTCATAATCTGTCTAGACTATGTAATTCGAACGTCGATAGATCTAATAAAAGAAAAAAAATTTACACTAAAAAAAGCACGAGCAGAAACTATAACAGATGAAGACTACGTAGATGATCGAACACTTCTTGAAAATGTACTTCCCAATGTTATACCCGACTGCATAACCTTGATCAAGCAGCAGGACGCATTAGCCTTTGAGTGAGCGCAAATAAAACAGAGTTCATATTTTTTAAACGAGGAGTCATCTCCACTTTAAGTGCCAACTCTCTCAAATAAATAGACAAATTCATACAGCTCGGTAGCAATATCTCATCTACAGAAAGTAGCTTTGTGAAGGAATGGACTGTTATCGTCAAGTTATCGATCATATAGAAGTCGAATCTATCCGATAAAATTAAACGAGCTTTCTTCTAAGCTGTGTCTGTGTCAATACTACTGAATGGATGCACCACGTGGACGCTAACATAACGCAGAGGGAAAAAGCTAGATGGGAACTATACAAGAATGCTTCGCAGACTTCAATAAATACTGGAAAATAGCAGCTGTGCCGCCACTTCCCATCTCAAAATTATCCAAGTAAGATGAAGAAAACATGCGGGACATAGCTGGAGTAGCAAGGGCAAATTTATAAGTGACGTTCTTTTATGGGCCCCAACACATGGCCACTCCAGTGTTGGCCGACCAGTAGAACTTACAAGAACTGAGCGGACAGTTGATATAGTTTGGAAGACAGTTAGCTTGTGTGTTTTTAAGTGAATCAGGGTTAATTTTTTTAAAAATTCACAGTCAAATTAAAAATGATCCAAACTCAATATCCTAACGGAACCTATTTGCATTCTTGAAGGGTGAAGACGTGAAATAAGCCAAAATACCCTAATACCGAATTTTTATTTTGATAAAACAAAACAAACACACACACACACACACACACGCTCATGCACATACGCACAAACACGCGCATACATACGCATGCACATGTGTGTGTGTCTGTGTGTGTGTGTGTACGTGTGATGGCTGTCCACTCATTATCGATAATGATCCTCAATTGGCTTATTTGTTTCTCTTAATAAAAATAATTGATAATATTTGGAATGAAATATAGAACTTATAAACTTTTTCTTGTACATTCTTTAATCTTTTCTTTTTCTTGGTCAATTCCTTGGATGAAGTCATCAAAAATTACGATTGATTGATTTTAACGCCATGTCAATCAGTCTATGGATAATTTATTTTATTTAGGGAATTGTGTTCATTGTACTTTTAGATTAACATTTTTCGTGTAATTGTTTCATAGCGGTTTTTGTACACAGTTCTATATCAAGTATTCCTATCTTATAAGAGTCATTTGAATATGGTTATTTGATTCCAAGTATTCTAGACAAATACAAATAATTTTGCACACAGTTGTATAATTTCATGTATTCCTATCTAATAAATATGTTTTCCTGTAATTATTCCAATTTCATAATAGTCGTTTTTTGCACACACCTATGTGGTTTCACAAAACTAAAAATAATCCTTAGTCAACAATTACAGCGTTAAGTAATTATTCTAAACTCAAATAATTTACTGTAATATAGCATCAAGTATTCTTATAAAATACCAATAATCATTAGACAGATCTATATGACCCATCGGATCCGAACATGTACTAACACTCGGTGGCAATGTATAGATATTCCTTATTCCTCAGATATTCAGAACTGGAGCCTCACCATCAGATGAAGCTTACTGTCATGCTCAGGATATCCCTTCACTAGGAAGGAGTCTTACCTCTCTTCAAAGAAAAAAGTTAGAGTATTCTAAGCCCTGCTGACAGAGTATTTACAGTTACGAGTTTCATTATTCAGTCCCAGCAATTCAAGACTTCATGGCTTCATGGGAACGAAGATGACTCCTCAGTACAGCCATAGATTAGCCAGACATGCAAAATGTATTCTTCGTTGGTCTAGATACCTTGTTCATGATGACACGGAATCTACAAAACACCATGTAACGCTTTAATACGCTTGCTGTACAAAAAAATGTTCACATATATTACACGAACGTATCTTATCATCAATATTACAAGCATCTCATTGGTGGTATTTATGTAACCTTAGATATGCTTTGGGTTAGAAGCGTGGGTATGGGGACTCAATTTACATTTCAAAGTATACCCGAATTTTCTGTGAGACTCCTATTACGAGTTTCGCGTTTAAATTTTCCTAACCCTCTTTGCAAAACAGAAATGGTGAATATCTGGCAGATTTTTCGCTCAACAACTGGCTGCCGTGACTAAATTCTAAAAAACGGGATGGAAAACTATGGACTTACATCAACACAAAAACACGGAAGCACATCTAAATTACATACTCAAATAGTGGATAAATAGCACTTTGAACTGAAAGGTATAGTCCTCTTTAGAGGGAGTATCTTCCGATGACAGAATCGTCTCGACAATGACCCTCCTGATTCTACACAGAAATAAGAAACAAAACAGTTAAAACCACATGTTATAACTGGTCCTCTCTTACTAATAACGATATAAGCTCTAAATATACGGTTACTGGAAGAATCAACTTGGATAGTGTTCATGAGACATCAAATTGATAGACTCCGAATGAGGAATACAAAAACTTTGTTACGACCCATATAAAAGCAGCAACCGAATACATTTCAACCACACCAAGAACTGAATGTAGGTTCCATGGCAATTAGTAAAAAATGAGATAGCATGAAAATAGGGTCCTCACTTGATAAAAGAAACCTAACAAAAGTCAGTGGCCATAAACATAAGCAACCCCAGAGAGAATTAACACATACCTAAAAGAATAGGTGGAATACTTTCAAGGCAAAATCAATACAATCAGAAACTCGGTGGAAAATAGCAATCACGTATAGCAAAGCAGACAATATAAACAAAACACAATAGAGTAAATAGACAAAAGGCTGAATCATACTCTTCTCCAAGAAAGAAAGACCTTTGAATCAGTAAGAACAACTGAAGTGTAACTCTTACTGCTATAACTGCTAAGGTTTATATTGCCGTGCTTCTTAATCTTATCCAACCCAAAATCGAAAAAATTCTTTGAAAAATTCAGGATGGCTTTCGAAAAATCGCTCCACAATCACACAGATTCTGATAATCCTGCAAATTATCGAAGAAGTACGAGCAAAAAATCTCAAGGCAGCACTACATAGATTTTTTCCAAGGTATTCAATTACACAGAGGAAAATTGGAGCAAATACTACTACTAGCATATTATCTTCCCAAAGAAACTGTTACCGCTATAATAATGCTCTACAAAAACACGAAAGCAATTGTTCGCTGTCAGAGAAATAGAATTCTTCGACATTGTCTCGGAAGTTTTATCAAGAGATAACTTATTTGTTTATTGTCTGCCTAGACAACGTACTTCGAACGTCGATAGATCAAATAAAATAAAATAGTTTCACAATTAAAAAAAAAGAAAGCAGACGATATGCCGTAGAAAGTGAGGGAAGCTGACAACGTAGGTCATGCAGTGCTTCCTGCAAATACACCAACCCAAGCAGAGTGCATAATGTATAGCCTAGAGTAAGAAACAGGAGACATCGGCCTCTACATGAATCCAAATAAATAAAACAAAGTTCATGTGTTTTAACCAAAAAGGACCCATCTTCACTTGAAGTGACAAGCTTCTAAATTTAGTAGACCAGTTCACATATCGAGTCAGCAACATCTCATCTACTGCAAGATACATCCTACAAAACAGCAGCTGTACAGCCGCCTACTTCTTATCTGAGAAGCTGTCGAAATAAGACGAACAAGAGCGACGGTGTCCGGCGCTCTTGTTCGTCTTATTTCGACAGCTGGAGAAGCGGGGACAGACTCATACGTAGCGTTCTCTTATCGGCTACTACACATGGGCGTGCCAGTGTTGACTGACCAGCAAAGACATATACATCAGCTCTGTGTGGACACAGGATGCAACCTAGAGGACCTGCCAGAAGTGATAGTGGATAAAAATGGATGATGAGTCAGGGAACTCTGTGCTGTCAGTATGACTTTATATATATATATATATATATATATATATATACAAGTTAGGCTTGGTAACAATTTCTTGCTTATATGATCATCTATGATTTGGCCGTTGATGGCATAAAAAAACTACAAGTCACCAAGCGATGTTGACACTGTGTCTGCACCATCCTTATTTAGATGGTTTTACTCTATCACTGATATTGTGCATTCTTTATTTATAAATATAGCAAATTATATACCGTGACGAAAATAAGTATTTCATCCCCGGCTGATTTTCTGTGTTTGCCAAAATAAGAACTGTCTATAATTTTCAGCGTATGTCCATCTTGAAAATAAGAGATGACTTTAAAAATTCTAAAAAATAACATTATAATAATTTTTGAACATTTATTTGTTTTTTATTGAAAAAAATAAGCATTTCCTCATTACCAACCAGCAATGACTCAGGCCCCACAGACCAGTTTTGTGACCTGGAGGAATATAGTCTAGCCCTAATACTCAATTATTACTCCTAATCAAGTAATCATAAACTGTATAAAAGACACTAGTTCGCTGAATCCTTCAATGAACCAGAATCTAATCCATCCACAATGGACAAGTTGAAAGAATTATCTAAGGACATCCGGAACAAAATTGTACAATTGCATAAGACTAGAATGGGCAACATGACGATTGGCAAGTAGCTAGGTGAGAAGGAGTTTACTTTTAGTGCGATAAGAAAATGGAAGAAACACCAACTCACTATCAATCTCCCTCAGTCTACAACTCCACGCAAGATCTCCTAACGTGGAATATACCTGATGATGAGAAAGGTGTGGTAAAAATCCCAGAACTATGCAGCAAGAGCTTGTTGATGATCTCAAGGCAACAGTGACCATAATCATCAAGATGACCATTTGTAAAACTCTGCGTCATTGTGGACTGAAATCATATAGTGCCAACAAGGTCCCCCAACTCAATGTACAGGACCGTCTGAAGTTTGTAAATAATCACCTGGATGATTCAGAGAACGCTTGAGAGAAAGTGCTGTGGTCTGATGAGACGGAAATTGAGCTTTTTGTCTTCAACATGACTCACCGTGTTTGCAGGAGAAAAAAAGCTGACTTGGACCCAAAGAACATCATCACAACCATTAATCATGGCAATGGAAACATTTTACTTTGGGGCTGTTTCTCTGCTAAAGGAACTGGATGACTACACCGGATCGAGGGAAAGATGGATAAGGCCAAGTACAGGGAAATCTTGACTGAAAATCACCTTGCTTCACCCAGGACACTGAAGATGAGTCGTGGATGGGTGTTCCAGTATGACAATGACTCAATGCATATAGCTAAGGCAACAAAGGTATGACTCAAGAAGATGCACATTCTTCAAGGCGAGTTTGTCGGAGGTTTTCTTAGGGACAATGGTGCGGATCCTACGTGCAAGGGTGTCAAGGATGGATTTTTTGCAGCTTTTAAGGTGATGACTCTTGAAATGGTTGTATTTTTGAATGTGGGTTTGTGGTAAATATCAGTGATAATTTGGACATTTTGATTTTTATTGAGGATGGTAGTTCTTGAAAATTGTGTTCTATGGTGAATTTTATTTTAGGGTGTAAGTTTTGGATTAAGTTATGTAAATCCTTAATGTTGTTCCATGAATGTTTCCAAAATATGAAACAATCATCCAGGTATCTTTTCCATGATCTAATAAATTCTGTTTATATATTGTTGCTATATTTTTCACTATGATTTCAAATAGATTTTACTCTAAGTATGCCAAGATTCGGGTGGTGCTATTTTAGCTTATATATATATATATATATATATATATATATATATATAATTCTATTTTGTTTAGGAAAGTCGCAAGGATGAAACTAATCTTATTCAATATTCTATCATCATTTTTCTCAGAATGGTCTCCGATAATATGCGGTACAAACATGTATCTTCCCAGTCATTTTAAACAGGTGAAGGCTTCATGCTTAGTTGCAATATCAGTGTTTTAAGAGTCAGTGTATTAATATTGTTCGGAATCCTTTTAAGCATGATATCAAACTGATCTATTTGATTTACAGATAAGATCCTAACAGGTATTACTAGTCCAGCTCAAAATGAAACTGGGAATAATAGAATCAAATGGGTAGCTCTACGCACCTCAGATCTTCAGAACTAGAATTTCATCTCCGGATATTGTTTATTGTCATACTCAAAATATCATTTTAAGAGGACAGAGAGAGATTAAGTTCGTGTCTTAATAAGCAGTGTAACGCTGGTTTGTTTCAATTTCCTTTTATATAAATCAATAAACTAGTTATCCATGTAAAACAAACTACTCGATTGGTTAGATTGGAAAACGTTTTCCCGTCTAGTCAACGTTCTGATCTTATCAACTTTATCGATAGAATGAAAATTTTAGGATGTTAGCAAAGCGTTCACAAAACAAAAGTATTCACAGTTTTTATGGATTACATTAACGGAATTGGAAAAAAAAAAACAATAGATATGTTTTACCAGGTAAGTACACTTTCTTTGACCTTGTTTTATGATAATTATAAGTCGTATAAAAAATTGTTGTTGTTGTAGGTGGTGGTGGTATTGAAGATAGTTTTAGTGATACTTATGGTAAAGATTAATTGGTGAGGAAAAACAAACTTTGCTGCGGTTATTATTGTAATTCTTACTGATGATGATGATGATGATGATGGAGTTAATGTCTATTGTGAAAACAGTTATGAAGATTTGGAGTAAGATATTTTATTCATCATGGAAGACATAAGTGAATGCACTAACAATAAAGAGGAAATTAGATATGAAAATTATCATAATGCCAATCCTGACTAGCTAAAAGATAAACACAGATTATCGAAGAGGGATATTTCTCAATGGCAAAAGGTGGTGGTGGTTGAGGTGTTAGTGATGAAGAAGTGAATAAAGTAATTTTTGGTTTATTGATTGGATGATGGTAAAAATGACGAGAAAGCCATTCAAATGTTGGTTGACGTTATTATGAAGACTGCGACTGAGCTGTAAATTAGATATTTTAACATTTATGACGATATGGTGATAATGATAATACATTATCAAAAGATGATAATGATGATGATGATACAATATCAAAAGATACTGATGATGATGATGATGATGATCAATAAGATTTTTATAATGTTGAAGAGTTTCAATATTTCACAAAATGAATATAAAAACAATGAAGAAATTAAAATGACGAAAGGAAAAAATTATTTTTACTAGGAAAACAATATTGTTATCGATGAAAAGTTCAGTAATGCTGTAGGCAGAAGAAAACAAGATGATGTAGAAAATGCTTTTTATCACCATCATTATCATTCTAAACATTCGATTTAAAAACAAAAACAAATCAAATAAAAAAGAAACGAAGAAAATGAAACACAGCAAATGTCTGCAATGTACTTTACCTTCTTTGAGTTCATAATAGGTTAATTGATTTGGATCTGTGGTGTAGTTGACGGTCACTTTGTCCAAAAGTGAATGAAACATATGACAATTGCCATTATCAAACCTCCAAACATGACAGAATTCTTCATTCATGCAACTTGACGCGCATTCAATTTTCGATTTGGATTTGAAACTTTTGAACGTCGCTTGAGCACCATTCGTCAAAAAGACATTGTTACCATTCATCAACATCTTGTAAACAATCTCAAGACATCTCAAGTCGTGCACACAGCTCGAAGCAAGTAAAAGTACAAGTAACATTTTCCATGGCCATGAAAGAGAGGTGCCTGTCATTTTCAGTTCTGTATTCAGATATCTATAAATAAATCAGTAAAGTTATGATCACGGCAATTTTATTGTTAACGGATAATAGATGACATCCTAACTGGTTTATCTTCACTCTACACCTATTTCATTCATCTTATCAATCAATTCTGGTGCCTCGCATGAATGAGTTTTGACAAGCATATACTGCTCGACTAATTAAAGTGTAGCAGATTAAATTTTCATGTAGGATCTAAATGTAATAATCATATTTATGTTCTGAGCCCAATTATCTATGCATCCCTGACTCTTTTCTTTTTTTTCTTTCTTTTTTGTTTCTTTCTACTTCTCTTTGGTTATCTATTTCAGGCTGTAGGTTTTGGAGTAAGTTATGTAAATCGTTAATTTTGCCCTATGTGCGTTTCCAAAATATAAAACAGTCATCCATGTATTTTTTCCCTAATCTAATAAATTTTGTTTTTATATTGTTGATGAATTTTTTCACTATGATTTCATATTGATTTTACTCTAAGTATGATTGGCTTTGGTTATTTGTATGATGGTGACATTGTAGTTTCCATATATATATATATATATATATATATATATATATATATATATATATATATATATATATATCAGGTAAAACTTAACAGATAAGTTCTATTATGAATTTATTTCATCAAACATTTTAATCAAAAGATTGTTTCTTCAGATTGGTACAAGATTTACTCCGGGGAATACAATTTATCTTAAGTTACACATTTATGTAATTATAAATCAAATATATATATATATATGTGTGTGTGTGTGTGCGTGTGTGTGTGTGTTTGTGTGCGCGTGTATAAATATTTTCAACAAGAATAAGAAAGAAAAAAAGAAAAAAAAGAAAGAAAGAAACTTGCCATACTAACAAAAATAATAATCCAATAGATCATAAATTAGAATTTAGTCCGTTATTTCCGTTGCTGTACTAAACTTTTTTTTATTTATAAACAAACTTCATTTTTTTTTAAATTTTTGTACTTTTTTATATTTCATATATTTTTTATATAAAAAAATTCCAAGAACCTAATTGTATTTTCTTAATTCCAGTTTTTCATAAATTAAATCTAATTAGCTATTTAATTGTTTCTAGAAAAAACCGTAACATGTTTCCGACAATTATTACGTAACATAATAACGATTAAATTTATTTGAATTTTAAAGTCATCAGATGTCATGTAATTTTATATCCATCGAGTTAATCAGTCATGGCCGAATGAGTATAGTGTTCGCCGATGCTCCGGGAGACCGGGGTTCAATCTCAGGTCAACTCATACCAACGACACGAAATATTGGTACTTGATGCCGCCTTGTTTAACACTCAGCATTATAAGGCAAGGGTAAAGTGGAGCAATCCAGGGAATGGAGTAGTGCCCCCACCACCTTGGTGTAGTAGTTAGTGAAAAGGGAGACTTCGGGTCACCCTCGACTACTGTCGACAACTTATATCTATAGAGGAATTCATTGAGTAAGGTGAACTATTCATAATTAACTCCCTTAAGACGTTGTAAACTTAATTTTTTCTTTTAAATTTGATATTGATCCTTTTTTATTCAAAAAGAGGATTATTAAATCAAATAATAAAAAAAAAATTATTTTATAAGCACCCATTATAATGTATAAATTTATATGTAATTTATAGCTAAAATATATTACTTCAAAGCTTGATATATATTATATTTGTTATCATAAATAAGAAATAGAAATTGATTCTAATATACAAAAAGGTAGGTATATAACCATTATTTATTTGTTTGTTTGACTGGGTTAAAATGTAAATTCAATATTTATTATTATATTTTGGATTTATTTTATGTCATCATGTGAAATTAATTCTTAAGGTGTAAATTTAATTTGACGATAATTTTAATTTTTAAAAAATTTGTTGCTATTTAGATTCACTATGAATTATTCCTTTTAAGTCTCTACATAGACTTGATTTATATTTTATGGTATATTATATATGCGAATGTTAAAAAGATGGATTAAATCCTATTCAATATTTTACCATCATTACTTTTTTTGACATCCATGGATTTATATTTAAAGTTTCGTTGACAACAAAGAAACAAAGAAATAACGTAACCGGATTCTTGTTAAATTCGTCGCGGTAAATTCATCACGTACGAAATTTATCGTCGGTAAATTCGTCCATTGGTAAATTCATGATATAGTAATTGCCAGTAAATTTATCGCATCGTAAATTTATCGCATCGTAAATTCATTATATCAGATTAATTGCTTTTATAACTCAGGGTTTCCCTAACCCTAACCCTAACTTATTTGCTCTTTTTATTAAATTATTAAAAACAATGATTAAGTTCTAAATTGAGCCACAAAGGATTTAGCTGCGATAAATTTATTTTCCATTGAATTTACTGGGGATAAATTCGCCATGCAATGAATTTACCGTCAATGAATTTACCATGCGATGAATTTACCGACAATAAATTTACCATACGATGAATTTACCACACAATGAATTTATCAGGATGAATTTACCAAATATGAATTTGCACGATTAATTTATCCTTCACGCCGTAAAATCATCTAACTGTTTTTAATAATATATGTACAACAATTCTCGGGTATTAACAAAGGTTACATGATTAATTCGTGATTACTGGCAATTCATTTTTCCTCATTTGCAATCCATGATTTTTAATTGCATTTTATTTATTTATATTTAAATGATATTAATTGTTGAAATTTACTCTAGCATATTTTAGATCAAACATTGCAAATTTTGAATGAAACATGGAATTTTACCACAACAAATATTTACTTTATTATCACAAAAATACTTACAGCTAAGAACGAAGTAATAGAGAGAAAGTGATAGATTAATAATAAAATTTGTGGCCAGGGAAAATCTTGGCATATCAATAAGTCTGTTGTCAAATTATAAAAAAAGCAAAAACCATTTATTTTACACAACAAACATTTATTTTTCAACATAATTTCCTTCCTTGCCAATTCACTTAATTCCATTTTATAGATTGAACATTACACAGTGGAACTTTTAGATTAAAATTCAATAACTGCGTATCAAGAGACGAAGTTACTGATCAAACTATATTTGTAGATCAGAAAAATAAATATTGCCGACAATAATTCATGATCTACCAAATAAAACTCTTTGGAGTATTCTTCGTGGTGCAGTGGCTAACGTACTGGACTGTGATATCGCAGTAAACGAGTTTGATTTCTAGTCACATTATTATGTTGACTTTCGGAAAGGTATGAACCCCTTATCCTTCCACCACCTATGGATTAAATAATACCACTATTATTGATCTACAAGGATGGCTTTGGTATTAAATAACCCTCGAAGATTGATATACCATTAAACAAAAAAACAACAACAAAGAATCATAGCTCTCGTTTTATTTTTGCAATCTAATTCTCACTCATAAAATATATATTAACCAATATAATTTTTTTAGTAAAAATAAATATTTTAATTATACTTACCCCAATGTTAAGATTTTCTCTGTGTCTGGCCGAATAACTTTAAACGTCCGGTTCGAGTGATCGTTCTGTCATCATTTGATAGTTAAATAACCGGATGAGCTCTTTCTTTATCTCAGACAAAAATCAATAACCTAAAACCTGAATCAGCATGTTCAGAATTATAGACACGAACAACCACCATGAATAGAATTAAAGCACTCTGAGCGTTTTCCTTTATGTTCCGGAAGCCAGAAAAGTGTTTCTTTTCTTTAAGAAGACTGGAGAATGTGCCGCCCAAAACGTTGTGTGAACAACAGAATAATTACGGCGATATTTTTAAAAAACTAAATATTGATTCTTGTTCTTCCCATTTTGTTTGAATTTCAATACTATAAAATTATTATTCATGTTTAGAAAAATCCACCAATCAAGTTAGGATAGAGTAGATATAGAGTCAAAAACAATTAATGACTGTCAGTTTAATTTTAGTATATGTACCGCCGAATTAATGACTGTCAGTTTCTCGTCAATGCGATCGTCTACATTTATAGTCAAACAATTGAAATGTTGATGTCAAGTAGAAGTTAAAATTATCGAATAAAATCTTATTACTAGTTCGTTTGTTTGGGGGTCTGATTCTCGTGGAAGGTCACGAATTCAAATACCTAATAAGCTCAACTACACATTCATTCTATTTACAGCTAAATAATGTTAATTTTTGTGGCGAAGGTATTATTTCGAAAATGATAGATCGAAAGGTTTAGCTGAATATTTAGTTGTGAAGTGCTTTCTGATGAAAATGGTTGCTGCCGAGAGCTGTTTTAGCTTGACAGGTTTGATATTTCATGCCATAATTGGCATAGCCTGGGGCAGCCGCTACTCCAAAGAGATATATTTTCATGCAGTATTTCTTTGGTTCAGAATCAGTGTTACTGTGTTTCCACCAAAAGAACCGTAAATAGTCTCGATCCTCCTAACTGACATGGAATTGGTAGAACATTTTCTCCACATCATATATGATGGCTACTGGATCCTTACTGAATTTGCATAGTGCCTCAGTAAGTCCATTCATTAGATCAGGTCCCTTAAGGAGATATTTCCGGCTTCCTTGGGTGTTATACCTCTTGATGGGAAATATACCCCACGTTACCCGTTTTTGGTCATCCATCCATGTTCTCATCTCCATCCTTGAGGATACCCTCCATGAATTTTACATAAACCTCCTTGAATTTTGGATTTCTACCATTTTCTTTTTTAATTCTAAAAGTCGGATGATTGTGATTTTCCTATTATCTGGAAGGATTGATCGAACTTTAAATAGGAGTAGCCTTTCAAAGTGGCCACATTCATTTTTATAGATATCGGTGTTTAGGATATTCAGAAACTGGATATCCTCCTGAGATATTCTCTTCTCTCCAGGTCCCGTGTCTGCAAAGTCAGCTTCAAGTGCTATGATGCAGGTTAATGGTGTTACGGATGGAAGTTCCTTGACAGATATTCGGTGACAAAGACCAGTGATACTTGAGTTAGTTTACTCAATCTGTCACATTTCCCACAATGCTCCACCCCAGATCAATCTTAATCGCATAGTGCTCTTGATCCGCTCCTGTGATGACTTTCTGTAAGGCTAATACTCTTGAGCAAATATATCCAATCAGCAGTCCTATTCTGCAATCCATTTGGGAGGGCATCTCTTGTGTGATTGTGGCAAAGTGTTTCCACTAAGTTACTGTTTTACTCATGGGGATATGAGAGCGTTCGAGTGGTATGAATTCTCTCGTGTAAACAGGGGGTACGTCAATGCAGTCATCTGAGGAGAATCCTCCAGTGACTCTGTTGCTTTGTATAGCCGAATTCCTTTCCACCAGGGTAAAAAGGCTCAACTTTACTGGCTATATTTTTGCCTGTACTTCTCGACAGATATCCTGGTCAGCAAAGATGTGGCTACTTTGTGTATCCAATAAGGCATATACCAGGGTTTCCAAAGAGGAAGTGCTAGGAGATAAGATCCGTCCATAGAAGTGCTCTCACCACCACTTCCATTCATGGAGCATGAGAGTTATCTAGTACTTTTAGTCTTTTGAATAGTACACCTTTCTATGACTTACAAAACACAGTTTGTTGACCAACACTAACTCCCTCTTCTCTTTGACAGACTTCTCTGCAAACCATCGGCATTTCTGCAAGGAGTAACTTTCCGTTCATGTGCATCTGAAATTTTTATTGGGTAGTTGTTCGTGACCTGTACAACTGTTAGCAGTGGCAATGTTTGTAGTGAATGTGTCTGCCTTTATGCGTTTCTCCTAATGGCTTTTCCTCCGAGTACTTCACTGCGAAGGCCGATGACACTAGATTGCATACTATTCGTGTTTGTTTACATATTAATTCACTGAATACAGGATAATCTCCAGTTTAGTCCAACCGTTCCGTTGCATATCTACTCCATCTGGACATTAAATAGTCTGGTAGTTTAGACAGCAGCTTTTTGTTCTCTTCGCAGTCGTTTAGTATTTCCGATCCTTTGATGTGGGGCATAGTTTCGTTGCATGATGGTAAGAAATTGCCAAAATCACTGAGTTTGGTGTTCTTAGTGTTCTTGTGAGGTTTTTGCCTAAAGGCATGCTGTAATATAAAGAGATGTACGTATCTCAAGTTGAGCTTGTCCCAAACTTGACTGTATGCTTCATCGTCCCTTCAATAAAAATTGTCCCCTTGAACTGACAGCCTCGCCACCAATATATATTTGCAGATAGAACAGCCAGTCTCTGGAATTCATGCATCTTTTGGAGTTGAAAGTCGCAATAGAGGCATGGAATTCTGTAGCATTTGTTGCATAGAATCTTCCAATTTTGTGGATAGTTCTTCCTGGTTCCTTGTGCTTGCAAAAGGGAAATTTGATCCCTTGCCTTGTGTCTAATCAAAATATATTTGCTTGCTTCATGTGGGGTCTCTCTCGAACTTGCTTTCAGTTTAGCCTCGATTACCTTCATAGCTCGTTGTTTTTCCACATTTCTGAACTGCCGACGATGAGCGTCAATAGCAGCTTGCATTTCGAGATCTGCTATCTTTGCTGCTAACTCTGCAACTGCTTCTACTCTTTTTGCCGAGACACTCTGTGTTTCAGAGTGATGATCAGATCATTGACTGCGTACAGTGGCTTTTGAGACTGCAGATCCATATATAGACCTTGTGTATTCACAGTCTAGCAGCGCGTGTAGGCTATGTCTTTCTGATTCCGCATCAAACTCTTCCTCGTCTTCTGTGAGGCACAGTCTCGTCAATTTTATAAATTCTGCAGTCATTGCCATACACGCGTCCATCTTTTTCTGACATGGTGTCGCTTTTTCCGCAATCGTGAATACATCTCTCCCACCTCTGACTCAAGTTTTTGAGTTGCGTTCATCATATTGCAAAGGTCTGTTGCAGAGCCGATAAGTATGTCGACCCCGCAAATGAATTATGTGAATGAAAACAGCCAAAGCAATATGAAGGAACAAAGGCAAGGTAACAATAATAACAAGTCACAATTTATTTGTCGTATTTACAAGCGTGTATGTAAATGTCCGTGGCGGTTGTGTGTGTGGTCTTCAGCTAGATGGGTGATGTTGGTAGCTGGTATGATCGCGTTGTAGATGTTCGCAGCTGGG
This sequence comes from Sepioteuthis lessoniana, assembly GCA_963585895.1. Classification (NCBI taxonomy): domain Eukaryota; kingdom Metazoa; phylum Mollusca; class Cephalopoda; order Myopsida; family Loliginidae; genus Sepioteuthis; species Sepioteuthis lessoniana. The sequence goes on along the minus strand of OY757929.1, from coordinate 385,061 downwards.
CGTTCGACGAGGGTCGCTGGCGTAGGTCGAGTCGTGAAGATACAGCTGGTTGTTTGATGCTGGTAGGCTGAGGTCGATTGAGTCGTCAAGTACAGTTAGATGTTTGATGCTGGTAAACTGAGGTCGGTTGAGCCGTTGAGTACAGTTAGATGTTTGATGCTGGAAAGCTGAGGTCGGTTGAGTCGTTGAGTACAGCTGGACAGTCGTCGTGGGCAGCTGAGGTCGGTCGAGTCGTTGGGTACAGCTGGACAGTCGTCGCGGGCAGCTGAGGTCGGTCGAGGTTGGTAGATCGATATCCCCGGTTATTACGGTATGTTGTGGTTAACCAAGGGTGTGTCGATCCGGTTGCTGGCTCGTACGGCGGGTCGTACGTGAGTCAGGTGTTGCAGTGGTAGCACAGTCCGTAACAGCGAGTCGTTACGTGGACTGCGTTGTACCTTGCAAGAGCGTCGAGGTCAAGTAAAGGCTAGGGCTTTGCCGGGCCCCCTAGCCGTGCGGGCGTATCGGACGGGAGCGAAAGCTTTGCCGTGTCAGAGCCGTGCGGACGATGGCTATGGCTTGGTTCGCGCCAAAGCCATGCGGACGTATCGGACGGGAGCGAAGGCTTAGCCGTGCCAAAGCCGTGCGGACGAATCGGACGGGAACGAAGGCTTTGTCGGGTCAAAGCCGTGCGGACGAATCGGACGGGAGCAAAAGCTTTGTCGGGTCAAAGCCGTGCGGACGAATCGGACGGGAGCGAAAGCTTTGCCGTGCCAAAGCCGTGCGGTCGATGGCTATGGCTAGGTTCGCGCCAAAGCCGTGCGACGAGCGGACAGGAGCGAAGGCTTTGTCGTGTCAAAGCCGTGCAGACGAGCGGACAGGCCAGGAGGCCGAGGCTAAGATGGGCGTTATCTTAGCGCAGCGCAGATAGCGAAGCGGTAGCTAAAGGCTGGACCGTGCCATTAGCGCTGCGCAGCTTATCAGACAATCGGAACCGAGCGAGGGTTAAGACCGGTTGGTCTTAGAATCCGTCTTCGTGTTTGCCACCTGGCCGTCTATTTCGACTGGTCATTACTGACCGCCAGAGATGCTCTGACCCGCAGACAGTGACCTCTTATGGTCCTAAAAAGGACCTTTGTGCATACCTATGTAGGTGGTTGAAAGGCAGATCTACCACGAGAAGTGGGATCAACGCCGGAAGTTAAGGTGAATGCAACCGCACAAAATGCAGGATTCCTCCTTAAGGAGCTTCGCCAAGAGCGTGCCGATATTTGTCGCTGCCTCCCACCAGACACGACTTGACACAAGGTCAAAAGCCCGAAGGCCGATTAAAGTGGGGACAAAGGGGAGGGGAGGTCGGGAACGAGCCGAGACTCGAACCCTGCTTGTCTGTGCTGCTCATCGGCTCACTTAGTGCAATGTGAGCCTGATGAGGCAAGCAGTTTCACGAACCCAAATGTGGGTCCGGGCACGTATGCCAGTTTGCGGCTTAAACTAGACGCATGGTCTAGTGCCGTACAAGGGGGACAAAGGAGACAAAAATGCAGCTCACCCACCCGAAGGTAGGCCTAGTCGAAACTAGGTGCCTAATTAAAGGCCCCAAGTCTGCCATTGTTCCTTTTCCAGGGCCACGCTCCGGATATTCGTCGCTGCCTCCCACCAGACACGACTTGACACAAGGTCAAAAGCCCGAAGGCCGATTAAAGTGGGGATAAAGGGGAGGGGAGGTCGCGAACGAGCCGAGACTCGAACCCTGCTCGTCAGTGCTGCTCAACGGCTCACTTAGTGCAATGTGAGCCTGATGAGGCAAGCAGTTTCACGAACCCAAATGTGGGTCCGGGCACGTATGCCAGTTTGCGGCTTAAACTAGACGCTTTGTCTAGTGCCGTACAAGGGGGACAAAGGAGACAAAAGTGCAGCTCGCCCACCCGAAGGTAGCCTAGTCGAAACTAGGTGCCTAATTAAAGGCCCCAAGTCTGCCATTGTTCCTTTTGCAGAGCCACGCTCCGGACCGAGGTCCAGAACAGGCCCCGGGGCGCTCGCCTGGAGCTCGCCGAGTATTTGTCGCTGCCTCCCACCAGACACGACTTGACACAAGGTCAAAAGCCCGAAGGCCGATTAAAGTGGGGATAAAGGGGAGGGGAGGTCGGGAACGAGCCGAGACTCGAACCCTGCTTGTCTGTGCTGCTCATCGGCTCACTTAGTGCAATGTGAGCCTGATAAGGCAAGCAGTTTCACGAACCCAAATGTGGGTCCGGGCACGTATGCCAGTTTGCGGCTTAAACTAGACGCATGGTCTAGTGCCGTCCAAGGGGGACAAAGGAGACAAAAATGCAGCTCGCCCACCCGAAGGTAGCCTAGTCGAAACTAGGTGCCTAATTAAAGGCCCCAAGTCTGCCATTGTTCCTTTTCCAGGGCCACGCTCCGGACCGAAGTCCAGAACAGGCCCCGCCGACAAGCGTTGAAAAAGGGCTTGCTGATATTACGAAGGTGCTGTGACACACAGCTCCAGCCGCGTGAATATAAAATTCTTTGATAAAAAACGAGTGTAGCCATTAAGTATTTTCTTTACCTACTATAAGCTGGCGACGACCATTAGTTCCAGTTTTATCACGTTATTTTTGGCCGAAGTGCTTGGTAAATATTGTTAATTCTAATTCATCCTTTTCTTTTAGCTGTCACGAGGTGTCAAGGTCGTTAGAAAGAAAAGGGGCTTAGTCAGTTCCGGCCGTACTCGGATATAATTGTCTTACAGCGGGCGTGTAACTTGATCCGTTTATGTTTATCGGCAGGTCGCGGCAGGTCGTTTACGGAGCATTCACACTTTAATTATGTGCGAACCTCCTTAACACATGCCTTCCATTTTCCTAGGCAATTGTGAATTTCTCTTCCGTTGTTACCGCCTACTGCTCTAACAGCTCCGTCATTTTTTGTGTTGGACGTTTTTCTCGACAGGATTTTCTAGCTTTAGACATTGATTAAGCTGCAACATATGCTGCATTTTCTTTTTCTACAATGGAGTATAAAACTCCTGGAACGTTTGCCAGAAAATTGGTCTGTTCAGGTTACCTCCCATTCAGTGATGAACTTCCACTTTGCAACGGAATTTTCCACCTTTTTTTAACAGAACAGATAATGACCGTGGTATTGTTTTTTGTTTTTTTTTAAACAATATAATGACCAGTGGTACAGTTTTTCCAACTAACAAATAATGAATAGTGGTACAGAGAGAAAACAATTTGTTCTACGCTTTGTCTTTTTACGATAAAATTTTTGATATATCCCTGAGTTATATTTTGATTAAAAAAACAATTTAAATTCATATAAAGGGAAAAGCTTTCAGAAAATCTGGTTATTGCTTAAACTTTTACTTGCACACAAGATATACGTGTTACTAATGGGCCTCACAGGACGTAGCTACGTTTCACTGGTCACGTTTCACTTTTACTGCTGCTAGATTGCTTACAAAAAACGGTGAACGCTTCTTACTGATGTTATCAAGTTTATTTTAATAAACACCATGGAACTTGTTGCGGAGCCAATAAGCGCGTCGACCCCGCAAATTATTTAAAGTTTGCTAAGCGTGTGAGTAACTGACAGCTAAAGAACAATGAAGAGAACAAAGGCAAGATAACAGCATAACAAAAGACAATTTATTTGTAGTAGGTTACAAAATTGATAAAGTTCAATTGGTGTGTGTCGTTGTAGTTGGTAAAATCAGCTAGATGATTGATGTCGATAGCTGTTATGGTCGTCGTTGGTAGAGAGATTGCTCGATGATCGATGTGGGTAGCGGGTATGGTCGTAGTTGGTAGAGTCAACTGGAAGATCGATATCGGTAGTCAGCTGGTATGGTTGTCGTCGTAATTGGTGTATCGTCGTTGTTGGTGTGCTAAGACAATCACGCCTTAGCTCTGCAGAGTTGAGCAAACAGACAGAGAACCGATAGCTAAGGTTGACGTAAATTGGCCCTGCGAAGCTGAATGAACAGATACGGAACCGATAACTATGTATGTCTATGTAGAAGTAAGGCGAATGCAACAACGAGACGGAGGATTACGCCTTTAAGAGCTTCGCTACGAATGAACATGCTAGCCGATTTGACTACTGATAGGAGCCTTGTTTATACAGGGCGAAAGCTGTGTCACACTGTCGAGCCACGAAGACAGAAGGTTCATCTATAAAAAATAGAAGTGGAAATACACTTCTTCTTTAGCCTGAGATAGGCTGTAGAAGATAATCTACTTTATTTTAATAGAGTTACTTCTGAAAGACGGGCTCGATTAATGTTGTAAAAATGTAGGTTATTCTCTTTTTTTAGCTGTTACGGCAGGTCAGGGCTGCGGATGGTTTCATAATTTCCAGTCGTTGCCGGATGTAACGTTTTTAAGGGTTTGAGTGGTCTGATTAGTTTACGTTTTTCGACGGGTCACGACAAACTGAACAAAGAAGAAACAAATAATATTCAATAAAAGGATAACAGCAAGTACTTTTAAAAAAATAAAAATAAAAACAAGAAAGAAATAGCACAAATTCTCACCGTGTAGCCTGTCATTGGCAGCAGCCTAAACTAAAGGGAACTCGTTTTACCAATTTCTGGTTAGGGCCTCATAGAACACAGCAACCAATGGTCTGCACAAAATGGAATCAACAAAACCCACCAGACTACTCAATGACTGGATATTGTGATCGGAGTTAAATATATAACAAATATAAAAAATAAAATAAAAAATAAAATAAATAAATAAATAAATAAAGACACAACTTACAGGTCAATTTAGCGACAGTTACCCGCCCTGATGAAAGATTAAAAACCGAAACGTTTAACATTGGCAAATTATTCAAACAATAAATAAAATCATCCTCAGAAAACCTTATGTTTTTTATGTTTGTAACTTTTCATATATATCAGCACCAGAAGTAGCAAGTCACATTGAAAACACGGATTTCCCTGACTCTCTCACTCACTCTCATCCCTTTTCTATCATCTATCGCTCCAGGTAGGTCCTCCAAACTATATCCAGTGTCCACATTGAGCTGACGTAAGAAAATCCTTGCTAGTCGACCTACATTGGTACGTCCAAGTGTAGAGGACCATTGAAGAACGTCCCATATAAATTCGTCCTTGCTTCTCCAGCAATGTTCCTCATATCTTGTTTGTCTTACTTGGATGATTTTTGAGATAGGAGGTAAGTGACTGTACACCTTCTGTTCTGTAGTGTCTTACTTCCAGTATTTGTTGAAGGCAGTACGTAGCGTTCTTGTGTAGTTCCCATCTTGCTTTCTTCTGATATATGCATTCAGTAGTATTGACACAGCCACAGCTAGGAAGAAATCCTGTTTAATTTTACTGAATCGATCAAACATCTATATGATCGATAAACTGTTGATAACAGTCCATACTTTCACGAGGCGTATGTTGACATCATTTTCAGTAGATGATATATTGCTACCGAGGTATGTGAACTTTTCTTCTAATTTGAGATGCTTGACATTTGCAGTGGAGATGTATCCTTCTTGTTTAAAACACATCTGCTCATTTTTTATTCGTAGGCCAATGCCTCCTGCTGCCTGCTTCAGGCTATGCCGCAGGGATTCGCTTTTAGGGGGGTATTTGCAAGAAGTGCTCCATTTCCTGCGTACTCTGTGTCTGTTATAGTTTCTACAGGATATTATCTACTTCTTGCTTCTTTTTTTTTTTTAGTGAAAAGCCATTTTTTATTAGGTTTATCGACGTTCGAAGTCCGTAGTCTAGGCAGATTATGAACAGATATGGTGCAAAACTCCAGCGACAATGTCAAAGAAGTTTGTTTCTGTATCAGATAAGTGAACCATTGCTTTTGTGATCCGGCTTCATCTTTCTTGCAGAAGGGAAGGATACATCCATTGATTAGGGATTAATCTAGAGAGACCATCGACATGGCCAATTTTGTTGGATGGTAAATATTCCAGTTTGAAGTTGTAATTGAGAAGGATAGTACACCATCTCAAAAGTCTAGGCAGATTATGAACAGATATGGTGCAAAACTCCTGCGACAATGTCAAAGAAGTTTGTTTCTGCATCAGATAAGTGAACTATTGCCTTTGTGATCCGGGTTCATCTTTCTTGCAGAAGGGAAGGATACATCCTTTTTTCCATTCTTAATTATTTTTGTTTATAGGCAGCGTTGCAAAATCGAACATGTATGTTATCAAATTTTCTTGTCTTCCATACTTCTGAAAGTATTTCGTCGAGGCCTGCAGCTTTTCTACTTTTAGTTTTTGTTAATACTACGCAATTTCTTCCTATATAAACTGTCTGAGCTTGATATCTAATTGGGCATAATTAATTTTTTGATCGTTTTATCAGTGACTTTTGAAAAGTTTCCAAGTATATCTTTGAAATGTTCTTTCCGCTTCTGTATACTTTCTTCTTGGCTGGCAGCTTTTACATTTGCTCTCAAGGTACTCTTCCTTCCACTCACTTCATTAATGATCTGTCATGCTATTTGTTATTGTCTATCTTTTATTGAGTTTCTGATTGTATTGATTTTGCCTTGACTATATTCTTATTGTTCTTTTTAGTATGCATTAATTAGTTCTCTCTGGACTTTCTTAAATTTCAGGGTATTTGGATTTGTTGGGTTTCTTTTATCAAGTAAGGATACTATTTTCATGTTATTTCAGTTTTCTCTCTTTGCTATTGCCTCCCGTGGAACTCTTGGTTTGGCTCTTGGTTAGGTTGCTGCTTCTACATAGGCGGTAATAAATTTTTCCTATTCGTCATTCGGAGTATCTTTTTCAGATGTTTCCTGAGGAGTATGAAATGTGTTTCTTACGGTTACTGTATAATGATTTCTAATATTACTATTGGTGAGTGAGGAACAGTCATGTTGTGAAACTTTAACTGCTGGTGTCTTATTTCTGTGTAGACTCGGGTGAATCTTTGCTGAGACGATTCTCTTATCGAAAGATAGTGTAAAGCCATTTTTAGTATAAATCTATTTTCTTTTATTCGATCGATCGATGTTCGAAGTACGTAACCTAGGCAGATTATAATCAAATATGGTGCTAATGGACCTCCTTGCAAAACTCCAGCGACAATGTCGAAGATGTTTGTTTCTCTATCAGGTGGGTGAATCATTGTTTTTGTGATTCCGAGGACTTCAAGAGGAAGGTGAGGATGCACACTTCTGTCCTTTCTCTCTATTTTTTTTTTTTTTTTTTTTTTTTTGCTAATTGACAGTGTTGCCTAATCGAAAGTATTTCGTCGAGGCCTGCAGCTTTTCTACTTTTAATTTTTCTCAGTACTACGTCAAGTTCTTCCTTTGTAGACTGTCTTAGTTTAATGTCTAGTTGGCTATTAATAATTTTTTATCGTTTTATCAGTGACTTTTGAAGAGTTTGCAAGCTTATCTTTGAAATATTCTTCCCGCGTCTGTATTCTTTCTTCTTGTCTGACAGCTTTTTTGTTTTGATCTTGAGGTGTTCTTCCTTCCACTCATTTCGTTATCCTCCATGATATTCATGATTGTCTATCTTCTATCGAATTTCTAATTGTATTGATTTTGCCATGACTGTATTTTAGTTCCTTTTGGCGTGTGTTAATTCTCACAGAGCTTTCTTAAGTTTCTGGGAATTGGCATTTATTGTGTTTCGCGGGCGAATCTTTGCCGAGTCGATTCTCTTATCGAAAGATACTCCCTCAAAAGAGGACGATGCCTCACAGTTTAACGCGCTATTTATCCACTTCCTTATGAATATATAATCTAGCTGTGCTTTAGAGTTATCTAGGTTAGTACAGGTCCATAATTTTCTCTCCCAACCTTTTTTTTTTCATTTAGTGTGCTGGATATTCCCCATTTCACTTTGATGAGTTGTGTTCGCAGAATTTATTTTTTTCATTTCTGCCTTTTTGAGCAGTCTTGTCTTCTCCGATGATAAGAAAGTTGTGTTTGGGAATCTGTCGGACAACGGAAAATATTTCAATGTAGGTGATAACATTCGCTTCATCGCTGGCATTAGTGGGATTGTAGCAAGAGGTGATAGTTGTGCTGGGGTTGCGATTAAATGAAGTACACATATTCTCGGTTGGATTCCCTCTATACCATTTTGTGATTTTAGGGCACGAGAACTGAGAAACATTCCTAGACCAACTTTTTGATTTCGGAAGGCTAACATCGAAATGAACGGACGTCTTTTTTTGTCGCTCCGAGAAAACAGTATATTATAAGATAAATAAAAATGAAGATTTTTATTTATTCACGTAACTATCTACATGTTTATTCTTCGTATCGTATTTAATATTCATTAATCAAATTGTATAAAAATCATACATATTTTAATTATATACAAATTTATCATTAGTATTTGTTTATTTACGATATTAAATTGATACATCAGTTGTTTTATTTTAAAAAATGAAACTTAAATAATTTATCGTATGAAAATTAGTTATATTATGTTTAATTATAAATTTGCTGTAAGTGTTGTATACCGTAATACATATACAACTATAAATATAAGCAGAAACATAATCAAACGAACTTCAATGAACGAACGAACACACTTCTTTATAAAAATATAATCTCTCACACTTTATTCTCGAAAGGGTGACGTTTCTTGTGTGCGATAGGTGAGTAGAGACAAGGACGGACTGTTATTTTGACCCAAGTTCTTCTGACCATAGCAACACTTTTCCCTCATCTTGGCTGGGGTTGCTCAACCGTGGGTAACTGAGGGCCTATAGCCCTCTGTCTGCCGCTGGCTCTCACTTCGGCATCATGTCCCCAACTGACTCGAACTGTCTGTGCACCTGGTTATATTATTGTTTCTTCCGCACACAGGTGCATCTCTTGATTGACGGCTCGGTCGAGGGTTAATATATAACTCAAGAAACCGAGTTTTATTATTTATCTATTCATATTTCAATATTAAAGAAAGAGAGTCTTAAACTTTGTTCCTCGCTGTCTGATTTTTCTTTTGATCTTTTCATTTGCACAGAATGTATTTCGCAACAGTTACAATATAAATCTTCACAGTAGATTAAAACATGAAATTGAGAAATGCTAGATTTATTTATTTGTTTATTTTTAAGATAGATTATCGATGAGGGTATATATTAACCATATTTCTCTTTTTACTGATCCTTGACATATTTCTTTTTGTTGTTTTTTAAGTTACTTTACTGTAGAAGAAGTGTCTGGAATTTCATTTCTACGTTTTTTTTATATCCGCATTTTTAACAGTAATAGTAGTGGTGTTAATAATAATAATAATAATAATAATCGAAGAAATTTCATGTGTGTTTCCTAAAATAAATTATTTTGTTTAATTATGTTCTGAATGTAAACGGATAGTTGTATTGAATTTAGCAGAATACGAGTATAATATAAAGTTGTAAAAAAGAGTAGGGAAAAAAAAGCCAACAGTAAATATAGAAAGGAAAATAAACTTTCTAGTCAAGCAACTAAACTTTTAATCTAAACCACTCATCAGTAACAGGAAAACACATATTACATCCTAAAAGGGCAGAGCTGAAATCACAATACAAGACTATCACTTTATAGCTAAGGTTTCAAAAAATTCCAGTTAAAGGCAAATATAACAGGCAGACTAAAAACAAAGAAGTCTCTTCTTCGAACTGAAACTTAAGAAATCGGCACCAAAAACTCTGTGTGTGCGTGTGTGTGTGTGTGTGTGTGTGTGTGTGTGTGTGTGTGTGTGTTCCTTTAAGAGTACTCGGTCAAATTTGTGATAGGTGCGCAGATAATAAACAACCCTTGGGTCTGGTGTAGCCACAATATACTACCCGGAGAAAAAACGTAAAACTAAAGCCTAATTCACGTTGGTCCCAGGCAACAGGTTTGGGTGTTATGATTGGCAGGTGCTTATTGATAGCCAATATGGGAGATCCAATTGGCATCCTGTAAGTGCTGGCTGTCCTTTTTTCAGGTACACAAAAGACTCAAATTAGAAACACCAAAGAAAAAATGAATTTGGGAAGACAAGTTTGTACTTTAAAGAGGGGATTACTCCGGAAAACAGTCGGCCTCCATATCGTAGAAGTGGGGATGGGAGAGCAACCAAACGGGGAATTTTTCCTTGGTTTTATTCACTTTTGTTTTCTTTTCTCTTTCGGGTTTTTTCTCCCATCAAAAACTCATTTTTGTAAATAAAATCATACATTCCATTCGGGGTTTTAAGTAGGTCTTCTCACAGAGCAAGTGTGGTATTTTGGTGGTTGCAGCGTGCTTGGTGAAGAATGGCTAATTATATATTGTACTGTTGAATAGGTCGGCGAATGTGGCTAGCTAGGGCCCCTTAAACAACATTATAGCGGTTTCGGGAAATTAAGTTATTTTCCCGAACACTATATTTTTAGCACACAAATGAATTACGAAACTTTGCTTTAACACACACAACAAAAGTTCTTTATTTGCAGCTTTGAATATGATTTGTTCTTGGTGCTGCAAGACTCATGGTGTTTAGGCTTGTTGGATGTTTGAGACGAAATGGCTTAGCTCGATGTTGAGATGGCAGCGTGTTGTTGGACGTGTGAGGGAAGTATTCCAAGTCACCGTGTAGTTTTGTGTCGAGAGCAGAGTGGCGCTCGGATCGACATAGTAAATTTTTGAGGTGACCAGAAGTGGTGCCTGTGGAAGGCATGCTGAATGTTTCTAATTTATGTTACACTGGGATTCCTCGTAAAGAATCCATAAATTAGATGGTTCCCTCGTTGAGTGTCCATGTTGCTGCTGCTAGTGTTAAAGCCACAGTGAGATGTCCACACTGGGTGGCTTGTTTAGCTAAAAGGCATCGCAAAGCAGGAACGACTAGAGACACGTCTGTTCTGGTCGGCGTCTCAAGCTGAAGAGAGTGTGTTTGGCCGCTCACCCGTTTTGCTAGCCGGAAATGAAGGGCCGGGCTGAATAGGATATGTCATCCTGATTGGGTGAAATTCAGTGTTGAATTAAATAGCGCACCAAAACAAAATACGAGATTTTCCTCTTCTCTACAACATGGTTAAAACATGACAGCTCCCTTTCTTCTCCCCCATAAAATTCTAGAAGCTTTATGCCCCCCTTTTGTATAAAATGGGAATAAACGGTGTTAAACTGACTTCGAAAATACAAAGCGTATCCTCTCCAAGACGAGAGTACAAAAACTGGTTAGTAATATATTGTCTTTTACTATATTGTCAATAATGGCTCCTATTCATTCGTACTCACCAACTGCCTTCTTGACAGCCTTTATGTCTAGATGGCGGGACACGAAGACCGTGATATCATCGGCGAACGCGAATCCCTTGCTGTAAGAGGGCCAGCAAAAGGGATACCGCGCAGGACTGGATTTTCCCCCTCATCCCTAAGCCTTCGGAGCAGAAGCTCCAAAGCAAAGACATAGAAAAGAGGAGACAGGGGGTAGCCCTGCCGTATCGATCGCTCGATCACGAACGCCCTCAAAGACCTTTTGTTTACCTGCACCACTGCCAGAGGGTTGTGGTGTCGGCGGAACTTCGGTTTGAATCCGGCAGTCTCCTAAACAGATGCCAAAAACCGATGGTCAACACTATCAAAGGCCTTGGACTGATCTAAATTGATCAGAGCAGCTTTCGTGCCACCGTTTGATCCCACTAAGATTCCGCAAATCTAGTGCAGATTGTCTTAGATCGATCTTCCCTTCACAGCGTAGGTCTGCTCAGAGCCGATCCGATTGCTAATGACAAGCTGTGAGCGGCCAAAATCTTTGTGTTTAGCAGAGTTATGGGCCTGTAATCATCTAGTCCCTCCTAAACATGATGGCTCCCTGGGCGAACCAATGGTTGAACATATCCGCCAGAATAGGCACAAATATGTGCGGCAGCCTCTAGTACGTCGGCTGTTCCACCTGCATATACAACATGCCATTCATTGTCTCTTTCAACGACGAACCCTGGTAGGCTCATCGAAGGCAGCAGTCTGCGGGTTCTGCCTTTCAATTTCACTACAATTTATTTATAAAAATTAGTCAATCAACAGTCAAAAATTGGGTTACCTTTTATTGACAAGAGATTTACTATATATATATATATATGTGTGTGTGTGTGTGTGTGTGTGTGTGTGTGTGTGTGTGTGTGTGTGTACGCACAAAGAGTATGAAATGGGTAAATAAAAGACATTTTAAATTATTAATTTTATTCATGTGCTTCATTTGTTTCAGGTTTTGTCAACTGTGAACCAAACTAGAGTCAATTGAGTCTGTGAGGAAAGTAGTGCCATGATACAATTTACTCCTCCAGAAATTTGAAAACTGCATGCAGTACTGCTGGGCATTCTTACTGGAAACCCCAACAGGAAGATTTCAGAGTATTTTGGTTTTAATCTGAAAACTGTACAGTGGATTTAAAAAGAATTTAATGAATCCAATGGTGATTATGAAGGTACAGCAGCTTGGATGCCTTATGTTGATCATTCTGATAAGAAAAGAACTCCCAAATTTGTTGGTGAGATCCAAGCCCCAATTGAAAATGATCATAGTAAGTTAATCAGGTCCATAGTCAGGAATATGGAAGTGTCTAAGTTTCTTATCAGACCAGTAGTGAATAAAAACATTCAGTATTTCTCATACAAGATGAAAAATGGTATCTTTATCTTAGGCCATGAAGGACAAAAGGAAAATCTGTGCAGCAAAGATTTTTTAACAAACTCAAGCATCTCATCCAACAAAACATGTTTTGCTTTTTCTCAGATGAAAATAATTTTGACTAAGCTCAGATGGTGAACACATAAAATAAACATTACCTTGCTCTGTCCTCACTGATAGTGATGAAAACCAAACACCCAGTCCACATCATGATGTTTGGGGTGGTCACTAGTGATGGTGACATTATACCTCCAGTCATCTTCCCACATAGTCTCACTCAACATTTGCCCAGTAGGCAGGGAATATGGAATACACCAAGTGCTTTTCTGCAGAGGGGTAATACCCCCTCTCCAATGAGTGTCCTGGATATGACACTAAACAATCTGATGGTGATGTTCCAGTAATGCTGGGGCTTTGGGGAATCTGGTATACCCCTTCATTGCCATTGCACTCAGGTCCACTCAGTCCCAGAGTGGTAGCAACTGATAGGGTCCTATCTATGGGTCAAATAGAACTAAACTGTGTATTTATGCTAAGCTGAATTGCTTGGAATATGAGTGTTTTGATACTTAAACTGTGTACTTATGCTAAACTGAATTGTTTGAAATGGAACAGTTTTTGTATGCTGAACAGATTTGTTTGAAATAGACCTGTTTTGACATTTAACTCTGTGAAAAGAAAAGACTATATCTATATTAAACTGAACTGTTTTTAACATTGAAACTGTAGTACGCTAAAATGAATTATTCAAAAGAGAACTGTTTTGACATTTAACTGTGTATCGACAAAAACTATACTTATACTAAATGAAATTGTTTGAAATAGAACTGGTTGACTAAACTGAATAGCTTGAAATAGAAATGTTTTTGATAATTAAATTGTGCACTTATGCTAAACTGAGTTGTTTAAAAGAGAACTGGATTTGGCATTAAATAACCTTCAAAGGTTGATATGCCATAAAACACAAACAAACAAACAAACTTGCTTAACACATAGGCCTACATAAAGTACCTACATTGAGAGGATGGCTGATCAGAGACTCTATGTCTGGTAACACCATGCCACACAAGCAAGAGAACCCAATTTTGGCTGTGAGAAAAGTTTTACAACCAAATCACCCCTAACATCTGGCTGCCTAACTCCCCAGATTTCAATCCCCTTGATTATTATGTGTGAAGCACAGTTGAATGAATGACTAACAAAACTTTATGATATACCAAAGTTGAACTGAAGGCAAGGATAATGGCAGCATTTACCAATTTAAACAAGAAGACCATTGAGAAAACTTGCAAGACATTCAGAAGTTATCTTGAGACTGTCATTGAACTCACTGGTGATTTCTTTAAATAAAGTTAATCTTCAGGATTTCAAGATATTTTAATGTAATTTTGGTAAATATATCTGATATAGGAAGATGTTAGTGTTATTTTCATTTCTGTTTAATTTAGATGACAATTTACTCATTGCACCCTCTTTGTGTGTGTGTGTGTGTGTGTGTGTGTGTGTGTGTGTGTGTGTGTGTGTGTGTGTGTGTGTGTGTGCATTTTAATCCCTATTATAAAAATTCATCACTAAATGCAGTGAGTTGCTAATAGACAATCAGATGCTTGGGGTAAAACTTGGGACTGCAGACATGTAGGCATGTTAGTTTGACCTTGAAGAAAAGTGTGGGAAGACAAAATTGGTGACATCACTGAAGGTGATGCCGGATCACAAACATTGACACCATTGACAAATGATGCTATTTTGAATTAATCTTTTTGTTCTCACTGGGACAAATATTTGGCATTAAATGCCCCCCAACATACACACTTCAATGAATTCATGTTAGACAATTTTTTCCCATAATATTTCTACCGAAATCAGATCTTTCTATTCATCCAAAAGACTTTTGGCTTTAAAAGGAATTGTTCTGATTGCAATAAAGAAAATTTAACATTAAGAAATTCCATTTTACTTTAGGAGCTTAAAATCTCTTTGTTTTAAATTCCTATTTGAAAGTCTTTGGAGATTACAAACAATAATTTTTTTTTATTTGGACAGAAGCTTTTTGTGGCATAGAAGATAAAGATAACTTTCCTTAAACATGATGAATTGGTTTAATGAAGTTAGCAAATTTGTCCTTATCTAGAATTTACTGACATTTTGATCAATCAATAAATCAATCAATCAAATACAAGAACAACTCAATAAATCTGATTGATGCATATTCATTAATTGAATTTTTTATTTGAAATTTTAACTTTATAATGTTTGGCATGAGTAGGTTATCAGCACATAAAATGGAATTGACAAGAACTACAACACACAGCTTGGAGCAGGCAGTAAGAAGCATTAATCTCTAACTCAGATAAAACAGTTTATGTATTTTAATTAAGATGGTGCAATCTTCTCTTTAAATGGTAAAAGCCTCTGAAATTAGAAGACCAGTTCATACAACTCAGTAGCAATATCTCATCTATATAAAGTATGAACTGCTATTGACCATATGAGAATCTGATCTCTCTGATAAAATAAAATAAGAACTCTTCCAAGCAGTAGCCTTGTCAGTAATATTGTATGGTTGCACTTCTTGGACTCTAACGTTACATTAGGAAAAAAAGCTTGATGAAAACTACACAATGATGCTGCATGCTGTTTTGAAAAATTCTGGTAACGGCACCCTACTAAACAACAGCTGTATGGCCACCTACCTCTCATCATACACATCATCCAAGTAAGATGAACAAGACTGGGGATTGATAGAGAAATAAAGAGAAACTGATAAGCAATATTCTCCCATGAACTCCTATTCATGAATGCACCAATGTAGATCAACTAGCAAAAACATTTACCAATTTTGTGTGGACACTGGATGCTATCTAGAGAATTTACCAAAAGAAAAGGCAAGTAAAAGAACAAAATATCATGCCTCTAAACTGGTTTTAAAGTATTTGATTTATTCAAATTTTTATATATTTCTATCATATATATATATATGTATATATATATATATATATATATATAAATCAGATTTATGGGTTACTGCATAGTAATTCTTATAGAACAACATTTCTATTCAAAAGCTCATAATTTCCTGTTCACCAGCAAAGAAAGAATAATAGAATGCTTTTGACAATATTATGGCAATAATAAAAATACAAAGATAAATAAAGTGTCTCTAAATACTGAACCTCCAAATGATTTTAATATCAAGCTACATCATCATCAAACAATGCCTTGAAATAGGATAGACAGATTTGGATTGACTTATAAATAGTTAAATAAACAAATGCCGGACCAAAACAGTCCCTAATTTGAAATATACCATATCTATATTTAATATAAATCTCTCAAATGGAGAGCACAGTACCAGGTATCCATGATAGCTGAGATCATATAATGGTCAGTTGAAGATATTTGGATAGAAGAAAATGATTTTTTTCAACAAATGGGTGTATTATGTCAGTAGTTTATCTTCTATCATTTTTTTCTTATAGCTTATCAACTTTTTAATAAGTATTTTTAAGAACTTTTCTCCTGAGAATGACCTAAGGTCCAAATTAGTTGGGAATGATCAAAAAGTAAACAAGAAATATTACTATTTATCTTATCACTTTTTTCATCTTTTATGTATATAAATATATATATATATATATTCAAACAGTTGCCCCTCTGCAGAGGTGTGGTCAGTGTATTCTACAGCCCCAGCTTATTGGACCATATTTGGCAAAAGACAGTGATCATTTTAAAGGAAGAAAAATTGCCAGTTAAAGATTGCTTTGCTGTTAAGAAGAAGAAGAAGAAGAAGAAGAAGAAGAAGAAGAAGAAGAAGAAGAATGGCAAGTAAACAAAGAAAGCAGAAAAATGTGGGGAGAAAAGGGGAAATAAAGAAATGTATGTTAGGAAATAAGGAGAAAATGAGCAGGAAATTATGCTCTTTCACTCAGCTGCTTCAGGTAGCACGTGTTCACCTGATCTGGGACTTGGGACAGGTTGCATCTCCTCTAGCAGTGACCACTATAGAAAAACGCCCACTGGGCATAACCACCGACCTTAAACTCACTACCACTAAAAATAACAAATATATTTCAATGCCTTGTTTGTGAAATGGACATATTTCGACTGGTCCAGGAAAATATTTCCATACAACAGAATAGCTGTTTTAAACCCAAAAATAAAGTTGGAATTTAAAAGATATCTTCTTTCTTTAAATTCTCTTGCAAGAAGAAGAAGCCAACAAGTTAAAGAGGGTAAGAAGAAGAACAAAGAAGTCAGATACTTAAACCCAAAATCACCAACAAACAGCTACAACTACAACAACTTATGAAACTATACAAATAACCTACCAAACTTTCTTGTATCTCAGAAATACTACATCTAAATAAATCTTAAAAGGATAACATATTTCCAAAAGGTTTATAAATAGTATTCAAAGAAGCTTGTAGAGATACCATATTTAAAAAAAATTATATGAATACCATATTCAAAAGTGCTTTATCAATATAGTAAAGTAGGCGACCGTAGTCAACGGTAACCCAAAGACTGCCCTTTTGATAGCTACTCCACCAAGGTACAGGGGAGGGCGCTACTCCATTCCCTGGATTGCTTCACTTTACCCTTGATCCATATCTCAAAATGCTGAGTGTTAAACAAGGAGACATCAAGTACCATTTTTTGAGTCTTTGGTATGACTCAACCTGGGATTGAACCTAGGTCTCCCAGACCATTGGCAAACACTCTGACCATCATGGCAATGTTTATCAATATATCATGTTTAAAAGAAGTTTATGGAAACCATATTTAAAAGAGGCATGTGCAGATGTAATATTTAAAAAGGGCTTGTATTGATAACATATTTAAAAGGGGATTGTGTGGATAGAATGATTTTAAAAAATCCATATGTGGATACTATAATTTAAAAGGAGTTTGGTTGGATCCAATATTTAAAAGGGCTTGTATGGATACCATATTTCAAGGAAATTTGTGTACACCATATTTAAAATGGGCTTCTCATCTCTTATGATGAATAATTGACAACTCATATAAAGGTATAAACTTTTGAGGAAAAGATAAGTGATACTTTTCAAAACACAAGTAATCATTGAATTGATTTTCCTTTATTAATGAAATTTCTAAAAGGGTTCCGATAATTAAGGAATAATTCTTCTGATACTCTGTTTATTTAGTACACAATCTACATGATTCAGTAATTTTTATTCTGTTTTAAAGGGATTTAAGGATGTAAATTCCCGTGAAAAGTTTGGCAGGGTGAATAAAAGCATAAGGTTTTATTCAGTCAGCTAAAATTGTATTCTCTCTCAGGAGTTCTATCTGGATAACATTATATATATATATATATATATATATATACTAGCTGTCTACAAACTGCTTACAATTATTTATAGACTCGCCTGTTAGTAGCCACAGGAGATCAGCTAATCAGAGATGACTGAAGCATATATGAGCAGGGGCCAATTACAGCCCAGTGTCAAAACATATTTGTACTGACAAGGCTGCGAACATGTTCCTTGAGCCTCAGAGGGCTGTCTCCCTGACTCCAAACATATCAACCTATTTTCTGGAATTCTTGAGTCAATTACTTTGGGGTCCAATGAGATGATATTTCTCTTGGATGATTTTGTGAACTTCAGACAGATTGGCTGAATGAGTAGAGTGTTCGCAAATGGTCCGGGAGACCGAGGTTCAATCCCAGGTCGAGTCATACCAAAGACTCAAAAAATGGTACTTAATGCCACTCAGCACTATAAGGTGAATATCAAAGGTAAAGTGGAGAAATCCTGGGAATGGAGTAGCGCCTCCTCCCCACACTTCGGTGTAGTAGTTATTGAAACGGGAGCTTTCGGGTCACCCTCGACTAAGGTTTGCAATGTGCTTATTACTCCTTGCACTTTAATATGTATCCTCTGTTTGATGGTGGCAACCATCTTTGTTGTGGCATCACATAAACATGCACTCAATATTAAGGCTGTTCTGGCTGTTACAAGTAGTATTGCATACCTCTTGTTACTTTATGTTTACAGCTTCCATAGTGTTTTAATTCCAATTTATGCTTATCTGTAATTTACTTTTCAGACCTCCCTCATTGAATGAATATTAGGAATAAAACCTCTAAGCTGTCATTTGGACAAATGATAGGTAATGGGCTTTATCTTGATTTTGTTTTTAAGCTTTTTAAGAAAATTTTAAGATCAGTAATTTGGCATATGGTAGTTTGCTGTGGATTTATCAGATGACCAAATCAGTTCAAGCTATAGAAAAGGTATTCACTGTGGTTGGTAGTATCATGGTAATTGGTATGCCAATATGTTGTGTATTGTTTCATTCCTTGTAGGATTTGAAAGTTGCTCAGATAAATGTTTAACATTGTCTAATACAGGAACATATGCTTCATGAGTTCAAACTGGACCATAATGCCAAAGAAGCAACCAAAAATATTTGTTGTGCAAAAGTTGATCACAATACAGTAAATAGATAATTTCATTCAGATTGCTAAAACCTCAATGATCAGGTAATGTCAGGTAGGCCTAAAAGCATGGATTCCATAGCCATGCTCCAAGCATTAACAACATTGGTTAATAGGACTTGGAGAGTATCAGGCAAACTTGGCATCTTATATTTCAGTGTGTCCATTCCTTTCACAAGCTTAGTAAAAGCATCCAGAGCTGCCAAATTATGCCTCACATTCTCAAAATATTGCACAACTTTACACTTAGCCTTGTATTATTATTGTTTTATATCAAGAGAAAACAGTAAATACATTCTTTAACAAAGTAACATGATTTATAAATGTACATATATAGATATGAGGGATCATTGCTTGTCAAAGATTTCACAATACAGTGAACTTTCCATTGATGATCACAACTGTTGTATCATTGAGGTGAATGATACACAAAGAAGAATGAGTGCTTAATATATTTATTCTGCATCAGTCAGTATCTGGTGCTAACAGATACATACAAAAAGATACTGTACAATTAGTTACAAATATACCATTGAAGTACTAAAGAGATTTTTTGATCCCATTGTGATGCCATGTTGGTAACAAGTCGACAAACATGAAAACTCTGTTAAACTATTCAAAGGTTTATTGAATATGCACTTGTAGGTAGCAACCAGGAGAAAGAAAGGGATCATGGGAACATGAGACAACAGGTTTAACTAGACAATTATAAGCAACATATCCTAGTGAGAAAAAGTTGAGTAGATACAGACCTTGAATTTTTCCCTGGTTCTAACGTTCTTGTCCACAGGGTTTAACGCCCCCTTTGGAGTAAATCTCCAACTTGGGACTCATTAATTTTCTTCTCCTTAGATCTTCATGGCTCATGTTCTGCAGATGTCTTTAGCCTATCATTTTTCTCTGTCAACTTCTGAAAGGACACTAGTTGTCCCCTCACTTCCACCAGTCATTTTGGTGGGAATGACATCCACTTCACCTGTGCATGAGCACACAGTCTTTGGACCTCCAGGCCTCCCTAGTCATTTTTAATTACCATTGTGCCTTGGCCTCCCAATTCTGAGACTACTGTCTGCTTTATTTATTTATTTATTTATTTATTTATCTATTTATTTATTCAATTTCAATTTTCTATGAGCTGTTCAATTATATTACACAAACAATTAACAAGAGAACTTACAAGAAACTGAGAAGGGTCAAAATGCTGTATAGCCAAACAAAGTAAGATCAGTCCAAATATTAATCAACTTAACATAAGCTTCTTACTTAACCATCAAAGTCCTTAATTGGTAGTTATTTATGGCTATGAGCCAGTCCATCTGGTAGAATGCTGAAGGGGTGTTAGCCACTCTACAATAACAACAAAGGGACATGAAGAACTATTTAAAAAAATTCCCTGGTGCCTTTCACATTAACCATCCTTCATGCTCCACACTAAAGAACATGATACTTGATGTCTCACTATCAACTATGCTGTCTCCTCCTTTGAAAATACTACTCAAGGACAAAAATTACAAGTGGAGTAACTGCAACATTATGCCATCAAACCCTGACCAGACATTCAGTTGCAGTTGCTGAGATCACGCCTGTTTGTCCCGCATTAGCCACAAGTATGCCTGCAGTCAATGAGAACCACCCCTCCTGAATCTTCATTCATGAAGCCAAGTGATGATATACAAGTAGATCAATAAATTCACAGCCAAATGATGAAGAGACATTTATTTTACAAAACAAATATTTATCTTTCAATATATTCTTCTTCCTTGTCAATGCACTAAATTCAATCACAAATATTGATTGCAAATGTCAAAATTTAAACAGTGAATATTTCAGATCAAAATTCAGCTATTAATTACAAGTCAGGTTGCAAACTTACTGATACACTCTTGTACATTGTCTATTCAATGTAAATTGTTGAACTTTTGTTAAATTTCTTAAGATTATCTTTTTGATGCTAGGCTTGATCTTGAAATGTTGTATTTTCAGCTTATGAGATGCACTTTATTAAAAAAAATGAGCAAAAAACTTACCTGTCTCTTATAAGGTCATGGGTATGCCTTGGGCTACTGGTTAATAAAGTTATACTGCTGTAGATGACATTAGATTAAACCACGAACACCTATGAAAATGAAAACAAGGTCTGAATATAAATGACCTGATTGTGGGGAGATCAACAATTATCAAGTGAAGGGTTTTCACCTGACATTTGTAGTTGAAACCTATCTATTTATCTATATATTTCAAATGTCTGCTAAATATAAGGTACAATTTTATTCAAGTTTGGAAAGCTTGAACTGGAAGATTTTGAAAACACTGATAGACAGATAGGTAAGATCCTGTTGGCCTTGCATGTACATTGGTTTTACCATCAGATCTACTAATAACAGTTGACCATAGAAGAATAGGTGCTATTGAATCATCCAAAACAATATGACAGATTCTATATAGCATAATTTTTACATTTTTCAGCAAGTTTATTTTATTTGGTTTTCATCCCATACTTGATATTCATGCATATATCTCCATTATATAACCTGAGCAAAATTCTATCAAAAAATATGTAATAAAAAAGGAGTTAACATGAGTAGATAACTCAGATACTGAATTTAAGTTTACCTAAAAACTAATGAAATTGGTAAGGCTTAGAGTACATTGACTATATCCCCTCCAGTGAGGGAAGATTCCTCAAAAAGAGGTGACTTGCCTGAGTATGACACTAAATTGCATCTTTAGAGAGGCACCAGTTCTGAAGATCTGGGCTGTGTGAAGGGCCTCTTTATTGCCATTACTCAAAGGTCTACTCTGACCTGAAGTGATAGTATCTATCAGGGTCCCATCTATGGATCAAATAGATCTGTTTTATATTCAATTGGACCATGTGCAAAAAAAACTTTTAAGAAACAACTAAAATCTTAGATGGGTTAACATGCTATTAAAATCAATCAAACAATCATAATAAAATTTATGACCAAATTCAGTCAGGAAAGGTTTAATTTCACAGTTGACAACTTCCTTTATATAAATTAAAATAGATAAAGAGAACATTATGATTCAATTGTTTTTGTTTTTCTTCTTATCAACATATTTTCGAAAAAGATTATTTCATGTATACAAATTTCACAAATTATCAATATAATACATAAATGCCGACAAACACCTGCTTTTTACGTTTATTTTGAAGCATTTTGGTAGTGACATGAAATATTACACATTTCTTTTTCATGTTTGCATCTATGTACATTTAAATGAGTGTAAAGGTATGAGACCATTGGCACATTTTCTTTTTAAATATTTCCCTCCACATCCATTAGTGGAGGTAAAATACCCTGGAGACTGCATTTGTGCCTAGAAAATTTCAATTTCACACTTTAAGTAGATTGTTTTTGCTTGATTAGATTCTTCAAATTTTTCAAAGTTATTTTCGCATGACCAGTTTTAACATGATTATAAAAAATCCCATGCGAGCACATCAGCATATTTAGATAGCAAAAAACAAAATATGTGTTTTCCTCTAAAATCATTTTCATGCAGGACAATTTGTTATCAACAGAAAAATAATAGTGTTCTATTTGTGAAAAATATCTTTATTTTCCTTTTATTTAAAGAGCTCAATCTTTAAGTTAAATTCAACGCTTCACTACAACGATGGCTATATAATGTATGGGGGGTAACTCTTTTTCTAATCTAATACTGAATTATTTCCCTTGCATTTCAAAGCAATTATGTTGAATGTCATAAACCGCTTCGTGTTTTACTTTTTTACTTTTTTTTATGATGTTATATTATAATAAAGATCAATTAAGGAATAATTGAAAGAAAGAATTATCCTGCTGGCTATGATGACGTCAATTATAGTTGCCTCCCTCTGGATTAGCCACTTATAAGCAAAGTGACCTCCGTCGAGGGTGACCCGAAGGCTCCCTTATCAATAGCTACTATACCGAGGTGTATATATATATATAAATATATGTGTGTGTGTGTGTGTGTGTGTGTGTGTGTGTGTGTGTGTGTGTGTGTGTGTGTGTGTGTTTAAATAAAGTCCTCTCTAATTGAGCACATTTGTCTTATATTTCATTAAAGCTTCAAGTCAAACAGTTTTCTCGTTTTTCATTACAGGTTATTAAAATATATACAAGTGACTATCCAAGGGGAGATAATTATGATTGTTTTCACCACAATAGAATTTAAATTCAGTTTAAAGCAAGAATTATCTTGTGGTATTTAAATTTTTGCTTTTTTTAGTTCACTGACAAATTATATATCATCTTTGCTCGTGATGTATTCAGCTTTTATGTATTTGTTTATTTATTTATTAACTTTTAGTCTCTACCTAGTACACTTAAAACATTATCTGTTCCGTCTCTCTCGAAGGTACACGACTTAATCGAAAGTTTTGATTTCGCGTTGAGCTCAGGATATTAACCGAATTATGACTAACGTTTCTATCCACAAAAGGGAAAGTTTTATTCTGAAAGATTTTTTTCTAAATCGTTCTGTTTTACATAACTTAATTGGACTAGTGTAATAAAAGAAGGTATGGGATACAAATTTCTTCTAGTCTTAAAATAAGCAATTAAAACATACTTAAGAACATTCTAGAAATTTAGGATCAAACCCGCATTAGCATTTAAATTACATTTTTATATTTTTCAACCAATCAGCTAAAAACATGGAATAGAACATTCTAGAAAATTGGGATCGGAAGTGAACTAACAGAAAACATTTAGGCTCGAAAATAAAATAGTAAAATACAAATCCGATTGGTCAATAAATGTCTACGCGCCAAGATTTTAGGGCGATTCTTTGATCCACCTGTAGGATATAAATAACACAGAGTTAGGAAGCCAGACACACAAGACACAAGCTTACACACAAACGAAGACACAGACGAACACAAGCCACTAAGCCAGTAGCCGATATTATGTCCAACCAATTCCTTTCTTTCCTCAACTAAAGTTCATGACCTCTTTTCAAATGGCCGAGAATTATATTCAAAAGGAAAACCCGACAAACTTTCTTTCATCAACGAGACACGCTGTCGCCACAATCATAAAACCCGCTATAAACTTAATGTAAGTAAGAACGACTTATTTACGGACTCTGATAACATGAACATACACACATCTTTAAACAAATTTATTTTCTTCTTCAAACTTCATTTTCCAAAAGGCCATTTACACATCATGAATTTTGTTTTTCATATTCTGTTATATGTATATTAAATTGTTTGTTGTTTAATGTTCGTTGCGTTCTATTCCATTTCTTTCACGCGATTGTAAAGTTTTGTGTTGTATTTGTGGTGGGAATAATTTAGAGAGCAGTCTACTGAAGTAACCAAATTACATACTCCCCCCACAAAGGACAAGGTCATTGCTTTACTTTAAGTTTATTCAAACATAATTCAACTGTGGTCATTTATTTAATATAAAATTATCAAATAGATTTAATGTTTGAGCACAAGGTCCAATATTTTTGAGGGGGAAATGGTAGTGTATGAACATTTAATTTCTATAAAATTAATCTTGTCAGCCACATTCATTGACCCATTCATACAATACAATAAATACAGCCATACGATCTCTTCTATTCTGACTATCACTAAAATACTTTAACTTCTCTATGACTTAGTTGGCGATCGTAGTTGATGGCCACACGAAGGCTCCCTTTTAAATAGCGACTACACCGAGATGTAGGGGAAGATACTGCTACTTTCCTTGTATTGCTGCACTTACCCTTGATCCATACCTTATATTGCTGTTTGTAATGCAAGGCGGCATCAAGTACCGTCTTTGAGTCTTTAATATGACTCGACCTGGGCTTGAAAACCGATCTCTCGGAACTTTGGCGAACACTCTACCCACTTGGTCAATGGGCCGGTTTACTCTACTTATAAGAACCCAATAAGATTTAATGATAACGGAACGATATGTTGGAAATTGTAAATATGGCAATTAATGTCTACTCGAATCTGATTGGCTATTTTGAGGTTGAACCGTTAGCCCCCGCCCCTCCTGTTATTTAAGTAAGATCTACAAGGGTTCTCTTTTTTTTTTTTTCCTTTTTCAGCACGAGCCGAAGCATCTGTCTGGTTCGTTTCTTTTGTTTATTTGTCGCTGCCTCGCACCAGACACGACTTGACACATGGTCAAAAGCCCGAAGGCCGATTAAAGTGGGGATAAAGGGGAGGGGAAGGTCGGGAACGAGCCTAGACTCGAACCATGCTGGTCTATTCTGCTCATCGACTCACTTGGTGCAATGTGAGCCTGATGAGGCAAGCAGTTTCACGAACCCAAATATGGGTCCAGCCCGTATGCCGGGTTATGGCTTGAACTAGACAGCAAGGTCTAGTGCCATACATAGGTTTCGAGAAAGTCCGCAGGGACCTCTCTGGTTCGTTTCTTTTGCGTTGCGAGCTCTTCTTTGTTCGCCTTCGATTTTATTCAGTTTTCTCTTAAGCAAGGTAGCTTGAACAAATAAGCCTATTTAGTCTTAGGCTGAGCCTCTTTTTCTTAAAGGGTTTTTATTGTTACCTGTTGAAACAATAAGCCTACTGCAGGCTATTTGTGGTTTTGGTATGCTGTCCACTTCAAAAGAAAGATGAGTCTAAGGTCTTGAGGCGGGTTTATTGAACCTTTGCCGACAAAGGAAGCTGTTAGCTCTGTTCACAATATGTGGTAAAAGCCTCCGTAGGCTCAACAGAAGAAAATTCGAGTTGAAACGGAAAGATATTCATCAAAAAGAGGGAAGCGGTGGTCTACTCGAGGTTCACTTAATGAAAGGTATTTTATTATTAACAAAAGTTAAACTGATAGTAGGTGGTTAACGGTATGTCTTCGAGAAAGTCAGTCGTTGTATTTCTCTTTACTCTTCTTTTTTTTGGGGGGTATGATATTGTCGTTACTTGAATGTATGTTATTTTGTTACCTAATTCAATGTTTTCGACGAACATAGGAAAAAATATTCGAAGCTGGATTTTGTAAAGTTTATTTTTCTTGAAATAAATTACTTTGTGGAAACTAGTTGTTTTTATTTTCAAGAAATATAGACACGCTTCACTTTCAGGTAACAAAAGTAAGTTTCCTTTCCCCCTTTTTTTATCTCCTTTATTTTTATACTTTTCTCTCCTCCTTTGCCAGACTTGACAGACCTCCAAAGTGAGGACATGGAGTAGATGAGACAAGAGGCAGCCCTACTGAACCAACAGTTCGATCGCAAAAGACTCCAAACGCTTCACGCTCATTTGTACCACTGCCGTTTGGGATTGGTAATCCATCTGTAGAACTGCAGTTCGAATCTGGCAGTCTCCAAAACAGCCGTCAGGAACAGATAGTCCACTTGGACTGATCCAGGTTTATCAGCGTGGCTTGTGTCGTTTTCTATACCCTCTAGGATATCGCAGAACAAGAGCAAATTGTTTTTGATCAATCTTCTCTTCACTGCGTAGTTTTACTCAGTTTCGATCAAATAACCGGCTACAATCTGCAAAGAGTTCCGTAAAGCCCAAGACAAAATATTTAAATCTGTGCTTTGCAGAGTTATGGGCGTGTAATAATCTAGATCCTCCAAAACATGCACACCACCTTTCTTTTGTAAAGCAATCATTCATTGGTGACATCTACAGTGAATAGCTAAACAAAAAGCAAGATGAAAGGAAAAAAGCTATCTGTAAAATGATATTAAATACCAGGTAAATGTACCAATTACTAAGTAAAATGTAAAAGATACCAGATAAAAAGTAACCCACACGCTTCCAGATCTAAAATCAACATCTTGAACATTAAAGGAATTGAGAGGATTTTCAATACCCATATCTGGGAGAAAATAATGAAACCCCCAATCAACCAGGATGTGAATAAACAAAAGTGACCATATCATACGGCAAGTCCATGATTGGAACACATAGAAGAGAAGAGTTGAAAGTCAAGTAAAACTTGTAAAGGTCAGTCGAGAGTTTGGCAAAGATAGTTAGACTGATATAAGACCTGGCCGAAAGGAATAATCCGGAACGAGCGTTAATTCCTTGAGTGGTGTTGTGTCTCAGTAAGTGCTGGAAAAAATCTCAGGGTATGTATTTACCAAACCCTTCCTCCATGACCAGGTCAGTTTTTAAGCGAAGTTTAACAGGTATGAACTCAGAATTTTCCTTCTCCCAGACCGGTAGCCATACTAAGGTTAAAGAGCCCTGTCTGATGAAATATTTACCCATTTCGAGAGGGAGAATAGTTTGATTCATACCTCTTTCAAGGGCATTAGCACCATGTGAAATGCAAACTGCCTCGTCGATAATTTGAAAAAGCTGGAGAGTATTGATTGACCTATTAGCATGGCATATTGCTAATTCAAATGCATCCTTAACATTATTCAGCCAATAAAATGTTTTAGAAATTGTTGCAGAAGAGTCAGCCGACCTATGCAATGTCTTCCTGCCACGAGTCCTTTAGTCTTGAAAGATCAATTGAATTCGATTAGTAATTGTGAGGTTATACAATGAAATATAATTTCTTTTCGATAATGTGGAAGAAATTGCTTGTCAGTGGATTACACAGAACCTCCAGTGATTGTTAGAAAGTGTGATATATCAAACGGTAATAGAGACGATAAACTTGTTAAAAGGATTTACTTCCACTTACAAATGATTAGTATCAGACGCCGAGCCAATAAAGATTATCCAATCCATTTCAGTATTAAATCCAAAAGTTTCACTGTTCCAAATAGGTAAATCCAAACAGCAAATCCAACATCAATAAAATGTCTCTTGCAGGAAACGTCGTATTAAAGAGTTTACCTGAGCAAGGTTTATTTTTATAGTAATTAGAAGATTCATTTTACCCAAAATAAAGCGTCTATGAATATTTATTTCAAGCAAGAAATTGTGATGTTTAATACGAAGTGAATAATCCAAAAGTAATAACCTCAACTTAATTTACTGTTTACTCAAAGGCTTCCAACTACATATCAGACATTCCAGAAACCTTTTTTCTACAAGTTTCCAACATAAATTTCAAATTGCTAAACATTCTGGATTCCACCGGGAATTTTGGGTCCCACAGATTCTAAAACACCGTCTTTTTTCGTTTAGCTAAAATTATTCAGATTACTTTATCTTCAGAAAAAGTATTTTCATGAGATAGCCGTGTCAGTACAACAGTATAGCTGCACCTCTTAGGCTTCAACAAAACACCTAGAGAAAAAGCCGCATGGAAACTATGCAAGAATGCTGTGTGCTATTTTGAACATATCATGGCAGCAGCACCCCACAAAATGATAGCTGTACGGTAGCTTACTTCCCATCACAAACTATCGAAGTAAGATGAGCAAAATATACTCGACACTGAAGCGATGTTTTTCTATGAACTCCTACACATGGACACACCAGTATTGGTCGACCAGCGAAAAAGTAGAAAAAACGTACCTTCATCAGCTTTGTGTGAACAGAGAATTTTTTAAGGGCAACGACGGATAGGGACGTATAGAAAGTCAAGGGAATCCGTGCTATCTTCACGCCTTATTCAGAAGACGCCTTGATGGTCCATTTTTTAACTCCTTCTCTAAAGAGTGGAGGTTAGGGATATAATTACAATATGATACGAACATGTTTTTTTTAAATTGTAGTATTGTTTACACCCGAGTTGGTAGTCCTTAAATCTGTACGGTATTCGCCTGGCTCGAATGAATCTGGATCTGAGGTTCGGCCTATTGTTTGATTTTTATTACCGTCTAGTAGTGTTGAGATTCATTTGTTACAGACGGATGTAGAAGGAGAGGTAACGTCAGTAGTTCATTCGTTGATGGTGGATCTTGGTGCTCCAAATGTACTGGGTGGGGAGGGTTATTGACATCAGTAGTTTTGTTCAAGGCTGGAAGGCCATTGTCGAGATTTATATTACGGGTATCTTCGTTTACCTTCGGAAGAAAGCAACGATTTCGGTGTGTGGTCGCCGACTACCATCAACTAAAACACGATATTGCATATTGTGCTCCCTTGACAGGCAAAAAAACGTTGTCTAATATTGTTTTTCATGCTATTAACACCTTGGTGTCCAAAATGTAGCTGCTCAATAAGTTCAAGGTGTATATTTTGAGGGATTAAAATGCGTCTTTACTTGAATACCAGAGCGTTGATGACGTATAGTTCGTTTCGCATATTCCGAAACTCCCTAAAGTGGATGGGCAGGAGTTCCTTACATTCGGGAAAGCCCTGATCAATTGTCTTTAAAAGAGGCTAATATTTATAATCTATGTTCGCTTCCCGCTTTATACATGTGAATTTGATGGGAAATGTTTTCTGGTCGTATTGGTACAGTATTCCTATTTCGAGGCCTCTTCTAAGTCGGTTGATTCAACTGCTGTAAGATTGGTAATCGGCGTTGGGATACAGGACAACCCATTTGCTCCGCTGTTGTTATCGCCGGGTATTGATATAGCTGTGAAATAGTACATCAAGGTGCTTCAAGATCTCCTCTCTAAAATCCTTAGATTTTTTTTTATTTCATTCAGGTTACAATCGTTAAATATTGGCACGAGAAGTTTATGATCAATGACAAATGTAATATAATAACCGAGGGATTTCGGTTCATGTCTATGGGTTTAGTTAGGCTGAGAAGCTTTCGGCTCAGTACATGGGTTAGTTAGGTGCAACCTTGATGCAGGTGGTAATGCGCGCGGGCGCACCGAGCGGACATATCACTCAGAGATGTCACAATAGCCTGAGATGATGAAACGGGTGATTGGGTGCGAATGATGTCACGCACCGGAAGCGCGGGGAGGTTTTTTTTTGGAATTTAAAGAAAGTTAAGAGAGTTGAAACTAGACGCCGAACGAGGAGGTTCGACTTTTGGGGCTCGCAGAGGCGAGACGAATTTGCGCGCCATGGGTGCCGCACGAGATAGGGGTCAAATGAATAAGACAGCATAGCAAAATTGTGTCTCTCCTCCTTTAACTCAAAAGTAATAAAAGGGTTTCGTACCTGAACAAGAAGTCGTTACATGTTTTCGAATTTCGAGATTCCTAAGTTCTAAGTTTTCTATATGAACATTATGTATACATGTTACCAACATTCGATGTCCATTTCGCACATGGCCATATTCGCATATTCGTGTATCTAAATATGTAACCCAAGGATCAAGTTGGGGTAGCCAAAAACCAACATACTGCAATTTTCCAAACCAAACTTTATTGCCAAAGCTTCTCCCGCGATGGGTGCGTAACGATTTTCCACGGACCTGGTCAATCGAGAACCCGCATAGACAACTCTCCAATACCCTGCTCTACGAAGATGATTTGCTGTGAATGGGCATTCACAATGTTTTTGGTGTTGGGCAAATCCTATTCCTGTTCGGCTCCAATCTGTGGTCAATTTATCCCGAATGTTCGAAGACCATCTTGAATACTGTTTAAAATTTCACTTTTAGACTGCTGAAAGAACTGTTCTAAAGTTTCGTTCTAGTAAAATCTACTCTAATGTTTAAACAGTTCTCTGAATGGTGACAAGACAGGTGTCTGGGTGAATGCATATGAAACTTGGTTAATCAAACCAAAGAAAGATTTAACTCCTGTGATATATTTGTCGGGGATTTAAATTCTCTAATGCCTGCTAATAACTTTTGAGTACGTTTATATTTCCTTGAGCTGATATCAAAACCGACAAATTCCACGTTGTCTTTTACGAAATGGAACTCGTCTGGGTTAAAGACAATCTCATTATCGGCACAAAGTCTAATGTATTGAACAGTATACCAAAATAAAAAGCCACGAGCTATGAGGGAAACCTTCTGTAAGATCATTGAATCGTTTTGTGTAGCTATCGTTGGATACTTGGAATACTTGAGGGGCTTGTAAATATCGATATCTGTCCCATTCTGAGATAAATATGGTGGTGTCACGTGCTTCTGCGGAGAGGAGTACGCTGTGGTAGCTATTCCAGCCATCAAGAACAGTTTTCTTTATTCCAGGTGGCACTGTGTTGACGAGATTGAACGGGCAGGGTGTATGGTGCGTCTTCCGTCTTGTGGTTGCATTCAAGTTCTGTAAATCAGCCCTTCTACGTAGACTCCCATCTTTTTGGGAAACTGTAATCATTCTGGAGCACCATGTTGTCGCTGTCTCTGATTCAATGATGTTTAGTGCAACATCTATATCGGCCTGTGACTAAATATCGTCTTTCCAGTAGTGAGGCACTGAGATAGGTTAGTGTACAGCGACAGGTTGACAATCATCCAAGAACAAAATAGAGAATGGTGGGCCAGGTGATTGGGTGGGACAGCCACATAGTGATAACGTGTCATCGGCTGGTTTTTGGTCGTTCAGCTATTTTACTTCTGGGTTGTGCCGGAAAGTTCTTGACAAGTCTCAGTTTTTTTAAAGGTGTCTCTGAAATGTATAAGCCTTTGGGAAAATGTAAATCGTCTTTGAACAAGTTTCACCACCAAGCGATATAGCAATTAATACTTCTTTTATTAGCCAACTATTGTCATTTACGGCGCGCAAACGGTGTTTAGTACGCAACAGGGAGATGTGGCTTCATCCCAGTTTCATTAAAATGTCCTCTCCTGCTGTACTTGTCTGAGATCCTGTATCTGGTACAGCTGTAATTTAAACGGCTATAGGTTTTCGGTCCATTTTAATTGACTGTCCTAATTTTCTGTGGGCAGTTCTGTTTAAGGTGACCTTAACATCAATGAATGGTGGTGTTTCTGGTTTTTCAGGTGTTAATTGATTATTGGTCCAGGTGCCATATAGAGTTCTTTCTCCTCCATCTAGTCATTGTGTACTCACGGGGATTGTGTACTCACTGTCGTTATGAAAGATATAGTTTCATCCTGGTCGTGGCCAGCATTGTCCTCCATTATACTGTTTGATGAGGCTATTCCCCAGCATACCACAGAAAAATGGTGTTCTACATCACACTTGTAACATGACTTGCCCAATGCCGGACATTTGCGACTTCTGGGATGCAGATTGTACCCACAACCTTTGGTCTTCCGGAATGAATTTCATGGCTCCTGTTGTTAACTTGTGTAGGTTTCCTAAATGACTAGTTCGGTTACCATGCAGACTAAATGGAGTCGATTTGACAGGATGCCCCTATTGGTTGGAAGTGGCTCGAAGTGCAACGTTACTTCACCGACGCAGCACTAAAAAAAAAAATGCAGGTGTAACGTTACCCTTTAAATACAAGACGAAATGATTCTGTTGGTTGTTTAATACGAAGGTTTATTTGTTATTCCCCAGTCTGATAGCAATTTCAAGAAGAGAGAGAAAGAGTACGAATGTTGCAATTGATTAGATATACAGAAAGACATGAGCTCCGAGAGAGAGATAACGTAAGCAGCGGACTTAATCTTTTCGTCGTTGAGCCGGCCGGTTTGGTTGTTGTTCTGGGTGCCTGAATTTCTTAGTCTCGACTGGTCTCTCCGTCTGCTCCCGGTTCCTAACTCTCTGAACTAACTGACCGCTAAAAAATTTTCCTGCTTATATAGTATCTTAATTATTCTCATCAATTTATGATGATAAGAACACGAGTCATTAACTTTCAGGGTTTCGTCATCTTTGATTTGGTTTTATGGCATTCAGTTTAGCATAGGTACAGTTTTTTTGTTTACACAGGTAAATTTCAAAACAGTTCTATTTCAAGCAATTCACTTTTGCATAAGTACGCTGCTTAGTTCTATTTAACCCATAGATAGGACCCTATCAGGTGCTACCAACCCGGGTCAGAGTGGACCTAAGA
Organism: Sepioteuthis lessoniana; assembly: GCA_963585895.1. Lineage (NCBI taxonomy): Eukaryota > Metazoa > Mollusca > Cephalopoda > Myopsida > Loliginidae > Sepioteuthis > Sepioteuthis lessoniana. Next base: position 352,287 of record OY757929.1, on the reverse strand, counting down.
GCAATGCCATTAAAAGTGTACTCTGCATTCCCCAAAACTCCGGCTTTACTGGAGTCTCATCACAAGATTGTTTAGTGTCACATCAGGACCCTCGTTTGGGGAATCTCACCCTTCTGCAGAGATGCAATCGGTGTATTCTATAGAACCAGCTGAGTGGGCCAAGTTTCAATTAGGTTGGTTAGTGTAGTCATTTGATTATAGTGACTACATGCGTTCTGAAAAATAATCCATATGTGATCAAATGAGTATTTCTCGATTACTGAACTTTTGGGTTTCATTCGCCGGGGGTGGTGCTATTGGGCTTCGGCCTGTTGCTTATTTGGTATAATTTGTGCCATGAGACGTGTCATCTGTTCTTGTATGGCGAGTTGCTGTCGCTGCATTTGAAACACCATATTCATTGGATCGAGTGCATCTTTTTCGTTCGGCAGGGCTTCATCAGGACGGTTCACTGTGGTGGTTATTTGCACTGCATTAGACATGTTGGGTAAACGAACTTCCAGTCTAATGAACAAGACAGTCAAGTAACAAGATGGCGGCGTGACCACGCACTGACAATACTGAGTGAATAAGTTTACCATTGTAAAACACGTGTGGATTTTGTTATGAAATGTCTATAAAAATACATTCTGTAACGGTATTGGTCAACAGTGATCACTAATAATACAACTCAGGTGTGGTACAAGACCGAAACAAATTCAAAACAATATTCAAATATTTAATGGGTAAATCGAGTTCATACAGGGTGGAACGATAAAATTGTCGCCCTAGAAAAGACGACATGATTCTATTTCAGTTTAATGAAAACCGGTTTTCTTTTTTTTTTTTTTTTTTTTTTTTGCAGACCATCGACTTGTGAACGACAACAATTACCTCTCTCTCTCTCTCTCTCTCTCTCTCTCTCTCTCTCTCTCTCTCTAAATTAAAAAACATTACTTTTATTTTCACTGATTCAAGCATTCCATTACAGTATTGTATGTTAAAAGTATCGTAAAAATCTTCGTAAAGAAATGTCACATTGAAAATGCTTTTTAGACTGAATCTTCACTTACAATGGAACCAGTAACCTGGATGTGTTTATCGGGAAACCTTTGTCATTCTTCTGAAAAAGTTTTTTTTATCTTCATGATTTATCGCAGTTTATTTTCAACAACAAGTCTAAGAAGACGTGGATATTATATTTCGAAAATTTTCTTTACAATACGGACAAACAAAAAAGAAAAAAGTTTTGAGTTCTTGTTAAAAATTGATGTAAACAGCCAAAGCATCGGCAACGGCATATTCTAAAAAGAAAATGAGAAAAAATAAAAGAATTTTTAATTGAAAAAAGAACGAATAAATACATAGATATAATGCATATATGTAATTAAGAATGGTAATTAATTATGTTGGTTAATTAATTTATTTGTTGTAATAGATTGAGAGTCAGGTAAATATTTTGAATTGAAGTGTAAGTTGTATTCGAGAAAGGTCAGGCGAGTGCGCCCGGGGTTAATGGGACGACAGTCAGCCTGTCATAACAAAAGTTCTGACTTGAAATCCGTAGAGAGACAGGATGTTAAAGAATAAGCATTTTGAATAGAATGTCAACCGACTTACGATCAGTTACTAACTAAAAGTTAATGACTCGTGTTCTTAATCATCATTAGTTGAAGGGATATTTAATACATAAGCAGGACTTTTAGCAGTCAAGATCAGTTCAGGGATTACGGTCCAGAGACGATGGTCTTCAAGAGGCGGGGGGGTCGGTTAGGGTAGAAAAGCTAAGTCGGTGTTTTGATCTTTCGTCTCTCACTAATGAGACTTTTAACATTTCTTAGTAGCAACTAATATCTTTTACTGCAACTTTCTCTTTCGTTTCTGTCGACGACTATGTTAAAATGTGGCAGTCAGCTTATACATTTTCGTATTCGAAACCACGAGGTCGCTTTGTACTTGAGAAATATAACACCTATTGATATTCAAGATGGTGCTGTGTCGAAGACACAACGTTACATATTATCATAATTATAAAAAAGGAAAAATAAAATATCTTAAACTTGTACTCGAAAAAGATGTCCCTATTTTGGTATAGCAATGCCCTAATGGTTAGAGTGTTCGCTAATGGCCTGGGAGATCGGGGTTCCATCTCAGGTCGAGTTATACCAAAGACTCAAAAAAAATACTTGATGCCCCCTTGCTTAATAGTCAGCATTATAAGGTACGGTTCAATGGTAAAGTGGGGCTAATTTATTTCTTGGAAATAATGTGCCATTCGTTCATTAATTTCCCTTTTTTAACCAAGAGGGAAATAATATTATGCCAAAAATCATAAACGTAAATAAAATCAGTACTATATAATTATTAGAAAATGATCCCAAGGAATTTTAACATATCATTTAAAGGAAATATTTTTAAGAAATAAGGAACAACTACACAACAATCAAAATATAAACATACAATGTACGCAATTCGCTAACCTCTCGGCATAAAATAACCTCAAACTGGTTCACCTGTGGCTAAAATAAATCAAGCAATCAATCAATCAAACTTCTTGAAACGATTATTAGAAGAGAAATTTCATGATGTTTTTACTCTCAATATTTTTTCTTGTTGCCATCATTTGTTGGTTTTTGTATGATAAAAAAATTGAAATGTTAGCGCGTCAAATCTTCTACAAAAGTAAAATAGAAGCATCGCGTTAAAAGTAATACCCGTTAATCATTTTCTCTGAAACTATTAATGTAATATTATGTTTTTACACTAGATAAAGTAAAATTTACTGTATGATTGACAAATGTGTTTATATTTTAGGTGTTTCATTACTAGTTTAGCAACCAGAATTATCTGCCAGCAGAAAATAGTAAAACATTACGTGACCACAATATTCCACAGCCCAACAATTCAAACTATTTAGAATCAAACTACTGCTTATTCGCGTTCCCAGTGCGAAATTTAAAATATTTAAAACAAAAAGGAAAGTTGTTTTTTTTTTTTTTCGTTTACTGCCGTAAGGTAAAGACACATTTTCTCTCTCCTACTTTGGTTTAATTTCCCACCAGCACTCACACATTCTTTATTTATTTTTCAGTTTGAAATGCACACAGACGTCTTCCTCTAAATTGGCTGGAACTTTTCTTTTGCGAGAAGACTTTTTTTGTGGTTTGTTTATATTATAAATATTTCATTCATTATTGTGTACTTTTTCTGTTACAATACATGAAACATAGTTTTGTTTATATATCGGAATTTTAGTGCATTCATTTTCATTTATTCTGTAGCCCTATTCTATCACGCATATTACATATACATACAAATCAAGATGAACGAAAATGGGAGACCCCGGTGAAAGAAATATAATTTTACAAATATGGGCTGATATATTTTTCTCGGAAAAACTTGTGATCGTAATCATTTTTCTTTCCCTATTATCAAACAAAAATCACATTTCTATTGCTTATATACAGCAATAATTCTTTCTTAAACAAAGAGGAACATACTGCTTTTGACAAGCGCAGAAGGCTCACGAACGTACGTAGCGATGCGACAATTGGTATGAATAATGTACAAAGATGAGTGAAACGGTTTAAATGTGGCCAAGCCCAAATTAAAGATAAATCACATTGTAAAAACTATTGACTGGAACCTAAATCTTTGGGTTTGAGGGTATATTTTCAAATTGGATAAGTGGATTCAAAGGTGGTGCAAATGCATCACCATTGGTGAATACCTATTTGAAGACTACTATATTGTTGACAATGAATTAATCTTCACCGGCATATAGTTGCATATGTTTCATATTGTTATCAAATGAGTCATAAGGAGAAAATCATTACTTTCAAGATGACAATCAGCTATTACGATTTTCAGTCTTACCTTTTTCCCATTGAGTGGCCTCAGTCTTATTAGAATAAATAATAGCTGGATAAACAGGGTGTAAGTCCCAACTACACAGCGGATGTGGTTCAATGACTGCAAGCCAACCCAAATCCTTTGGACATCCAGGATGAGCTTTTGCAGAATAAAAACTTCTGTGGTATCTAAATAAAAATATAAAAACCGCATCAGCAAAAGACCAAATTGAGGAAAGTTAAAGGAGAAAATGTCTGTTCCGACAATCTTTCAAGTCAAGAAGATCTACCAGCCTTGTAAAACAATATCGGCTTTAACCATTTATGGCATTGGCAGATATGCAATTCTCTAACTGTACAAGTGCCTTTCTACCGTGGCTTATATTCCTCCTCCTCTTCCTCCTCCTCCTCGATATCTGTGAATGGAGGCTAGATTCTCGTTGGTTGGTCATCGAGAATGTGTAATGGGCCATTTGGATGGATTTCACTTTAGAAAAAAGAAAAAAGTATGTATATGCATGAGGCTATACACGGAAAAAGGAACAAAGAATCAGGAAATAACCACGCATTTCCTGTTTCTCGAATGTTTTGGAATTATCTAGAAGAGAATACTTCCAGCCTGGCGATTAATATAAAAAGCCAGTTCTGATACAGAAGGAAAGTGTAGCTTCCAGCCGGCAGAGCAAGAAAATTTCTGACCCAAGAGTAGGAAATGGATTTTTTACCTGCTAAAGTGGAAAATAGACAACCGGTAGCGAGAAAGAATACAAAAGACATCTCGGCGCCTCGGCAATTCCACCACTCACCTTGATAGCAGTAACGTAACATACAGTCATATTGCTGACAGTGAACAGTTGTATGCTCACATGGGTATATTTTTTCGAGCCTGATACTGTCATTGGCATAGAGGAATAAATATCTTTAAAGCTGCGACAAACAAAATATGTAAACTAAGTGACACAACAACGCAAACTCCTAACGGTACAGGAGAGAAAAAAAACTCAAAACAACCGATAACAACAGGAAAACAGCCAAAGAAGAAAACAGGAAAAAGAGAGAAAAAACACAAAAACAAATATGCGACCAAGCAGAACAGAAAAGAATAAGAAAAACGAAATCAAAAAAGGAAAATAGCAAATAAAAATGTAGTGGGAAAACAGAAACAAGAGGAAAATGCGAAAACAGGAAAAAGTGAGAAAGAAACACAACAATAGTGCAAGGAAATAGAAAAGAAAAACTAAAATCTTTGAAAAAAAACCGGATAAGACTCCATAAAAAAAGGAGAAAAAAGAAAACAGAAAAACAAGAGAGGGACCAAGCAGAATAGAAGAACAAAGACAAAAGGACTAATGAAAAGAAGCTTGAGAAAAAAAATTCTATTTGTTTTAGTATTAAAAGAAGTTTACATATATATACACATATATATATCAAAGAAATTGAAATTCCAAGAAATACAATCCCAACTTTTTAGTGATTTTCAAGGTCTCATGACGGAGTTATTGATGTCACAAAGTCGGTAACGAATTCGCTAAAAGGTAATAGATACCTGAAACCGATCACTCCTGTCAGGCATGTCCCCAATTAAAATATCGGCTGAAGCCTGTATTATTAATAGTGCCCCACTATTTTTTGTGAGGTGGGGGGAGAAAAATATAAATGAAATAACCTTAATGGCATTTATAAGTACTTGAAAAACAAGAAATTCATAAATCAGCTGAACAAATGTTATATTTTCACCTAACAGAAACAAAGTTACGAATAATTTGGTCAAAGTCTACCTTCTCTAGTTTCCTGTTCAGTTAAAATGAGGGTCAAATCCGATAAGTGATCTTGCGATATACTCGATCTCAAATAACCTTTAATGAGCTTCTGTTTTGAGAAGTTTCTCTCCGCAGCAGCAATAGAAAATGTGAGCGTCAGAAACAGCCGTAAAGCAATCAGAATATTTGGCACTATTTCTTGAACTTGCCATCGATAAATCCATCTCAGCCATTTGATAGCCGAAGATTTGATCATCATGGTCATATCACATTCCAGTTTGGAAGCTATCGCTAAAACATCCCAGAGTCGAATTTCCAAAAGCAGCCTAGACACGTATTCGCTACCGAGAATTTTAAATTTTCGCCCCAATTCGCCTTCAGTATCTTCGAGGATTGCTTGCGATGATAATCCAACGAAGACAATTTGCAGATAAGACATGGAGTCAAATCGTGTGTCCAGTTGATTTACAAGTCGATTATAACATTTGTAAAGATTTATCTTCACTTCCTGCTTAAGAGTTTGATATACATCATCTTCCTTTTCCCCTAGGTAGCTTTCTTTTTCTTCTAATCCGTTTTCAGCAAGAATTTCTATTTCTTCTTTGTTTTAACTTGAGTAATCGATTCAGACACCAGATATTTTGGTCGCGTCCATATGGGTTACACAAACATCCGAACCAATATCAGGTTTGTAGCAGCCACAGATCTATTTTCCTTTCGCGAATCAATGCCCCTGTTAAGAGAATCGGTCACTCACTGACCAATCAACTGGCAGAGCGCATTGATTCCTTCTCCCTCTCAGGAACTATTTTTTCTGGTCCCTTTTCTGTAGAACGGACAACGTCAGAGAGAGTCTGGAGCTAGCAGAAGGAACATATCTCTCCCACATGACTGCACTGATTCCACTTGGAACACTTCGCTCACTGCTAGCTTTAAACACGCTTCCTACGAACCCAGGACCAGCATACAGACCAGCGACGCAAAGAGACATTTTCTCACTCTCACTCCTTCACGCCTGCTACTAATAAACCTTACTTTGTTGTGTTGTTAAAAGAAGTTTTGTTATTCATTTGTGTGCCTAAAAAATATAGTGTTAGGGAAATTAACTATTTCCCTTAACCGCTATAGGTTCTTGAAGTTTCTTTTCGATGAGATTTACTTGTCCCAGAATTTCCTCGCAGTAAAACAAACGTTATATGAAGGAGGAGTTTTCAACTGAAAGCAAAATGATTTGTGCATCCACTCTCGTTTGAAGATTTTCTGAAGCTGAGGTTAATGAATCGAGTGCCTGAATCACTCCTTGAAATCCAGTTTTCACTGCACGAATAGCTTTGTAACGTACACTCCAACGAGTGGTTACCAAATGCTTCACCATGATCTTCAGATGCGAAGATAAAACTTCCTACCGATGAATGGAAGAGGAGAAAATTGTATAGAGTCGCTCAATCACTCTGAAAAATGCAATGGCACTTGCATTCACAGCTGGGGCATGAACACTATTCTGACTGATTTGAACACGGCACAAATTTAGCTTTCCCATTTATGTTTCTTAGACGTTGAACACCACCATGAACTCCAGCCACCTTATCAAATCCTATCCTTGTACATTTTTTAAAATCAAGTTTCTCTTTCTCCAGTCGATCCAAAATCATTTTCTTGATATCATAAGTTGTCTTTCTATGCTCAGGGATAAAACCAAGAAATTATTCTCGCACCTTCACTTATCTGTCTTCAACAACAATATATTGACAAATAAAACTCATCAAATCAGTATGAGAAATGTCCTGCGTACTGACTACTAGGATGGTAAAATAAATGGCTTTTCGAGTTCGATCCCATATATTTTCCTTCACGTGGTTTCCCAAAATATTAATGAATTCATTTAGGATTTTTGGTCACAAGTCCTCCCGGTTATCATTAACTTCTTTCAAGTAATGTTTTCCAAGAACAGGATCATACTTGCTCATTAGTTCTACAAGGTCTATAAAGTTACCTTTATTGGAACTATATACATCTTCTCTGTGACCTCTAAAGGGCTTGTTCTGTTTCATTATTTTAGAATTATATTAGAAATTAATATAAGTATTAATATTTCCCTTACAAAAAAATTATTATATAAACAAAACACTAAAAAAAGTTAATTATCGAACTTAACAAAAAAAAGAAAATAAATAAAATAAATGAAAAGTTAAATTACCATAATTCCAACCGACGGTAAAATTAGAAAAATGAAAATAAATGAAATAAATAAGCAAATAAAATAACGGAAGTTAAAAAAAACGAGGAGATAACTCTTCACCCCCCCCCCGTGTCTATTCTGATTTACTTTATCCATAAGATCTGAAGAAGTCCTGTTACATTTTTCTTCGTGTTTTTGGTTTACATCAGAAACACAAAACAGGATGGAAATAAATTTATAATCCTAAAATAACCGGTCTTTGGTTTTTTCTTTAAAGAATGTATTGCTCTGTAATATTAGTTACATTGAGCTCTCTACCAGGAAAATTTGAATGTTCAGCTTTTGAATGATTTTCTTGTCCTGAAGGAATTACTCCCAACTCTGGCTTAACTGGACCGAATAATACTTTATATATATCCAAGGTGTTTTGTTTTCAAAGAAAACTTTTTAGTACCAATTTTGTGTGCTCTGGTGAGTTCTAATATTATCCAAATGGGATCATTTTGTTATTCCCCCCCACCACCGCCACAAAACAGAGACGGGATCGGTGCTATGTATCATGGTTAAGTCACGTTGGCACCTTTTTTAACAGTTAAACAAAACGACTCTTTGACCCTAAGTTAGCATAAGGCTTGTTGTAAGTAATTCCCCACAACCTGCTCCCCCTGTTTGGTGTAATAGACAGACTCAAGAAATGCTTATAAAATAAGCTAGCTTAATTCTTTTTTTTTTTTGCGTTTAGTTGTATTAAGTTGAATAAAGCTTTCCTAAGTTTATTCGCCTCGGGTTATTCATTACAATTTATTCAACTTAATAATGGAACGATACCTTATGCCCGACCGCCTGGAACTCGATACGTCAGACCCTGACTCTAATGACAAATGGCTACATTGGAGGGATATGTTCGAGGGATTTTTTTTTCGGAGCTGCTGTCTTCTTCTACGTCGGCATCGACTGGCTCACAGAAATTAACCCTCTTATTACACCATATTTCCACTCTCATTTATAAGTGTTTGTCAAGGTATCAAAATTACGATGCTGCTATAAGCACACTCGATGGTATGTTCATTAAGAAGAAAAACTCCATTTTTGCAAGATACTTACTCGCTACTCAGCGTCAATAGACTGAAGAAAGTCTAGAGCTGTATCTTCAAAACCTGAAAATATTAAGTCACGACTGTGATTTTACTGCCCTGACTGCAAGCCAAGTCAGGGATATCGCAATAAGAGATGCCTTTACCAATGGAGTACAGTCTAACCAAATCAGGCAAAGGATGCTCGAAAACAAGGACTTGGATCTTGTTACCGCCTACGAACTAGCCCTTATGTTGGACATGGCCCAGAAACAATCAGATCTCTATTCGCAACCTTTTTCAGGGGTTACTATTCCTGCCCAGCCTCATTCCCAACAAATTCCCATCTCAAATTCACAACATTGTGACCCCCAGGATAAGGATTCTTCAAATACTATTGAACAACCCGTTAATATCGCTGCAGCTAAGATTAAATGCTATTTCTGCGGCCTTCGTAAACACGCTCGTTCATCCTACCCAGCTCGAAACAGTAGATGTCATAGATGTGGCAAGCAGGGACATTTTTTAAAGGTTTGTCGGTCGGCCCCCTCACAGAAAACCCGTTTAGCCTCCACCGTATCTCTATCTACCGTATCGACTGTCTCTCCCAAATGCCTTTCTAAAACGATTGTGCCGGCCAGAGTGAACGAACTAAATCTCCACTGGGAGTTCTGAAAATTTTATCGATGCACATATCGTGGAAACAAATAAATGGAAAATCTTTTCCTGTTCTAATCATCAAATCTTTTCCTGTTCTAATCATATAATCATCTAATCGATGGCCACTTCGTCCTTATCCTGCCGTGTAATCGGATACTGCATGGTTAACCTCGAGCTAAAAGAAAATTTCTATTCTAAAATCAAGTTACTGGTCATGAGAAACCTCTTTTAGGGCACAATTTCCTTAATCGACATTCTCACCTTACAATTCCGTTCTGTGGTACGAAACCAGCGCTGCAAATATGTGGATTAGCAACTGCAAAAGTCCAGTATCCATTTCTCTTCTCAAATCTAACCTCTGACTGTAAACCTGTAAAATCTAGACGCTATTCGCTCAAAGACAAGGAATTTATTGCAATGGAAGTGAAGAGACTTCTTAAAGAAAATATTATAGAGCCCAGCAAATCGCCATGGAGAGCCCAGGTCCTAATAACGACTAATGAAAACCATAAAAAGAGGATGGTTGTTGACTATTCCCAAACCATCAGCAGATATACACAGCTCGATGCGTATCCGCTGCCCCGTATTGAGGAAATGATTTCCTATATCACTAAGTATCGTATTTTCAGCACGTTGGATCTTACGAGTGCCTACCATCAGATACCCATCAAGCCGGAGGAAAAACCTTTCACGGCATTCGAAGCTTGTGGGCGTTTATATCAATTCCGTAGGATCCCTTTTGGAGTTAAAAATGGGGTCGCAAGTTTTCAAAATGTAATAGACGAAATCATTTCTAATGTGAAATTGAAGGGCACTGTGGCATACATAGACAATGTCACAGTTTGCGGTTATAACAAGAAAGATCATAACCACAACCTCAAACAATTCATGGCCGCCGTAAATAAATATGACCTGACCCTTAATGATGAAAAGTGGTCATATAATTTGAAAAGCATCCAGCAACTCAGGTACATAGTCAGGAATGGTGCCATGAGACCGGACCCCGAGCGACTTAAACCCCTTATAGAATTACTTATTCCTGGAAATATAGCTGCTTTACGACGAGCCCTAGGAATGTTTGCCCATTATTCCCAATAGGTTGCGTCCTTTTCTGAAAAAATACATTTACTTACTCAAGTAAGAACTTTTCGATTATCTGATTCAGCCATTAGAGTATTTCAAAATTCAAAAAGGGATATTTCTAATTCTGCCATTGCTGCCATTAATCCTTCTGCTCCACTAGTAGTTGAAACCGATATATCTGATTCGGCAATAGCTGCCTCCTTAAAACAACATGGTCAGCCTGTACCTTTTTCCTCTGGGACACTCTCGAAGTCTGAACGAAGGCATAATGCCATAGAAAAAGAAGCGTACACCATAGTTGAAGCTTTACGAAAATGGAGGCATTATCTGATCGGTAGGCATTTGCACCTAATCACCGACCAAAAATCGGTCTCATTTATGTTTATCCCGAAAACCTCAAGTAAAATAAAAAATGAGAAAATTGCATGATAGTGGATGGAACACCAGCCAAATATGTGCAGAAAATAAACCAAGGTTCTATAAGCCCCCTCAAGCAACACTCGTGAAGGCCACTCAGCCTTTCGAAAGGCTTAATCTGGATTTCAAGGGTACACTACCTTCTAAAACACAAAATAAATACATGCTTACTATAATTGACAAGTACTCAAGGTTTCGCTTCGTCATTCCATGCCCTGGTGTAATGGCTACTACAGTTATTCAAGGCCTCTGCTCCGTATTCGCAATTCTCGGAGTGCCTGCCTACATCCATACAGATCGGGGAGCTGCCTTTATGTCAGAAGATCTCAAGAGTTTTTTGCATGAACGAAGAGTGGCGGTAAGCCGAACCACCCCTTACAACCCTCAAGGGAACGGGCTCTGTGAACGATATAATGGAATAATATGGAAGACAGTACAGTTGGCATTGGCAAACCGAAAAATGCCGATCTCAAAATGGGAAAGTGTCATCACCGAGGGTCTAAACGCTATCAGGACCCTACTGTGTACATCTACAAACGCTACTCCACACGAGAGGTTTTTTTCGTTCCAACGACGAAGCTCAATAGGCACTTCCCTCCCTTCATAGCTTGCTCAACTTGGAATCGTTTTACTGAAACACCGTGTTCGTCGTAGTAAACATGACCCCTTAGTCAGCAAAGTGAAACTAATTGAGGCGAACCCTCAATATGCCCAGATTGAAACTGCGGAAGGAAGGCAGTCAACGGTCTCCTTAAGAGATCTCGCCCCGGCTGGAAATACATCTGAAGAGGCAACTGCAATGGAGAATCGCGAATTTTCAGTTTTCAAAACCAGCCTAGTTAAGCTAGGCGATCAAACCCCACGTACATCTAGTTCTGATATTCTACCGAATGAATCCGATTATCCTTATGAACCTTCTTCTACATCTGATTCTGAAGAAAGACCGATACCACAAAAACGGCCTTACCCTACATCGGAGACTGACACTTACTTTTCAGACACCCAGCAACCGAAACATAAAAAAAAAAACGGTGCCGTTTCAAGGCTAGACCTGCCACGCAGAAATGCGTTAATCACGATAACAATAACTTGTCTGGCATTGACGGCCACGAGTTACCTGAACAATCAAGATGTCCCCAAAGGACCCGCAAAATGCCAGGTCGTTGGAAAGACTTTTTTCAGTACGAATAACTAACAGGTGGGGAGAATGTTGTAAGTAATTCCCCACAACCTGCTCCCCCTCTTTGGTGTAATAGACTCCAGAAATGCTTATAAAGCTAGCTTAATTCTTTTTTTGCGTTTAGTTGTATTAGCAGTGCGCCTCGCTCCTTCTTTGGATGTGTTAATTTTCTACTTGAGAAAAGTAAGGGAATTTTGTTGAACATTGTTATTGTTGAATCTATATTTTTGTTGATATTGCTCCGTGACCCCCTCAAACAATTGTTATTGTTGTTTGTTTTTGAGGAGGGTCAAACCTCGGCTCGATTTTTTGTTCATTTAAAAAAAAACGACTGCCATTTTTATATCGGATCATTCGCTGTTTTCTGTATTTTAAAATCGTCTTGCCTGCTTTCATTTAAATCATTCAAGTCCATCTCCTCCTAGTTGTGTTCCACAACTATGGAGGAGCCTAATTCACAAAATTCACCCACGGACATATTTGAATAAAGGCCCTCCCTCCATTCGATCTTTCTTCCTCATCAAACACAATCCCACCGGCCCCCAAACCTCCAGTAACCATTGTCTCTTGGTCGTCACACTGTGTAAATAAAAAATCAGCAAGTGACTTCGAAAGGGACAGGGTCGAAAAATATGCTACCTATTTTAAAGATGGAGAAATATTACCTATACCAGAATTGTTCCAAGCCGTGGAACCAAAGACCTTGTCCTTCGTAGTGACAGATCTAAAGACCAAGACACTAGCTGGTTAAAAGAAAGAAACCTTTGAAGACGTTTTAAAAACTACAAACATCCCAGGTAAATATTTTTGCCGTAGGAGCTTCGCTACCTGGGATGTGCTACTTCCCTCGGAGGAAGTAGCAAAAAAAAACTGGCCGGTGGTAATATCACCAATCGTTTCTTCCGGCTGCAACCGGAATATCGAAGCAAACACAGAAGTAAGGTTACCGTATGCATTGTCTCAATGCAGCGGAGTGGGGACGTTCTCGCCGCTTACTTAAGTATATACGGCGGCGTAGAACAAGTCACCCAGATAAGATCAAATAGCGGGACCGCAAACGGTGAGTACGTTTTCATCATGTGCCTCGATAGGGGAGGGTTTAACACAATACTCTACAGCATAAAATACAGAGATCAATCTATGATGGTGGCCGTCCTGCAAGCAATGAGTACATTTTTCTAGATCATGCCCTCAAAAGACGACCACCACAACGACAACTACTACTATGACTTCACCTACTAATAAAACGACAACGATAGCAACGACCACGGAAAAAGCTACAGCAACAATAATTGACACAATCCAGGACCACCCCAACAAAAAAGTAGAGGAGGGATGGTTCCAAGTAACTAGGGGAAAAAATCCCCATCAAAAGAATCCCCATCAAAAGAATCCCTACCAGTTGCAGAAAAGACATCACCGGCAAAATCATCACCAGTTAAACGACAACTCACTACAAAAGTTAACCAAGAATCATCATCAATAAAAGCCATAAAAAAGAAAAAAAACACTTGACCAGCCTGAGGAAATGGATTGTTCTGTCAATTTGAAGAGAGGGAGGGATAACGGGGACTCAAACAAGGAGGGGAAAAGGAAAAAATGCAAAGAACTGGAAGAAAAATCACTTGTCCAGCCACAACCATAAACACTTTCCCAGCAACAACCACAAACACCTTGCCAGTCACAACCTGCGGGGAAAAAAACAAAACCCCTGCGAAAAACTCAAATCTTTCCACCCTCATATAAAAAAATGGCCTAACTTAACTTAGCGAAAATCCCCTTTTCCCAGCACCCCCTTCTCTATCACCTCTATCAACTCCCAGGCTACTCCAGCGTTCATATTCAGAAACATGCGATGACAAACCTACACCATCAACATCAAAGATTCATTCGAGAGCTAAGCCGGTCGCGGGAAGAGACCAACAACCATTAAAAGCTTTTTATTTTTGTTCAGAAACCCTGGACTCATCCGTCATAGATCATCAAATCAAAAAGAATCTCATACCACTCCCCTCGCTAAAAACAATCAATGATAAAGAAATTACAAATCCTAATTTGTTTAGAGGTGCACTCATGGTGACCACCATTGTCCGTCAGATGAGCAACCGAACCAGAGAGCTATAGCGATTCATCGAGGAAGCTTGTCTGGCGGACATGGGGTTGGTGGAGTTGGAGCACTCTTCTCTCAAAACAATGTCTTCTATTTGTTCGAGCAGGGTCCCGATTTATTTCATCCTTGTTTTTATAGGTCCCTAAAACTGCGGTATCCCTTGGGTATCGGTGGAATTTCCAGGGACGGCCGAGTTACAACTGAACTCGGTACTGGTTCCCTGCGTCTGGCCGTCGGCATCCTCACCCCACAGGATTTCTGGCCCATAGTCGCCAGTGAGCAAGGTAAGTGGGTCGGATACCTTTAAACCTTGCCACGTTGAATGTGAGGGGACTGAAGGATTCAAGTAAGTGTGCGCACTTCCTTGGTGAATTCAAGAACCTTAGTGTCCATGTCGCTGCAGGGCAGGAGACCCGCTTCATTAGCGCTGCGGACTGTCGGGTGCTGGAAGGCGATTTTAACGTTTACTCAGCATACGACAGCCACAGTAGCGCTGGGGTCTGCTTGCTAGTTGGACGCAGGCTTGATTTCGATGTTGACGTTGTTTTTGCAGGTGACGGGGCCAGTTGGTTGTGGCCGATGTTGCCGTTTAAAGTTTCAAGTTCCGACTAGTTGCGGTTTATGCTCACAATATTACTGTGGAGAGGGTTTCCTTTTTTCGTCGGTTGGTGCCGTTCCTGGATGATACGAAGCGGCTAGTCTTAATAGGTGATTGGAATGCGATCCTTGATCCCAAGATAGATAAGGTCGGGTGGGGAGCTAGAAGGTTGGGAAGATGTGAAAGCAGCCTTGTCTGCCTTATAACTCGTCATAACTTGGTCGACAGGTTTCGTCTGGATCACCCAGGGCGGGAGATGTGGAAGTGGCTACATAGCTCGTCCTCTGCCAAAGTAGGTTCCAACTTAAACAGAGTGTTAGTTAGAAGAGCTGACATCGATTTTGTTAGTTGTCCCACGTTCCACTTGATAGCGTGGACTGACCATAAACTTGTTAGGGGAAGTCTGCGGTTAGCTAATAGGTCTAGTCTGGCTGGCCACTGGAAGTTCAATATCTCCTTACTGGAGATACGGGACTTCCGGGAGCGACTAGAATCACTAATCAAGCGGGCGTTAGTGGAGGCGGTTACCGGGAATAGGTGGTGGGTTTCTCTTAAAAATAGGGTTAAAGATTTCACCACCAAGTACGGTCAAAAGCTCAATTTAGACAGGACCAAGGAGGAGAAATTTATAGACGATAGACTTTCCCGGGCGGTGGCTGGGGGAGACTCCCTAACCGTAGAGCTAGCTAGGAGGGACCTTGAGCGTGAGAGTAGCGAGCGCTACAAGGGATACGTAGTTAGATTTAGGTTAAGAAGAGTTCTCAACGAAGCTGTAAAAACGAACGCAACTGCTTGTGAAGAAGTGCGAATATTTCCCGATCAGTATATCGATTCCGTCAAGTCCCCGGATGGGCGCGTGCTACAATCGAATCGCGAGATACGTGATGCCTTTCGGGCGCACGTTCGTGATCGCTTTGCCCGCTGTCCTGATCTCCCGCTTCAGGAGGTTCGTAGCCTCGGCGCGTCTGAAGCGGTTAGCTGCGAGGGTGTGATTACTGAATGCGAAGTCCGTGATGCGTTGAAGCAGATCGACCTCAACAAGTCGCCAGGACTAGATGGTTTGCCCTACGAAGTGTACTTGAGGCTGTCGCACATGTTTGTACCTATTCTGATGGATATGTTCAACCATTGGTTCGCCTAAGGAGCCATCCCGGGTAGCGTTACCAAGGGAATGATCACATTGCTGAAAAAAGGTGGCAAGTATGTTTGGGAGGGTTTAGACGATTACGAGCCCATAACACTGCTTAACACAGTTAAAGATTTTGGCCCGATTCTTTGCGAATCGTTTACAGATTGTCATCAGCGATCTGATCGGCCCCGAGCAGACCTTCGCTGTGAGGGGAAGATCGATGCAGGACAATCTGCAGTTGATTCGCGAGGTCCTAGAGGGGATAGAAGACGGCACGGAAGCCGCGCTGATCAGTTTAGATCAGTCCAAAGCCTTCGATAGGGTTGACCATCGGTTTTTGGTGTCTGTTTTGGAGACTGCCGGATTCGAACCGGAGTTCCACAGACGGATTCGCATGATGTATCACAACCCTCAGGCGGTGGTGCAGATGAACGGAAGGCGTTCGAGGGCGTTCGCGATCGAGCGTTCGGTCCAGTAGGGCTGCCCCCTGTCTCCTCTTCTCTATCTCCTCGCTTTGGAGCCTCTGCTCCGTAGGCTTAGGGATGAGGGGACAAATCCGGCCCTGCGCAGCGTCCTATTTGCAATTTTGACAAAAGCGAAGGCTTGCAGCTCGGTGCTTGGAGCGGTAGCGATACCCTTCCAGGGCCCTTCCGTTGGAGTGACGGGCCTGTCCGTATCCTTGGGGTGTGGTTCGGGCCCGACCTCCAACTGGAGCGAAATTGGTCGGAAGTACAAGCTAAGGTGAATACTCAGGTGGGAATCTGGCTTTCAAGGAGGTTATCCTTAAAGGGCTGGGCAGAGGCGTGCGCCACGTATGTCTTCCCCTTGATCCTTTACCGATTAGCTGAACTTCCTTTGCCTAAGGCACGTCGGCTGGCGCTTAAACAATTCCTCTCCAGGTTGCTCTGGAGAGGCGGAACTCCGATGGTCCGTAGACAGGTCTGTATCCAACGTACTCACAACGGTGGTCTGGGTATGCCTGATCTGGAGAGCAACTGGCTTGCTGAAAGACTTGCATACCTGGGCCGATCCTTGACGGGGGACGCAGTATGGAGACGAAAGGTGAGTCGGACTTTTCCTCGCCTCCAGTCAGACCCAAAGGCTGAAGGTCACCGTAAGCTTTTGGGCGAAACACTGTTTGTCCGCAAGTGCCGAAAGGCCCTTCGTAACCTTCTTGGGTCCAGTGACCTTTCACGGCCTCGGAAAGAACTATATCGGGAGCTAGTGGTGGGTTCCTTCTCGGACCCTCTTAGTGAGCTGGACGGCGGACGGCGAGGGAGATCTGCTCCCACTGGGCCCCAGGATCGAGCTTCTTTAACAACTCCGAGTTCTCGTTTACCTGGCGACTTGTTCGGAATGCATTACCCCTTCTCGGCTTGAACTACAGAACGGGCCTGGCAGACATGCCCGATTGTGTGCTCGCTGTGGCAGTGGGTTAGAAGAAACGGCTGAGCACTCTTTCTACTACTGCGCGCGAATTTGCCCGTTCTTGGATCACGTCGGGGAGTAGACGGTTCGTATCGAACCCAAGCAATTCGTGCTGCTCGACGTAGGTTGCCTCGTAGACAACGTTCTTCCTCCGTTTCAGGGTGAGAAGCGTGTGGTATTTCTTGCGATCCTTGCTGTAGCTCGAATGGTGATTTGGACGACGCGAAAGAAGGGATTGTATGACGATGCAAACTATTTTAAAAGGAAATTAACCTGGGTAAGCATGTATTTCTTATTCATGGGTCATACGTTAGAAATTAAGACAAAAATAAAGACAAAAGAATTTATCTCCCGTTCTCTAGTAACGGTTAAATTTCAATCACCCATTAGCAGAATCATCTTGAACATTTGAAGAACTGAATAAATGAGTAAAGATTTTTAAAGATGAATAGATAACGTGTTTGTTGACTTTTTTCGTCACTTTGACAGAAATGACGATGACGACTTTTGTGTCCAATCTGGCTTCAAGTACCAGTAAGATCCTCTCGCGATTTAACTGCAGTTTTTGTCCACAACATTACACATTCATAAATTCTACTTACACAAATTCCATTCCAAAGAATATGCTAGTTGCTCCTTTGTAAACGTCATTCCATGGTGACTCCAATATTTGAGACATCGAGAACCAATTTTCTGAATTCGTTCCTTGACCATCAAATACCATGTACAGAATTTCTGTGTTATTCTTGTATAAAGATAACTTAACCTGAAATTTAAAAGATATTTTTTCATTTATCTATAGACACAAATAATCTCTGATTTGATTCAAAATCATCGAATAAAAATTCAGATCAGTTCATTTTCAAAAACTTCAAAATCGTCAATGATTGAATTTAATTTTTTGTTGTTTTTTGTTTTTTGTGATTTTTATGCTGTGTGACAAACAAAATTCCGTAGCTGCTACTTTACAATTAAGCTATGTCATATGACGGTTCGGACTGGCGATAATTTATGATTTCTTGTTATCAAAATGGATTGATATATGTATTAAATTATATCTATATTTGCGAACTATAAGGGTAAAGGAAATAAAAAAACACTGTAGCATTAATCATCTAAATATATTGTTTTGAAAATCAGCATCCAGTTTCTGTCTTTTGCCTAAGCTCGATCACTAGCCTCTACTGCCAATTAATTTTTTGTTTCATGTTTTTAGCGTATTGAAAATCTAGGTATTCTATCTCATTTTTAGACAATCTGTTCATCATAAATTTAGTTTCTCAACATTGAAAATATGTTATCTTTGGAACAAACACAATTAAAAGTTTTGTGTGGATTGAAAATGTGTTCTTGAACTTGTCACCAAGATTCCTCAAAAATTCAGTCTAGTCACGGTATTATGTTCACTTTCGGGCTAATACCATTGGGAAAGGTATGAACACCCTTATTCCATTACCTATGGATCTTCTATTTGGATAGCTTTGGCATTAAATACCTCACAACGATTGCTATGCCATGAAAGAAAGAAAGAAATCAACTACTGTTTTAAGATTTCATAAATTTCATATTTTCTTTAAAATTACTAACAACAGAAACCAAAGAAATTGCTATTATCTGGGATTTAACGATCCAAAAGAATAGAAAAAAAATATGTTATCTTTGGAACAAACACAATTAAAAGTTTTGTGTGGATTGAAAATGTGTTCTTGAACTTGTCACCAAGATTCCTCAAAAATTCAGTCTAGTCACGGTATTATGTTCACTTTCGGGCTAATACCATTGGGAAAGGTATGAACACCCTTATTCCATTACCTATGGATCTTCTATTTGGATAGCTTTGGCATTAAATACCTCACAACGATTGCTATGCCATGAAAGAAAGAAAGAAATCAACTACTGTTTTAAGATTTCATAAATTTCATATTTTCTTTAAAATTACTAACAACAGAAACCAAAGAAATTGCTATTATCTGGGATTTAACGATCCAAAAGAATAGAAAAATAAAGAGCAATAGACTAGATGTATATACAGAGGTTAAGGACTATAAAAGAAAAATATGTTTTCTAATTGATATATCAGAGCCAAGTAGAAAAACTAAGAATTAGAAATTTTTAAAAATCTAAAACCTTAAAATTACCACCTTGCCAGTAAAAGTGGGAGCCTGGGATATATTCATGGGGCAGAAAAACACGTTAACAAGATACCTGGCAGTTCCAGCCTTTAGGAAATATTTTTAAAAATGCACTTTCTGGAACTGCTCATCTCCTTAGAAGTGTATTATCAGTGTGAATGTACGAGGTGCATACGATAGGTTTACAGTGTTTTTTCGTATAGGCATTTAAAATTGTCGTAGAGTCTTGAAAAATTCAGTATGCTATTGCTGGACTACTTATGAACAAATTTTAGGATTTCAGGTTCAAATGAACAGCTACAGTAGGAATTGGAATACACCCTACTAAAACTTGATTGTTACAGCTGGTGAATTTCAAAAATGCAATCTAGACGTGAGGACACTTTAGAAGAACGATATACAATAAAATTCTGTTTTAAACTTGGAACGCTTCAGACTGCTTTTGGAGCATCTTACATGAATCGAGCATCAGTTTTTGAGTGGTATAAGAGATTCAAGGAAGGCAGGGAGTCTGTGAGGGATGATGAGAGGTGTAGCAGGAGTAAGGAAGTCAATACACCAGAATTGATTGGTCAAAGGGTTAGGGTTACTATGTTGAGGTTTTAAGGGAGTTCAGGAAGTGATTCTGTCAGAAGAGGCCAGCACTCTTCAAATCGGGTCAGTGGCATTTCCACCAGGACTATGCACCAGTCAACAACTCCATTCTAGTCACAGACTATTTGACCAAGATGGGAATCAAGACAGTTCCTCGCCCTCCCTATAGTGCAGACCTTGCTCCCTGTGACTTTTGCTTATTCCCTAAGCTCAGAGGCTGTCCTTATGAGACAATTGAGGAGATGAAAGAGACTGTGACGAAGGTCATTGACACGCTCACACAAGAGGACTTCCATGGAGCCTTCCAGAAATTGTTGGAACGGTACAACAAGTGCATTGCAGCCGGAGGAGATTACTTCGAAGGGGACTAGAGTTTCATGTGTGTACTATGAATAAAAGTGCCCATACGAAAAAAGTCTGGAAACTTATCGTATGCACCTCGTATTGTAATGTTACGGCACTCAATCAGGAAGTTACGGGACCAAATAAAAATGAGTAACACCATGGCACCTGATAGAAAGTTTGTAACAATAGACGGGACCTGATAGATTCGTATAATGTTGCGTCACAGACCCGGTACTATCTCGAATATCAATATGCGTCAAACTTCTCAAACACAAGACTGACTCGCTGCTTCAAAATGATACGAAAAGTTTATTACCCTCACTGTTTTTTTAGCAGTGGTCTTCCGCAACACAAGAGAGAGAATAAGATATATACTATTGTTACATTGAACTGCTATCAGATACATGAGTGGAAGACGAAAGAAATACCCTACCCCCAATTCCTTCATCCCTCGCCTAGAGGGCGGTGAACTCCACCGACAGTCTCTGAGCTCTGAAATGGCCCAACTGCAAACTGCCGACTTCAGACTGACTTCAAATTTATCTTTCTTATACAATCTATCAGAATTATTTCATCAGCTAATCATGATAATAACACGTGACATGAAAAAAATCCCATAAACCTAACAGCTAAATCAGCTGTAGGTGAATTTAAAATGCACTTACAATAAACATCCGGTCAGCAACCCCGAGGACAAAACAAAACACTATAATGACAAAGCCGACGCGTGAATGACTTATGTAAGAATGCAAGTCCAGACCTTTAATGCCTTTACCTTCGAACGTAGCCTACACTTACATTCAAAGTTTTCCAGCCAACTTATAATTTTAAAGACCGGCTCATTGGCCTAGTGGGTTGAGTATTCGCCAATGGTTCGTGAGACCTGGGTTCAATTCCAGGTTGAGTC
This sequence comes from Sepioteuthis lessoniana, assembly GCA_963585895.1. NCBI lineage: Eukaryota > Metazoa > Mollusca > Cephalopoda > Myopsida > Loliginidae > Sepioteuthis > Sepioteuthis lessoniana. The sequence continues at coordinate 330,862 of OY757929.1, read as the reverse complement.
ATACCAAAGACTTTTAAAATAGTACTTGATATTACCGTGCTTAACGTTCAGCAATATAACGTACGTATCAAGGGTAAAGTGGAGAAATCCAGGGAAAGGAGTAGCGCCCTCCCTACATCTCGGTGTAGTAGCTATTGAAAGGGGGGGGCTTCGGGTCACCCTCGACTACGGTCGCCAACTTTAGTTATTACTATAATTAAGTATTATCCTTAATTATATTAGAGACAGCAAAAGCATAAATGCATTAGATACATGTAATCGCTACCTTACCTCGCCCTAGGTTTGGTGCGCTTGGAACAATCAATAAAGTGTTGGAAAGAAGACTGGAAAAGTTGGGAATCAGAGGATGAGCAGAGACCACCCAGACAACTGCATTGTAGAGATTGGCCAGAATACTGAGAAGAGTCCTTGAGACCTTTAGAGGATCGCTGTCATTCAGACTTCAGTGAAAGATCGTCGGCTAACGCTGACATGAAAAACTCGCAAGAAATGAAATAATAAAAGAGCTGAAAAGGCTGTGGAATATGAAGGTGACGGTGATACCAATTGTAGTTGGGGAGTTTGAAACAAAGACAAGAGGAATTGTTAATATTGGCGAGAATACGCAGAAAAGTCCTGGAAATCTAAAGAAACTAGCTGTGACTCAGATTCCAGTGAAAGCTGGAGTGAAAAATTTGCAAAGAGTTTTTACTCTTGGCAAATTTTTCACTCCAGCTTTCACTTGAATAATAATAATAATAATAAAGAGGAGTCCACGGAAACAGAAACGAGCAGCAGATGGAAGGCAAAAAACGAGAAAAAAACTAGATATATTATGTTAAGGAAAACTGACAAATTGTATGTATTGACTTGAATGTTTGTCCATGCTTTAACCATGTAACTTGCTGGACTTTAATTAAGTTAAAACTTAACAAATCGAAAAAAAGAAAAAGGGAAAAATTAGCTGATTTCATCTCACTAGAATCCATGGAAAACAGCGTGGTGGATGTGAAGTAAGGAGGAGAAATCCAAATTTGGGCCAACGGAGAGGCTCACCAGATGCTGGGCGGAAGATCTTCATATCTTCAATTGCAAGTATCAAATAGTTCAGTCAAGAAACTACTGCTGCCTATCGATATGGGTGACGCCTATTGATGAGGGAAAGAAAAAAAGCCAAATTATAATTTTTTGTGACCTGCGTATTAGTTCTCTAACCAAAAGAGTGCTTGATGGTCACATCTGTGACAGGTGCACAGATATTAAACACCCACTGGTTCTGGTATTGCCACTATACATTACTCATGATAAAAATGAGAAACCAAAACTTAACACAATGTGGGACCAAGACAACATTTCTGGGTGTAATAATCGACAGGTGCTCCCCAGATAGCCAATATAGGGGATCCAATCATCATCCTATGAATGTTGGCATTTTTTTTAAGTACACGAACGATGACTTTAATGACCATACAAACTAGAGACACCAACACAGAAAATGGATAAGGGAAGACAACAAACATGCTCTTCACTGTTATTTTGGGAGAAACCCTGCACAAAGGGTATAGGAAAAGAATGATAGAAATATGCGAAGAATGCGCCAAATTTAAGACGAGCTAAAGACTCACTGACCAAATTAGGACGATAATAAAGTAAGGTTGGTTCACTGACGTTGAAATATTAGAAATATACGAACAAATAAATAGAGAACCAAGGTAACAAGACCGTAATACAAAAATCGAAATACCAAATACTGAAAAACAAGAACACTCTAACCGAAATGAACCGTAAAGTAATAACAATCGAAACACAACGCACCCAAACCACACAGAACAAACATTAACACATGTCTGAAAAAAAGACTAGATTACCATCGCTAAGAAACCAAGCTGGAAAACAGTCAAAGCAGAAACTGAAAAAATCAACGAAATATTAACACCTTTCTCAACGAGAAAAATCAAGAGTTTAAACAAACAAATCGAGGAAATAAATCAGAAGGTACTGAAAAAAGAAGAAAGACTAAAAGATATCGAGAAAGGATCAAACAATACAGACAAAAAAGGATATTCCAAAACAACGAAATAAAAAAAATTCTACTTGCAAGAAGGGGGAAAATGCACAAAGACATAGCAACAATCGGATGACAAAAAATAAATCAAATTTTGGAGCAAAATATATGAATGGATAAGTAACGTAGGAGAAGAGTTAGAAGAACTGGAAAAGCACCTAAGGGGGGAAATACACCTTGATTCACCTGGATATTGGTTTTAAAAAATTGGTTTAAAAAATCACTTCTATACACAACAGACTAGCTATCGAAATGAATAGAAGCTTAGAAGAAACAGACATACCCGAGGAGATGACCAAAGGAAGACTCACCCGACAGAGAGCGCCCCCCCCCCAATAATTACAGACTTACCGGTGACATGGAAAATACTAATAACACAAATTAAGCAGGAAATTTACTATTCGCAAAATGCCACGGACTGTTCTCCGAGGAAGAGAAAGAATACTACAAGGGAAACAGAGAAATAAAGTTCTACTATACAGGGGCCCGACAATATTTTTCGGACACTTTGAAAAAGTACTTCAAGGTGGTCACAAGTGCCAAAAACTTTTGAGATTGTAAGTACGTAGTTGAGGAGTGAAAATCCACTACTAGTGTAATCATTCATTTTAGTTTGGCTTTGATAATTTTAGTTTTTTGTGATTTTTGTGAAAACTTGCGCGACACTATTTTTCGGACATAACAAAAAATCCTATTTTATTAAGAGCTATGTTCATGTATATGTTGCTGTATTCAAATTTTCTGCTTGTACACTGTTCTGGGGCACTGGCACCCCTACTACTATGTTAACATAGGACAATCTAACAGCATAGATAGTCCGGAAATTTCTTGGTAAAACAATTAAGTTTAATGAGGTAAAATGCATTCAAAAGAAGTCGTTTGTTTGGCACGGAAGAAGCGGGAAGATGACCTCGGCATCAGAAAGATCGCCATGGATTTGAAGCTGTCGAAATCAACGGTCGAATACATGCTGAAGACAAACTCCGAGCGGAAAAAGAAGAGAGGGCGGAAAAGATCAATTGGCAAGAGGACTGAAAAGGGAATGAAGAGAACTGTGACACAGCTTTTGACATCTGGAGAAAAAGTTACAGCAAGAAAAGTGAAGGAGAAATGGGAATTTGATGTAAACGTCCGAACAGTACAAAGAACGCTGCATAGGATTGGTTTGAAGTATGCAAAGGCTAAGAAAAAAAATACACTAACAAAGAAACACAAAGGAGCAAGACTGGAGTGTGCTAAAAGGGGGTTAACAAAGCATGTTGACTTTAAGAAGGTTATATTTACTGATGAGAAGCGTTTCAAGTTTGATGAGCCCGATGGATGGTGTACTTGGTCGAGATTAGGTGAGCCTGTTGTACTGAACAAACGATAGATGGGAGGAGGAGGAGGAGGAGGAGTTATGGTTTGGGGTATGATCTTTGCTAATGGAAATATATGGTTGGAATGGCTGAAAGGACGACAGAACAGCGAAAGCTACAAACAGTTGCTGGACGAGAAAGCCCTACCAGGGATAAGAAGAAAGATAGGGAATGATTTCGTTCTACAGCAAGACAATTGCAGCATCCATGTGTCAAAACTCATGAAAGAATGGATGGCTAAAGTGAATATGACTACTTTGGAATGGCCTGCAAGAAGCCCAGATCTAAATTTAATAGAAAATGTTTGGGAAATGCTTGCGCAACTTGTCTATGATGGACCTGAAATAACGGAAGAGGCTCAACTATGGTAACGAATACTAGGAGCCAAAAAACAACTAATAGAAACACGTAGAGATGTTATTGTACATATGTTTGATCATTATGAAGAGATATTGATAAAAGTTATTGAGAAGAAAGGTGATATTACAGACTATTAACAGGTTTTCAACGATGTCCGAAAAATAATGTCGCGTGTGTTTTGTAAAAAATGATGAAAATTAAATATTTTTCCTTACCTAATCGATTTTCTTCCATTTCTATTACAGGTATTGTCTTTATATGTTTATGCTATTCTATTGAAGGAATTTCGCCACTCTATGGTACTCGGAAATTCGAATACTAAAGTGTCCGAAAAATATTATCGGGCCCCTGTACAACACATCCTCAATGAGAGCAAAACGAGACGGAAAAATATTTTTTATGGTTTGACTATGAAAAAGCATATAATATGGTCTCGCAAAGCTAGATAATATACTCTTTCAAAATGTACGAAATATCCGGTGATGTCAAAGTTTTTCAGGAATACCATGAAAAACTGAAGTGTGGAACTGATAGCAAGAGGAAAAAATTTTGCTGAGATGAAAATCCCTAGAGGAATCTTCCAGAGAAATGCGCTATCACCTCAACTATTTGTAATAGCAATGATGCCTCTGAGTCCCATATTTAGGATATGCCCAGGAGGATACAAACTTCATAAATCGCAAGAAAAATCAACCGTCTAATGTACATGGACAACATCAAACATTTTGCCGAAAATGAAAAGAATTAAAAACCCTAATAGGGGCAGTATGAAAAATTTTCAAAATAGTAAAATTATTCTAATAAATGATCTAAATGATAATCCCACTAGTTGGCAATGTGATAATACTGCAAGCAGCCAGAAGACGAAACGGAGTTGAGTAATAATACATTGTTAGAAATATATTGTTTAAAAGCAACACGCACACAAAGTGCTTACAAGAAATGCCCATTGAGAATACGGAATTGAAAAATATTAATACATCATGACAAAATCTTGCAGGCCGAAAAAGAACAATTCTAAGAAAATGCTGGTTCTTGGAGCTAGAAATTTCAGAAATATGTGCACATATAAACAAAGAAAAAAACCATCAGAAAGATGAACTCTTAAAAGAAACTGTTTTGGAAAAAAAGAAATTCCCAATGGAACCTAGCATAATCATCAGTATTATAAAATTAACTCTAGAAGAAAGAAATAAAGTGAGAATGAAAAAGTAAATCGTGATTGAAGAAAAGAAAATACTACCTTCACTGAGGAATCAAGATTGGTAACAAGTAAAACTAGGAATAGACAAAGTGAATAAATTGTTAAAACATATTCTAACAGAAATTCACAGATTCAACAATCTAATTCATACAGGAGCAAAAATACTCTGCAAAAACGAGGTTTTCCTTTAAGGAACCCTAAAAAGAACAAAAGTTTTTCATCTTTTTCCTTTGCACACTTATCAATGTTAGATTTTATTTCCATATAATAACTATAGCTCTTAATATTATTCAGTAATCCTTTAATAGAAGGTTTCATAATTTAAGCCTCGGACCAAAGTTTATTTATAAAGAAAAACTATCAAGCAAAAATACTTAAGAATGTTTCTAGAGTCTAATGTGTAAAGTATGTAATGATAAAATAAAACAAACGATCATATGCTCTGTCCTCAGAGCCAATGAATAAAAACTGAAACATGACAGAATTGGACAATACCTGCACTGGACAAGCTGCAGACACAATAAAAAGGATTAGTCAATATGAAAAATTGTTCCAACCGCCTTTAGATTTTAAAAAATCGCATGATCTCATTTTCTAACATCTTGATTTTTTCAAGATCTTGTAAATAACGTACTACAGCTGGCAGACAGCACACGCAATAACAAACCGAGTAAATTCAAATACTTCTAAGATTTTTCTAGCATTGATGGGTAGCAAATGCATGGTTTATGGGAAATGTTTACGCAGTCAAGATTTACTATGAAAGAAATAGTTTTTGATGCTACTGTCTGGAAGGTAACATGGTTGATGGAAAGTTGATTATCGAATTCCTCGCCCATCGATTCCCTTCTTTGTCAACCATTGCAGCATACCCATGAAAAGGCATTTTGATAAGATATATTTGGATGGGTCAGATTACAGGGAAAAAGAGTTTATGCCTTTCTCGAGTGTATTAACGCAAAGTGAATATAAAAGGCCTCAGTTGATTTTGGTTTGTGGACACCAAGTTGATCACTGGTAAATATTAAGTCCTAACCCATGGTATCTTCAAGATAAGCATAGGATTTCTTTTCTATATCTGAGAACGATTTAATATCCGATTTAATTATGAAACTACCCTAAAAAACTGCCTAATTTGAAAGTTATTACAATATTGATTAAAATTGATTGTAATATATTACACGTACAATTAATTAAAACTTCAATAAGTTTGAAGTAATGGTTAAGAATTCCTTACTTTGTTGATAGGTAAATAGGACCAAATATCAATCAGAAGGCTCCTAAATAAATCAGAGCAGAAGGTTTGAGTACACGACGTGGAGCTCCAACTCATGTATGATCCCTTTCCAAGAAAAGACGAGCCGCATTTGAAACCGCTTCCTCCTTTTATAAAATAAATTTTGTTCCAGTTCTTGTCTGAAAAATAAATAATTTAAAGGTCTGCATGAAATGATTGCTAGAGCATTAAAATAAGAAAGGTTGTAACTTACGTACATTATAAACCATCTATACTCATGTGTAAGTCGATGTTGTGATGAGGCTGAGCATTAAAGCATTCACTTTTCGAATTAATAATTGAGACCAAGCGTTAATTTTAGTCTTTCCGTTAGTTTTTAAATTCAACTGTACAAATTATCAATCATGTATAGGTCAACTTTAGTTTTAGGTCAAAAAGATTGATCTTCAAATACAATACAAGAATACACACACACACACACACACACACACACACGCAGAAGCGTATATCAAAGGAAGCCATGGGAAGCAGCATAGTGGATGTAAAGTAGGGCAGATGCTGGGCAAAAGAACTTTATAGCCAGGACCAAATAGTTCAGTCAGAAAGCTAATGATAATCATCTGTAAAAGTGGCGTCGATTGATGAGAAAAAACAACCAACGAAAGAATACCATGACTCAAATTCAAGCCATATGTCCAAACCATAAGTCCAAACGGTATTATCCTTCACGCTGGTAAACAAGGGGCACGTTCTGGTGAGGATAGAGCTCTGGCTCTATCATAATCTAGACATCATATGCATAGAAAAATATAGATACTATCATAGTGAACAAGAAAAAAAACGATACTGGAAATGGATGAATGTTTGCTTCGTCATATGCATAGACAAAGTCTTTCAATGCCGTCATAGGAAGTTTAGGAATGCTTTTTGGTCCTCGTTCCTAAAAGATCATTTAATTCAACTAAGAATTATGCGAGCTTCATTTAATTGTAAAGCCTGCACAACTATTGTCTCATGTTACAGTCTCATTAAAGCCGATGATAAAACAGCCATCATCATTTTTTCCTTTATTGTAGTTATCCTCCGTTTTCTGATACATTCCCAAACACAACTTTCTAATTATCGGTGGAGATATGACTCTCCAAATAGGAAAAGTCGAAAATAAATTCTACTGACACAACTCATCAAACAGAAACGAGAAATATCTCGCAGACTATTCACTCGAGAACAGACTAGCATGCTTAAATTCTAAAATTTAAAAAAAAGGAGCGAAAACTATGGACTTACACTTACAGCCTATATAGAAGAAGAAGCCAAATATATGCCAACCAAACTAAGGGCCAGATATTGAGTTCCATGGAAGGCAATATCAATCAGAGAAAAATGAGATACCTTGAAAGTAGTATAATGAGTTAATAAAAGAAACCCAACAAATGCCAATGCCCAGAAACAAAAAAAGTCCAAAAAGAAAAAGAATACAGTCAATGCAAAATCAGAAACTCAGCAGAAAATGATCAATTACGAATAGCATGACTGATAAATAATACGAATGAGAAGGAAGAGCCCCCCAAGAGCAAAACTAAAAACTGCCAGCCAAGAAGAGAGCATACAGAAGTGGAAAGAACACTTCAAGGATCTACTTCTAATGCTGCTGAAGTTCCTGATAAACCTATCAAAACATTTATTGCAACTAGACATGCAAATAATCTTGAGACAGCTCTATTGTTCGTAAATTTCTACATTTAACTCCATACACAGACGGAAGATGGAACAAATACCTCAAGCATATGGTCTCCAAATGAAACTGTTGCTGCCATAACGATGCTTAACAAAAACACGAAAGCAATGGTTCGCTCACCTGATAGAGACACAGTCTTCTTCGACATTATCGCAAGAGTTGTGCATGGAGACACATTGTTCATAATCTGTCTAGACTATGTAATTCGAACGTCGATAGATCTAATAAAATTAAAATTTTTTCACTAAAAAGAGCACGAAGCAGAAACTATAACAGATGAAGACTACGTAGATGATCGAACACTTCTTGAAAATGTACTTCCCAATGTTATACCCGACTGCATAACCTTGATCAAGCAGCAGGACGCATTAGCCTTTGAGTGAGTGCAAATAAAACAGAGTTCATATATTTTAAAAGAGGAGTCATCTCCACTTTAAGTGCCAACTCTCTCAAATAAATAGACAAGTTCACACAGCTCGGTAGCAATATCTCATCTACAGAAAGTGATGTCAACGTACGCTTTGTGAAGGCATGGACTGTTATCGACAGGTTATCGATCATATAGACTTCGGATCTATCCGATAAAATTAAACGAGTTTCTTCTAAGCTGTGTCTGTGTTACTACTACTGAATGGATGCACCACATTGACACTAACATAACGCAGAGGGAAAAAGCTAGATGGGAACTATACAAGAATGCTACGCAGACTTCAACAAATACTGGAAAATAGCAGCTGTACGGCCACTTAATTCCCATCTCAAAATTATCCAAGTAAGATGAAGAAAACATGCGGGACACAGCTGGAGTAGCAAGGGCAAATTTATAAGAGACGTTCTTCTATGGGCCTCAAAACATGGCCACTCTAGTGTTGGCCGACCAGCAAGAACTTACAAGAACTGAGCGATCAGTTGATATAGTTTGGAAGACAGTTAGCTTGTGTGTTTTTAAGTGAATCAGGGTACATTTTTTTTTAAATTCACAGCCAAATTAAAAATGATCCAAACTCAATACCCTAACGGAACCTATTTGCATTCTCGAAGAGGGAAGACGTGAAACAAGCCAAAAAACACTAATACCGAATGTTTTTTTTCAAGATTTCTATTTTGATAAAACGAAACACACACACACATGCGCACACTCACAAACACGCGCATACATACGCATGCACATGTGTGTGTGTGTGTGTGTGTACGTATAATGGCTGTCCACTCATTATCGATAATGATCCCCAATAGTCTTATTTGTTTCTCTTAATAAAAAATAATTGATAATATTTGGAATGAAATATAGAATTTATAAATTTTTTCTTGTACATTCTTTATTCTTTTCTTTTTCTTGGTCAATTCCTTGGATGAAGTCATTAAAATTACGATTGACTGATTGATTTTAACGGCATGTCAATCAGTCTATGGTTATTCTAAGCCAAAAGGTTAGAGAATTTTGTTCATTGTTCATTTAAATTAACATTTTCAGTGTTATTTTTTTGTAGCAGTTTTTATACTCGGTTATATATCAAGTATTCCCATCTAATAAGAGTCATTTGCACATGGTTATTTGATTCCAGGTATTCCAGACAAATACAAATAATTTTGCACATAGTTGTATGGTTTCATGTATTCCTATTTAATAAATATGTTTTCCTGTAATTATTCCAATTTCATAATAGTCATTTTTTGCACACACCTATGTGGTTTCACGAAACTAAAAATAATCCTTAGTCAACAATTACTGCTTTAAGTAACTATTCTAACATTATTATGGCATCAAGTATTCTTATAAAATACCAATAATCATTAGACAGATCTATATGACCCATCGGATCCGAACATGTACTAACACTCGGTGGCAATGTATAGATATTCCTTATTCCTCAGATATTCAGAACTGGAGCCTCACCATCAGATGAAGCTTACTGTCATGCTCAGGATATCCCTTCACTAGGAAGGAGTCTTACCTCTCTTCAAAGAAAAAAGTTAGAGTATTCTAAGCCCTGCTGACAGAGTATTTACAGTTACGAGTTTCATTATTCAGTCCCAGCAATTCATGACTTCATGGCTTCATGGGAACGAAGATGGCTCCTCAGTACAGCCATAGATTAGCCAGACATGCAAAATGTATTCTTCGTTGGTCTAGATACCTTGTTCATGATGACACGGAATCTACAAAACACCATGTAACGCTTTAATACGCTTGCTGTACAAAAAAATGTTCACATATATTACACGAACGTATCTTATCATCAATATTACAAGCATCTCATTGGTGGTATCTATGTAACCTTAGATATGCTTTGGGTTAGAAGCGTGGGTATGGGGACTCAATTTACATTTCAAAGTATACCCGAATTTTCTGTGAGACTCCTATTACGAGTTTCGCGTTTAAATTTTCGTAACCCTCTTTGCGAAACAGAAATGGTGAATATCTGGCAGATTTTTCGCTCAACAACTGACTGCCGTGACTAAATTCTAAAAAACGGGATGGAAAACTATGGACTTACATCAACACAAAAACACGGAAGCACATCTAAATTACATACTCAAATAGTGGATAAATAGCACTTTGAACTGAAAGGTATAGTCCTCTTTAGAGGGAGTATCTTCGATGACAGAATCGTCTCGACAATGACCCTCCTGGTTCTACACAGAAATAAGAAACAAAACAGTTAAAACCACATGTTATAACTGGTCCTCTCTTACTAATAACGATATAAGCTCTAAATATACGGTTACTGTAAGAATCAACTTGAATACAAATAAATAAAACAAAGTTCATGCGTTTTAACCAAAAAGGACCCATCTTCACTTGAAGTGACATGCTTCTAAATTTAGTAGACCAGTTCACATATCGAGTCAGCAACATCTCATCTACTGCAAGATACATCCTACAAAACAGCAGCTGTACAGCCGCCTACTACTAATCTGATAAGCTTTCAAAATACGACGAACAAAAGCAACGGACACTGCTAGAGAAGCGGAGACAGACTTATCAGTGGCGTTCTGTTATCGGCTATTACACATGGGCGTGCCAGTGTTGACCGACGAGTAAAGTCATATTCATCAGCTCTGTGTGGACATAAAATGCAGCCGAGATGACCTGCCAGGAGTGATAGATAAGGATGGATGGTGAGAGTCAGGGAACTCTGTGCTATCAGTGTGGCTTGATCATATATATACATTTATATACAAGTTACGCTAGGTAACAATTTCTTGCTTATATGATCATCAATTATTTGTCCGTTGATGATATAAAAAAGAAACTAAGTCACCAAGCGATATTGACACTGTCTCTGCACCATCATTATTTAGATGGTTTTACTCTATCACTGATATTGAGCACTCTTTATTTAAAAATATAGCAAATTATATACATTTATGAAAATAAGTATTTCAATCCCTGCTGATTTTCTGTGTTTGCCAAAATAAAAACGGTCTATAATTTTCAGGGTAGGTCTGTCTTGAAACTGAGAGATAAAATCTTTTTAAAATTCTAGAAAATCACATTGTATTAATTTTTGAACATTTATTTGTTTTTTATTGAAAAAAAAAGTATTTCCCCCCAACCAACCAACAATGACTCAGGCCCCACAGACCGGTTTTGTGATCTAGAGGAATGTAGTCTAGCCCTAACACTCAATAATTACTCCTAATTAAGTAATCATGAACTGTATAAAAGACACTAGTTCGCAGAATCCTTCAATGAACCAGAATCTAATCCCTCCACTATGGACAAGACGAAAGAATTATCCAACGACATCCGGAACAAAATTGGCTACAAGACGATTGGCAAGTAGCTAGACGAAAAGGAGTTTACAGTTTGTCGATAAGAAAATGGAAGAAACACCAATTGTCTATCAATCTCCTTCGGTCTGGAGCTCCACGCAAGATCTCCTAACGTGGAATATAAAACCCCAGAGCTATGCGGTAAGAGCTTGTTGATGAACTCAAGGCAACTGTGACTATAATCATCAAGATGACCATTTGTAAAACTCTGCGTCATTGTGGACTGAAATCATGTAGTGCCTACAAGGTCCCCCAACTCAATGTACAGGCCCGTCTGAAGTTTGTAAATAATCACCTGGATGATATCTTTTACCAGGTAAGTACACTTTCTTTGACCTTGTTTTATGATAATTATAAGTCGTATTAAAAATTGTTGTTGTTGTAGGTGGTGGTGGTGGTGTTGATAGTTTTAGTGATACTTATGGTAAAGATGAATGGGTGGGGAAAAACAAACTTTGAAGCTGTTATTATTGTAATTTTTAATAATGATGAGGATGATGATGATGGAGTTAATGTCTATTGTGAAAACAGTTATAAAGATTTAGAGTAAGATATTTTATTCATCATGGAAGACATAAGTGAACGCACTAACAATAAAGAGGAAATTAGATATGAAAATTATCATAATGCCAATCCTGACTAGCTGAAAGATAAACACAGATTATCGAAGAGGGATATTTCTCAATGGCAAAAGGTGGTGGTGGTTGAGGTGTTAGTGATGAAGAATTGAATAAAGTAATTTTTGGTTTATTGATTGAATGATGGTGAAAATGACGATATGGTGATAATGATAATACATTATCAAAAGATGATAATGATGATGATGATACAATATCAAAAGATACTGATGATGATGATGATCAATAAGGTTTTTATAATGTTGAAGAGTTTCAATATTTCACAAAATGAATATAAAAACAATGAAGAAATTAAAATGACGAAAGGAAAAAATTATTTTTACTAGGAAAACAATATTGTTATCGATGAAAAGTTCAGTAATGCTGTAGGCAGAAGAAAACAAGATGATGTAGAAAATGCTTTTTATCGCCATCATTATCATTATAAATATTCGATTTAAAAACAAAAACAAATCAAATAAAAAAGAAACGAAGAAAATGAAACACAGCAAATGTCTGCAATGTACTTTACCTTCTTTGAGTTCATAATAGGTTAATTGATTTGGATCTGTGGTGTAGTTGACGGTCACTTTGTCCAAAAGTGAATGAAACATATGACAATTGCCATTATCAAACCTCCAAACATGACAGAATTCTTCATTCATGCAACTTGACGCGCATTCCATTTTCGATTTGGATTTGAAACTTTTGAACGTCGCTTGAGCACCATTCGTCAAAAAGACATTGTTACCATTCATCAACAACTTGTAAACAATCTCAAGACATCTCAAGTCGTGCACACAGCTCGAAGCAAGTAAAAGTACAAGTAACATTTTCCATGGCCATGAAAGAGAGGTGCCTGTCATTTTCAGTTCTGTATTCAGATATCTATAAATAAATCAGTAAAGTTATGATCACGGCAATTTTATTGTTAACGGATAATAGATGACATCCTAACTGGTTTATCTTCACTCTACACCTATTTCATTCATCTTATCAATCAATTCTGGTGCCTCGCATGAATGAGTTTTGACTAATTAAAGTGTAGCAGATTAAATTTTCATGTAGGATCTAAATGTAATAATCATATTTATGTTCTGAGCCCAATCATCTATGCATCCCTGACTCTTTTCTTTTTTTTTCTTTCTTTTTTGTTTCTTTCTACTTCTCTTTGGTTATCTATTTCAGGCTGTAGGTTTTGGAGTAAGTTATGTAAATCGTTAATTTTGCCCTATGTGCGTTTCCAAAATATGAAACCGTCATCCATGTATTTTTTCCCTGATCTAATAAATTTTGTTTTTATATTGTTGATGAATTTTTTTCACTATGATTTCATTTTGATTTTACTCTAAGTATGATACGGTTCGGTTGGTGTATGTTAGTGCCCTTGTAGTTCCCATATATATATATATATATATATATATCAAGTAAGACATAACTGATAAGTTCTATTATAGATTCATTGGTACTTGATGCTGCCTTGCTTAACACTCAGCATTATAAGGTAAGGATCAAAGGTAAAGTGGAGCAATCCAGGGAATGGAGTAGCGCCCTCCCTTACACTTTGGTGTAGAAGCTAGTGAAAAGGAGTCTTTGGGTCACCCTCGACTACGATCGCCAACTTATATTTATATAGGAATTCATTGAGTAAGGAGAATTATCAATAATTAACTCCTTTAAAACGATGTAAACTTTTTTTTCTTTCAAATTAGATATTGATTCTATTTTATTTGCTAAAAGGATTATTAAATCAAATAGTTAAAAAAAACTTTATTTTATAAATGCCCATTATAATGTATAAATTCATATTTCTTAGGTTCAGAATCAGTGTTTCCGTCTTTTCACCAAAGTAACCGTAAATAGTCTCGATCCTCCTAACTGACATGGAATTGGTAGAACATTTTCTCCACATCATATATGATGGCTACTGGATCCTTACTGAATCTGCATAGTGCCTCAGTAAGTCCATTCATTAGATCAGGTCCCTTAAGGAGATATTTCCGGCTTCCTTGGGTGTTATACCTCTTGATGGGAAATATACCCCACGTTACCCGTTTTTGGTCATCCATCCATGTTCTCATCTCCATCCTTGAGGATACCCTCCATGAATTTTACATAAACCTCCTTGAATTTTGGATTTCTACCATTTTCTTTTTTAATTCTAAAAGTCGGATGATTGTGATTTTCCTATTATCTGGAAGGATTGATCGAACTTTAAATAGGAGTAGCCTTTCAAAGTGGCCACATTCATTTTTATAGATATCGGTGTTTAGGATATTCAGAAACTGGATATCCTCCTGAGATATTCTCTTCTCTCCAGGTCCCGTGTCTGCAAAGTCAGCTTCAAGTGCTATGATGCAGGTTAATGGTGTTACGGATGGAAGTTCCTTGACAGATATTCGGTGACAAAGACCAGTGATACTTGAGTTAGTTTACTCAATCTGTCACATTTCCCACAATGCTCCACCCCAGATCAATCTTAATCGCATAGTGCTCTTGATCCGCTCCTGTGATGACTTTCTGTAAGGCTAATACTCTTGAGCAAATATATCCAATCAGCAGTCCTATTCTGCAATCCATTTTGGGAGGGCATCTCTTGTGTGATTGTGGCAAAGTGTTTCCACTAAGTTACTGTTTTACTCATGGGGATATGAGAGCGTTCGAGTGGTATGAATTCTCTCGTGTAAACAGGGAGAATCCTCCAGTGACTCTGTTGCTTTGTATAGCCGAATTCCTTTCCACCAGGGTAAAAAGGCTCAACTTTACCGGCTATATTTTTGCCTGTACTTCTCGGCAGATATCCTGGTCAGCAAAGATGTGGCTACTTTGTGTATCCAGTAAGGCATATAGCAGGGTTTCCAAAGAGGAAGTGCTAGGAGATAAGATCCGTCCATAGAAGTGCTCTCACCACCACTTCCATTCATAGAACATGAGAGTTATGGAGTACTTTTAGTCTTTTGAATAGTACCCCTTTCTATGACTTACAAAACACAGTTTGTTGACCAACACTAACTCCTTCTTCTCTTTGACAGACGTCTCTGCAAGCCATCGGCAATTGTGCAAGGATTAATTTTCCCCACGTGTGTATCTGAAATTTTTATTGGGTAGTTGTTCGTGACCTGTACGATTGTTAGTACTGACAATGTTTGTAGTGAAGGTATATGCCTTTATGCGTTTCTCCTAATGGCTTTTCCTCCAAATACTTCATTGCGAAGACCGATGACACTGGATTGCATACTCTTTGTGTTTGTTTACATATTAATTCAATGAATCCAGGATAATCTCCAGTTTAGTGCAACCGTTCTGTTGCATATCTATTCCATCTGGACATTAACCAGTCTGGCAGTTTAAACAGCAGCTTTTTGTTCTCTTCGCAGTCGTTTAGTATTTCCAATGCTTTGATGTGGGGCATAGTTTCGTTGCATGATGGTCAGAAGTTGCCAAAATCTCTGAGTTTAATGTTCTTAGTGTTCTTGTGGAGTTTTTGCCTAAAGGTACGTTGTAATATAAAGGGATGTCCATATCTCAAGTTGAGCTTGTCCCAAACTTGATTGTATGCTTCATCGTCCCTTATATAAGAGTTGTCCTCAAGAATGGAAAGCCTCTCCACCGATATATCTTTGCAGATAGAACAGCCAGTCTTTGGAATTCAGGCATATTTTGGAGTTGAAAGTTGCAATAGAGGCATGGAATTCTGTAGCATTTGCATAGAATCTTCCAATTTTGTGGATAGTTCTTCCTGGTTCCTTGTGCTTGCAAAAGGGAAACTTGATCCCTTGCCTTGTGTCTAATCAAAATATATTTGCTTGCTTCATGTGGGGTCTCTCTCGAACTTGCTTTCAGTTTAGCCTCGATTACCTTCATAGCTCGTTATCTTTCCACGTTTCTGAACTACCGACGATGTGCATCAATAGCAGCTTGCATTTCGAGATCTGCTTTCTTTGCTGCTGACTCTGCAACTGCTACTCTTTTTGCCGAGACACGCTGTGTTTCAGAGTGATGATCAGATCATTGGCTGCGTACAGTGGCTCTTGAGACTGTAGATCCATATATGGACCTTGCATAGTCACAGTCTAGCAGCGTATGTAGCCTACGTCTTTCTGATTCCGCATCAAACTATTCCTCGTCTTTTGTGAGGCATAGTCTCGTCAATTTCATCAATTTTGCAATCATTGCCATAAACGCGTCCATCTTCCGGCGATTTTTTCTGGCATGGTGTCACTTTTTCCGCAATTTGTGAATACATCTCTCCCACCTCTGACTCAAGTCTTTGAGTTGCGTTCATTCAAAGGTCGTTTACAGAGCACTCACACTTTAATTATGTGCGAACCTCCTTAACACATTTTCCTAAGCAATTGTGAATTTCTCTTCCGTTTTCCGCCTCCTGCTCTAACAGCTCCGTTGTTTGTTTGTTTTGTTTTTTTTGTGTTAGACGTTTTTTTCCCGACAGGATTTTCTAGCTTTAGACCTTGATTAAGTTGCAACACATGCTGCATTTTATTTTTCTACAATGAAGTCTAAAACTCTTGGAACGTTTGCCAGAAAATTGGTCTGTTCAGGTTACCTCCCATTCCGTGATGAACTTCCATTTTGCAACGGAATTTTCCTCCTATTTTTTTTCTCTTTTTTTAACAGAACAGATAATGACCATGGTACAGGTTTTTTTCCAAAAAAACAATATAATGACCGGTGGTACTGTTCTTCCAACTAACAAATAATGAATTGTGGTGCAGAGAGAAAACAATTTGTTTTACGCTTTGTCTTTTTACGATAAAATGTTTAATATATCCTTGAGTTATATTTTAATAAAAAAAACAATTTAAATTCATATAAGTGGAAAATCTTTCAGAAAATCTGGCAATTTCTTAAACTTTTACTTACACTGAAGATATACGTGTTACTAATGGGCCTCACAGGACGTAGTCACGTTTCACTGGTCACGTTTCACTTTTACTGCGGATGATTTTCTTACAAAAAACGGTGAACGCTTCTTACTGATGTTATCAAATTTAAACTGAACAAATAAGAAACAAATAGCATTCAATAAAAGGATAACAGCAAATACTTTTCAAAAAATAGAAAACAAAAAAGAAATAGCACAAATTCTCACCGAGTAGCCTGTCCTAAGCAGCCGCCTAAACTAAAAAGAGCTCGTATGTAAGTTCCGTTAACCAATTTCTGGTTATGCCCTCATAGACCACAACAACCAATGGTCTGCACAAAATGGAATTAACAAAACCCACCAGATTACTCAATGACTGGATATTGTAATTGTAGTTAAATATACAACAAAAAACAAAACAAAATAAATACAAAAACAAAAGACACAACTAACAGGTCAATTTAGCGACAGTTACAGGCTCTGATGAAAGTTTAAAAACCGAAACATTTAACATTGGCAAATTATTCAAACTATTAATAAAATCTTACTCTGAAGATCTTATGATTTTTTTTTATGTTTGTACCTTTTTCATATATATCAGCACCAGAAGTAACAAGTCACGTTGACAGCACGGATTTCCCTGACTCTCTCTCTCTCTCTCTCTCTCTCTCTCTCTCTCTCTCTCTCTCTCTCTCTCTCTCTCATCCCTTTCTTATCATCTATCGGTCCATTGTTGGGGTCCATTGAAGAACGTCTCATATAAATTCGTCCTTGCTTCTCCAGCAGTGTTCCGCATATCTTGTTTGTCTTTCTTGGATAGTTTTTGAGATAGGAGGTAAGTGGTTGTTCTGTCGTGTCTTACTTCCAGTATTTGTTGAAGGCAGTACGTAGTGTTCTTGTGTAGTTCCCATCTTGCTTTCTTCTGATGTATCCATTCAGTAGTCTTGACACAGCCACAGCTAGGAAGAAATCCCGTTTATTTTATTGAATCGATCAAACATCTATATGATTGATAAACTGTTGATAACAGTCCGCACTTTCTCAAGGCGTATGTTGACATCATTTTCAGTAGATGATATATTGCTACCGAGGTATGTGAACTTTTCTTCTAATTTGAGATGCTTGACATTTGCAGTGGAGATGTATCCTTCTTGTTTAAAACACATCTGCTCATTTTTATTCGTAGGCCAATGCCTCCTGCTGCCTGCTTCAGACTATGCCGCAGGGATTCGCTTTTAGGGGGTGTATTTGCAAGAAGTGCTCCATTTCCTGCGTACTCTGTGTCTGTTATAGTTTCTACAGGATATTATCTACTTCTTGCTTTTTTTTTTTTTTAGTGAAAAGCCATTTTCTTTTATTAGATCTATCGACGTTCGAAGTCCGTAGTCTAGGCAGATTATGAACAGATATGGTGCAAAACTCCAGCGACAATGTCAAAGAAGTTTGTTTCCGTATCAGATAAGTGAACCATTGCTTTTGTGATCTGGCTTCCTCTTTCTTGCAGAAGGGAAGGATACATCCATTGATTAGGGATTAATCTAGAGAGACCATCGACATGGCCAATTTTGTTGGATGGTAAATATTCCAGTTTGAAGTTGTAATTGAGAAGGATAGTACACCATCTCAAAAGTCTATTAGCAGTATAACCTGGAAGTCCCTTTTTGAGCCAAATATCGTTACTAAGGTCTTATGGCCTGTCTGTAGGTTGAAAAACCTTCCATGCAAGTACCTGTGAAATTTTGTTACTGCAAAGATAATGCTGAGAGCTTCTTTTTCGATCAAGCTGAACGCTTTTTCAGCTGGCAGTAGTAAAGCTCTAGACGCGTGTGCTATGGGGTTTTTTTTTATCCATCTGGCATCAAATGTAGTATGCATGCACCGATACCATACGAACTGGAAGCATCGGAAGCAACAATAAAATATTTCCAAAATTAAAGTGGTTTTTATCTTCTCAAATTCACATTTTGTTTCTTTAATTCTGAACCCAAAATTGTGTATTCTTTCGAAAACTTCGTGTATTTATCTGCGATGTTCTTTGATAAATTTGCTAGCAATCACAATGTCATCCAGGTAAGCACATGCAAAATCAAGACCACCCAGCATGGTATCCATGACCTGCTGAAAGATCGCAGGTGTGACCTTGATCCCAAAAGCTAACCTTTCAAACTTCGGCTAAAGTTCAGGCTAAATAATTCAGACAAGAGTTTAACTGCTTCAGAGAATTCCAATTCGCTTGTCTTCTTCGGTAGAATGTAGTCGACAAACTTACTATATTCAGTGGTTCCTAACTTTCTTAAAAGTAAGCGAACCTTCTTAGCGTTGGTCTAATCTTCGCAATCCACCGTGAAAAGATTTTCGTATCTTCTGAAGAATGCTTCGAATGTTTCATCTTCCTCCGGAAGATAAATGAATGTCTCCATAGAATTCCCGATTGTGTTGTGGGAGAAAGGAGTGATATTTTCGCTGGGTTCCGTTTTAATTAATACTTTAAGGAATAATTCTTCTTGTTGTTTTCGTTGAATTTGTTATTTCTTCTGTTGTTGAAGTAATTTCTCCTCTTGTTCTTTCTGTCGTTGAAGTAATTTTTCTTCCCACCTTTGTTGCTGCTGTTGTTGTTTTTCTTCCTGCTCTTTATGAAACTGCAAGAAAAAATGTTGTTGTTGTTGTTGTTGTTGTTGAATGCGTTCCTCTGCCTTCTGTTGGTATTCATTTTGAGTGTTCATTAGTTGAAGTATTATCGCCCGTGTTTATCCCATTGAGAAAAAGAATGACTTTTTCCCTTTCCTTCTTCCCCAAGACAGGGCGGGGGAGAAAAAATATAGAATATTTTTTACTTTTAAATTGAGTGGAAAATGAGGAGAAGAAAAAATAAATAAATAAGGCAAATAATAATCCTTTACAGTTTTTTCTCTTTCCAGAAAACAAAGTCTTTCCTTTCCATCAATAATTTATAGTTGTGTATATATAAATACACTACCATACTGTGGTAACTTGTATCAACAAAAAAAAGTTCAATTTTAATTGTTTTTGTTTTTACGGCTGAGAGCCACAGATAATTTGCATAAGAACAAGGAAAGTTTTGGTGGACCCTTTTAGTGGACCGGAGACAGTTTTCGTTTTTCTACGACAGAAAAAAAAACTTGCCTAATTTTACAATGAAAGAATTGAAAACGACATTTCACAATTTTACAAAATGTTTGGTTCTTTCTTCACAACAAGAAGAGGAGGAAACAAAGTCTTACAGTTTCAGTAACTGAAATTGATTGTTTCTCAAAGTTTTACTTTCCTTTTCAATATATTTGCGTCGCGTTTTTTTTTTTCTTTTGGTTTGTGAACTCGGGTTTTTTCCTTTCGTGTTTTAGCGTACAGCCAACTTGAGACAGGTGGAGTTGGAATTTTCCGGATTTCTTTTTGTTATTTGTTTACGCGTAAGTCCTTATTTCTACGAATCCGACGTCGCCAGTTTGTTGTGGTCAAAAGGAGGTTCAAATGATGACACTACACAGAAATAAGTGATAAGAAATATATTGAAGGCAAATAGTACATACACAAACGATAGCTGGGAGAAACCCCTCCGCAGCTTAACAATCAGGGATATTACCGCTCTTGGTAACGGCTCGCTGAGACAGGACCAAGACCGCGACTGTTTATTTCATTGTAGGAATACAATGAAGGCACAAGGCTTTAAGTTTTGAGGGGAGGGGAAGGGAGCGGTCTTGCTTTTACTATCTTTTCTAAGGGAACCTAGCTAGCCACATTCGCCGACCCCTTCAGCAATACAATATATAACCATTCATCCATCGCCATACGCGCAGCAACCACCAAAATACCACATTTGCTCTACGAAAAAGACCTACTTTAAATCCCGAAAGTGATGTATGATTTTATTTACAATTTATGATTTATTTACAATGAATGTGATGGGGATGGGAGAAAAACCCCGAAATATATAAAACGAAAACCAAGGAAAAAAATTCCCCGTTTGGTTGCCCTCCCATCCCCCCGTCTAGGAAAATGGAGGCCGACTGTTTTTCGGTGTCCGAAAACACCGAAAACAAGCCGGACCTACCCTAGTTCGGGCGGGGGATCTAGTTTTGTGGGGCAAAGAAATACAGGATTGGGCGCAGTATGGGTCGATAGAAGCAGGTAATATGATTTTTATACATGTGAATTTTCAAGATCTTCAACAAAAGCGCGCTGGAGTATGGGTTGATGTACAAAAATAATGGGGATGGGGAAGATCTTCAGAACTAACGACTAGATGACGGGGACAATGGCTCACAACATACTGCTAACTAGGTTTCAAGGGGGAAAAATCCTACTTACCCGAGATGGCGTCCCGAAGGACCCATGCCGTAGACGCCATGGGCCGGCAGAGGAGGGAAGGATGACTTCAACATTGACCCCTTTCTTACGATCAGACTCGCTGCATTCACCCTCCTTTTGCTGAATGTTATGCGATCCAGGCATTTTCTATCGCATCTGTTTTTGACCCTAAGCTGATGCCTAAAATACAAAACCAGATCACGATGAGAAATGTTTGCATCGTCATACAATCCTTTGTTTCGCGTCGTCCAAATCACCATTCGGGCTACAGCTAGGATCGCGAGAAACACCACATGCTTCTCACCCTGAAACGGAGGAAGAACATTGTCTACGACGTAACCAACGTCGAGCAGCACGAGCTGTTTGGGTTCGATACGAGCCGTCAACTTTCCGACGTGATCCCAAAACGGGCGAACTCGCTCGCAGTAGTAGAAGGCGTGCTCAGCCCTTTCTTCCAACCCACTGCCGCAGCGAGCGCAATCGGGCATGTCTGCCAGGCCCATTCTGTAGTTCAAGCCGGGAAGGGATAATGCATTCCGAACAAGTCGCCATGTGAGCGAGAACTCAGACTTGTTCAAGAAGCTCGATCCTGGGGCCCAATTCCTGTGAGAGCGGATGTCCTCCGCCGCCTAGCCGCGTCCCTCGCTAAGTGGGTCCGAAGCAGAACCCACCACTAGCTCCTGATATAGTTCTTTTCGAGGCCGTAAAAGGTCACTGGACGTAAGAAGGTTACGAAGGGCCGTTCGGCACTCGCGGACAAACAGTGCTTCGCCCAAAGTCTGAAGGTCGACGTAAGCCTTTGGGTCTGACTGGAGACGAGAAAAGGTCCGACTCGCCTTTTGTCTCCACACTGCGTCCCCCGTCAAGGATCGCCCCAGGTATGCAAGTCTTTCTGCTAGCCAGTGGCTCGCAAGATCAGGCATACCCAGACCCCCGTTGCGCCTACGTTGGATACAGACCTCTCTACGGACCATCGGCCTTGCACCTCCCCAGAGCAATCTGGAGAAGGATCGTTGCAGTGCCAGCCGACGTGCCTTAGGCAGAGGATATACAGCCAATCGGTAAAGGATCAAGGAGAAGACGTATACAGCACACGCCTCCACCCTGCCCTTTAAGGACAACCGCCTTGAAAGCCAGATTCCCACCTGAGCATTCACCTCACCTTAGCTTGTACTTCCGACCAATTTTGCTCCGGTTGGAGGTCGGGCCCGAACCACACCCTAAGGATACGGACAGGCCTTTCACTCCAATGGAAGGGCCCTAGAAGGGTATTGCTACCCCTCCAAACACCGAGCCGCAAACCTTCGCTTTTGTCAAAATTGACCTTGGCTCCTGCAATCCGCTCGTACTCGCCAACCGCCTTCTTCACAGCCTTTATATCCAGGCGGCGGGATACAAAGACTGTGATATCATCAGCAAACTTGGAAACCCTTGCCGTAAGAGGGCCAGCAAAAGGGACGCTGCGCAGGGCCGGATTTGTCCCCTCATCCCTAAGCCTACGGAGCAGCGGCTCCAAAGCGAGGAGATAGAGAAGAGGAGACAGGGGGCAGCCCTACCGGACCGAACGCTCGATCGCGAACGCCTTCGAACGCCTTCCGTTCATCTGCACCACTGCCTGAGGGTTGTGGTACATCATGCTAATCCATCTGCGGAACTCCGGTTTGAATCCGGTAGTCTCCAAAACAGTCGCCAAAAACCGATGGTCAACCCTATCGAAGGCCTTGGACTGATCTAAACTGATCAGCGCGGCTTCTGTGCAGTCTTCTGTCCCCTCTAGGACCTCGCGAATCAACTGCAGATTGTCCTGGATCAATCTTCCCTTCACAGCGTAGGTCTGCTCGGGCCGATCAGATCGCTGATGACAATCTGTAAACGATTTGCTAAGACCCGGGCCAAAATCTTTGACTTTGTGTTAAGCAGAGTTATGGGCTCGTAATCGTCTAAACCCTCCCAAACATGCCTGCCACCTTTCTTCAGCAATGTGATCACGCCCTTGGTAACACTACCAGGGATGGCTCCCTGGGCGAACCAATAGTTGAACATATCCGTCAGAATAGGTACAAACATATGCGACATCCTCAAGTACACTTCGTAGGGCAAACCATCTAGTCCTGGCGACTTGTTGAGGCCGACCTGCTTCAATGCATCACGGACTTCGCATTCAGTAACCATACCCTCGCAACTAGCCGCTTTAGCCGCCCAAGGCGGGGGAAGTCGGCGAGATAGTTGCGAAACTCCTGGAGAGGGAGATCAGTGCAGCGGGCAAAGCGATCACGAAAGCACGCCCGAAAGGCATCACGCATCTCGCGATTCGATCGCTGCACGCGCCCATCCTGGATCTTGACAGAATCAATATACCGATCGGGAAACCTTCGCACTTCTTCTTCACGCGCAGTCGCGTTCGATTTCACAGCTTCGTTGAGAACTCTTTTTAACCTAGATCTAACTACGTGTCCCTTATAGCGCTCGATACTCTCATGCTCAAGGTCCCCCCTAGCTAGCTCTACGGTTAGGGAGTCCCGCACAGCCACCGCCCGGGAAAGTCTATCATCTATAAATTTCGCCTCCTTGGTCCTATCTAGGTTGAGCTGTCGACCGTATTTGGTGGCGAAATCTTTAATCTTATGTTTAAGAAAAACCCACCACCTATTCCCGGTAACCGCCCCCCACTAACGCCCATTTGATTAGGGATTCTAGCCGTTCCCGGAAGTCCCGTATCTCCAGTAAGGAGATATTGAACTTCCAGTAGCCAGCTAGACTAGGCCTATTAGCTAACCGTAGACTGACCCAAACAAGTTTATGGTCAGTCCACGCTATCAACTGGAACGTGGGACAACTAACAAAATCGATGTCAGCTCTTCTAACTAACACTCTGTCTAAGTAGAAACCTACTTTGGCAGAGGACGAGCTATGTAGCCACGTCCACATCTCCCGCCCTGGGTGATCCAGACGAAACCTGTCGACCAAGTCATGACGAGTTATAAGGCCGACAAGGCTGCTTTCACACCTTCCCAACCTACTTGCTTCCCGTCCAACCTTATCTATCTTGGGATCAAGGATCGCATTCCAATCACCCATTAAGACTAGCCGCTTCGTATCGTCCAGGAACGACACCAACCGACGAAAAAAGGAAACCCACTCTGCAACGATATTGGGCGCATAAACCGCAACCAGACGGAACTTGCAACTTTTAACGGCAACATCGGCCACAACCAGTCGGCCCCTGTCACCTGCAAAAACAACGTTAACATCCGCATTAAGGCTGCGT
Source organism: Sepioteuthis lessoniana (assembly GCA_963585895.1). Classification (NCBI taxonomy): domain Eukaryota; kingdom Metazoa; phylum Mollusca; class Cephalopoda; order Myopsida; family Loliginidae; genus Sepioteuthis; species Sepioteuthis lessoniana. Next base: position 306,048 of record OY757929.1, on the reverse strand, counting down.
CCAACTAGCAAAGAGATTCCAACGCTGGTGCTGCTGCCGTATGGTGAGAAAACGTTAAAATCGCTTTCCAGCACACGACAGTCCGCACCGCGAGTGAAGTGGGTCTCTTGCATTGCAGCGACATCTATGCCGGGGTTCTAGAGTTCACCAAGAAGGCGCGTACACTTGCTTGGATCCCTCAGTCCCCTCACATTCAAAGTGGCAAGGTTTAAAGCCATCAGACCCACTTACCTTACTCACTGGCGACTATGGGCCGGAAATCCTTCAGGGTGAGGATGCCGAGCTCAGTGGTACCTCGGTCATCCCTGGTGATTCCTCCGACATCCAGCGGGGGTGAACCAAAATAGGGACCCTCTTTGCACAATATGGTTGACATTTTTAAAGGTGGAGTGTTCCAACTCCGCCAACTTCATGCGCTGGTCAGTTTGACAGACCGTATTCAGGAACTTCCAGACGCCCCTGCTACGGTCGTCAACAGACCAGACAAAAGTGGTCACCATGGCTGCATTCCTGAAATTGGTTGGATTTGATACATTTAATTGTGTAATTTTCTCAATGCTCAGCAGCGGCTTTAGTGCCTTTCGAAGCTGGAAGTCCCCAACTACTTCCAGCTCTACTGAGCACAAAGCCGCTACCTTCCTGATTTGTTCAATGTTTAAGTCTTTGTTTTTCTCCTCCTGCCGACTTAGTTTTGTTCGAGCAGGAGGGTCATTAGGTGCTTTGGGTGAAGCGGGAAATAGGTCTTGAGAGGAAAATGTATTGCATTCTCATATACAAGTTCATGCAGCATCATAACGACACAATAATAAAGACAGACACAGGAAGCCTTCTTTATAACTATATTGTACGTCTCACTTTATTGCAAGGGTTCGAAAGCGTTGTTCAAGGTTTCCATGTGAGAGGGAGATGGAGACCGAACAGAACTGCAATATTTTAACCTCCACTCTTATGACCGTCAACGTTGTGTCTTTCTCGTTCTCTAGATGCTCAACTGGAGGCCTTTGGGTTCACTCTGCTGGGTGCCGGCTTTCTTTACTGCATCTTCTCAGCATCTTCTCTGGACCCCAATTCATCAGAGCCCAAAGGCCCCTTCGGCCTGATGTAGCTTTCCCTACCACATCTCGTCCATCCCCGTCTCCAACTCTACTGGAACTGCCACTTGGACTCGAACTCAACTGAGTTATATAATAGTTCAACGCCCACTCGATCGCCCACTCGATCTTTGAAATCGCATGTTTGATCGTCATCAAGCAGAAATAACTGTCATGCAGTTCACAGGTCACTCTCTTCCGGTGCATCACTCTGTAGTGGCACAGTTGGACCTTCACCTTGTCCCATATTATCAGCCTTAATCCGCCCACGCGATCTCTTTCGATTACTGGCCATTGGAATGTGTCACTTCCTTCCGGTGCATCACCTTGGAATGGCATTTTTGGGCCGGGTCGAAGGTCAAAATATTACAAATGAAGAGGGGCTCAGAGAGGGGAGGGATGCAATGCGAGCAAGACTTGTTGTTTGGGTTCTTTCAGCAGATTGTGATCTTGGGAGGGAGATTTGGTACGGACGGCGCTGTTTGGAGAAGAGTTCTTGGGTAAAAGTCTGTTTGGGGGGGTCAGGTCTTTGTGGGGGGGATACTGTTCATTTGTTGGGGAGGTTGTGAAGGTTGTAAAAATTGTCGAGGGGTGGAGATGGTGGCTGCAGTGGAGTTGGAGGTTGAGTTTGAGAGGAGGGGCCTGCCTTAAGATGGGATTGTCTTTGACACATTTTTTTGGAGGCCCCCTCTCCGCTCACCCTTCTCTTTAAATTTACAGTAGTTTCCATTGGTTCCTGTGCGGTCTTTTTCATCTTTTTGGAAGAAGCTGCTGGTGTTGTTGCTGTTGCTGGTGTTGCTGGTGATGATGGTGATGATTCTGGGGTTGGAGCTAGTGTTGAGGCTGGTTCCGACGTTGGTCGTGGAGTTTTTGGTGTTGTTGCTGCAGTTAGTTTTGTTACTGGTGCTGCTGCTGTTTTTTGTTTTTTGACTGGAGAGATGGTGGCTGGACTTGATTCCCCGGATTTTGGGGACTTTTTCTTCCTCCGGGTCACTTCGGTCCAGCCTTCATGATCATTTGTCTTGGGCTGGACCTGACCCAGGCCCTGTATTTCCGCCTGATTGGTGATGGTGGTGGTGGCCGCTGTGGCTGTTGTGGCTGCTGTCGTTTCTGCGTCCTTGTCTTTTTCGGTTTTTTTTTGGGGGGGGGCAAAAATTGGCAATATGGCCTATTTGTTTGCATCCCCAACACCTTGGACGTCTCCCTTCCACTACCACCATCATTTGCTGGTCCCCGCTGACTAAGGTCTCGGGGATGGACTTAAAGCCATCCCTCGTCAGGCACAGCTGGAACGTATGGTCCCCGTAGGTTGTCCCGGCGGGGGATCTGAGAAGGATTTCTTCCACTTTGCGAAAGACATTCTAGATTCTCCCCAGTAATATATGCCGGGACGTTACATACCGTAACACGGATCCTACGGGTCCCTTTGTATTCTGGCTGTAACCTGAAATGTTTTGTCGTTATATAATTTACTGTTGTTTGGCAGCTTGTTCTTCTGTAGGAAGCAGGACATCCCATGTCGCAAAACTTCTACGGCAGAAGTATTGACATGGGATGCCTGCTTTCATTAAGAGTTCCTCAAAAGTCTCTTTTTTCATTCCTACAAGCCGTTTTGTCTTAAGGTCGGAAATGACCAGCGAGAGGATCCTGGGTTCGAGTTGTTGTACTATCTCAGAGATGGGAAGATTTCATTGCCTATGAAATATTTGGTATACTTGCCCACCCTGTCCCTTTCATAGTCTTTTGGTCTTCTCTGCTGGACTTTCCACGGCGTATCTTTTGGACTTTTTTGTCCGGGCTGGATTGGGCTGTCTTGACTGTCTTGGCTGTCAGCGGGGATCGGCAGAGAAAGCCAATGCGAGCCTATTAGACTCGATTGGGATGGTTTCTTAATCTTGTCCTTTGGGTCTTCCTTAGTTGAGGAAGCCAGTTTGAATGAAAGAGAAGGACCCTCCATGGCTGCAGTAAAAATAGCAGCCAGGAGGGTAAAAATAAAAAACTTCCAACTATAGTAAGAATGGAGGGGGAGATCCTACTGCAAAAATAGAGCGTACAAAATAAAAAGGTAGAACCCCTGACAAAAATCAAAAACACAAAAAGACAAAAAAGTCAAAACAAGCAAGCAAAAATTAAGTGACCAAAACAAAGTCCAACGACAAACGGTTAAACGAAATTCGGACAAGAACAAGTGACAAAAAAGACAAGTCAAACAAGTACAACAAAAAAATTGACAAAAGTCACTCGCTAAAAATGTTCAGGTAAGACGATCAGAAATAAACTAAAATTAAGTCAAACAAAACAAGTCTTACCAGAAAAAACAACAAATTGTCACTCGCAAAAAATTATACAACGCAATCAATCAAAAAATCTCGACGCAATCTGACCGAGACAAAGACTGCGCAGAAGAGAGCTCAGTTGGTATATGTCACATGAGGACGAGTCCATCTATAAGGGACACCCCAACACTTATCTTCAATACTTCTGAAAATATTTCGTTGGGGCCTGCAGCTTTTCTAATTTCAATTTTTGTCAATACTACGCAATTTCTTCCTCTGTCTGAGTTTGATATCTAATTGGCCATTAATAATTTTTTGATCGTTTTATCAGTGACTTTTGAAAAGTTTCCAAGTATATCTTTGAAATGTTCTTTCCGCTTCTGTATACTTTCTTCTTGGCTGGCAGCTTTTACATTTGCTCTCAAGGTACTCTTCCTTCCACTCACTTCATTAATGATCTGTCATGCTATTTGTTATTGTCTATCTTTTACTGAGTTTCTGATTGTATTGATTTTGCCTTGACTATATTCTTATTGTTCTTTTTGGTATGCATTAATTAGTTCTCTCTGGACTTTCTTAAATTCCCGGGTATTTGGATTTGTTGGGTTTCTTTTATCAAGTAAGGATACTATTTTCATGTTATTTCAGTTTTCTCTCTTTGCTATTGCCTCCCGTGGAACTCTTGGTTTGGCTCTTGGTTAGGTTGCTGCTTCTACATAGGTGGTAATATATTTGTCCTATTCGTTATTCGGGGTATCTTTTTCAGATGTTTCCTGAGGAGTATGAAGTGTGTTTCTTATGGTTACTGTATAATGATTTCTAATATTACTATTGGGGGGGGTGAGGAACAGTCATGTTGTGAAACTTTAACTGCTTGTGTCTTATTTCTGTGTAGACTCAGGTGAATCTTTGCTGAGACGATTCTCTAATCGAAAGATAGTGTAAAGCCATTTTTTGAGTAAAGATATTTTTAGTGTAAACCATTTTCTTTTATTAGAGCTATCGACGTTTGAAGTACGTAACCTAGGCAGATTATAAACAAACATGGTGCTAATGTATCTCCTTCCAAAACTCCAGCGACAATGTCAAAGTTTATTTCTCTCTAAGGTGGGTGAATCATTGTTTTTATGATTCCAAGGTCTTCTAAATGAAGGTGAGGATACATACTTTTGTCTATTCTCTCTCTCTCTCTCTCTCTCTATATATATATATATATATATATATATATTGCTACTGGATACTTTAGCCTAATCGAAAGCCTGCAGCTTTTCTACTTTTAATTTTTCTCAGTACTACATCAAGTTCTTCCTTCGTAGACTGTCTTAGTTTAATTTCTAATGGGCTATTAATAATTTTGGATCGTTTTATCGGTGACTTCATTGAACGAACGAACACACTTCTTTATAAAAATATAATTTCTCACACATTATTCTCGAAAGGGTGATGTTTCTTGCGTGTGAGAGGTGAGTGGAGAAAAGGACGGATTGTTATTTTAACCCAAGTTCTTCTGACCATAGCAGCACTTCTTCTTCATCTTGGCTGGGGTCGCTCAACTGTGGGTCACAGAGGGCCCAAAGCCCTCTGTCTGCCACTGGCTCTCACTTCGGCATCTTGTCCCCAACTGACTCGAACCGTCTGTGCACCTGGTTATATCATTGTTTAACGTACACCTGCATCCGCTGTTCTTCCGCACACAGGTGCATCTCTTGATTGACGGCTCGGTCGAGGGTCAATATATAACTCAAGAGACCGAGTTTTATTATTTATCTATTCATATTTTAACATTAAAGAAAGAGAGTCTTAAACTTTGTTCCTCGCTATTTGATTTTCCATTTGAGCTTTTCATTTGCACAGAATGTATTTCGTAACAGTTACAATATAAATCTTCACAGTAGATTGAAACATGAAATTGAGAAATGCTAAATTTATTTAGGCATTCATTTTTTTAAGATAGATTATCGATGAGGGTATATATTAACTATATTTTTCTTTTTACTGATCATTGACATAGTTTTCTTAGTCGTTTTTTAAGTTACTTTATTGTAGAAGAAGTGTCTGGAATTTCATTTCTACGTTTTTTTATATCCGCATTTTTAACAGTAATAGTAGTGGTGTTAATAATAATAATAATAATAATAATAATAATAATCGAAGAAATTTCATGTGTGTTTCCTAAAATAAATTATTTTGTTTAATTATGTTTCTGAATGTAAACGGATAGTTGTATTGAATTTAGCAGAATACGAGTATAATATAAAGTTGTAAAAAAGAGTAGGGAAAAAAAAGCCAACAGTAAATATAGAAAGGAAAATAAACTTTCTAGTCAAACAACTAAACTTTTAATCTAAACCACTCATCAGTAACAGGAAAACACTTATTACATCCTTAAAGGGCAGAGCCAAAATCACAATACAAGACTATCACTTTATAGCTAAGGTTTCAAAAAATTCCAGTTAAAGGCAAATATAACAGGCAGACTAAAAACAAAGAAGTCTCTTCTTCGAACTGAAACTTAAGAAATCGGCACCAAAAGCTCTGTGTGTGTGTGTGTGTGTTCCTTTAAGAGTACTCGGTCAAATTTGTGATAGGTGCGCAGATGATAAACAACCCTTGGGTCTAGTGTAGCCACAATATACTACCCGTGAAAAAAACGTAAGACTAAAGCCTTGTTCATGTTGGTCCCAGGCAACAGGTTTGGGTGTTATGATTGGCAGATGCTCATTGATAGCCAATATGGGAGATCCGATTGGCATCCTGTAAGAGATGACTGTTCTTTTTTCAGGTACACAAAAGACTCTAATCAGAAACACCAAAGAAAAAATGAATTTGAGAAGACAAGTTTGTACTTTAAAGATATGTTGTAATTTACTAAGCTTTTTGCTTAGATATGGCACAATACTGTATGAATGGAGCACCCAATGAGACTCAAACTCACTTGTGAAGGTTTCCTAGTCTAGTTTGCTATTAAATAAACCACCAAGGCGTCCGGACCTTAGTGCCATGTTAGGAGCAATCCCACACAAAGAGTGTATAGAAAAAGAATGCTAGAAATTAGGGAAGAATGCGCTAGATTTAAGACAAGAAGCAAAGACTTGCTGACCAAGTTAATAAAGAAAGATTGGTTTTCTAATCTTGAAATATAAAAAACTACCCCAACAAATAAATAGGGAATCATGTCAACAAGACTCGAATACAAGAATTGAGACGATAAATACAGAAAAACAAGAACAGTCTAACTGAATTGAAACGCAAAGTAATGATTATCGAAACAATACACGCTCAAATACAGAACAAACACCAACATAAGAAGAAAAAAAAATGAATGTAGAGACTGTAAAGTGAATGAAGTCTGAAAAGAAGACAATGTTATCATCTCTCAGGAACAAGTAGAACTAAAAAAGATACAGAGACAAGATGAAACAATACAGACAAAAAAGGACATTCCAAAATAACGAAAAAAAAACTCAACAAATGGGGGGAGAATGCTCAAAGACATACCCACAACCGAAAATAAGGAAAGCAAAACTATTTTGGAACAAAATATAGGAACGGGAAGTTCATAACAGAAAAGCCGAATGTATAAACTACATGGTAAAAGAGCTACAAGGACTCGAAAGGACCTAAGGCAAAAATACACGTCGATTCACTCAAAAGGGCGCCGAATTAAAAAAAAACAAAAACGCCCGGCCATGATGGCATACATGGGTACTGGTTTTAAAAATTCACTTCCATCCATGACAGACTGGCTATCGAAATTAATGGACGCATGGAAGAAGTGGACGGTTTCACGAAGAACTGAAAGGATGCTGCAAAGGAACAGGTGAATCAGAAGATCTACTATAAATGATCAACACATCTTCAAGGATACAAAAAGAAACGTAAAAATGTATCCCTGACGTGGATGGATTACAAAAAAAGTATACGGTATGAACCCTCAAAGTTGGATAATAAACTGTATCTAAATGTACAAGATATCCGACGAAGTCATAAAGTTCATCGAGGAAAGTATGAAAAACTGGAGAGTGGAACTTACAGCAGGAGGAAAAAGTTTAGCTGAGGTAAAAATCTAGACAGTTATATTCCAGTGAGAGGTGTTATAACCATTACTATATGTGGTGACGATGATGTCACTCAATCACATAATTTAGAAATACACAGGCAGATACAAACTTACAAAATCGCAAGAAAAGATTAACCACCGAATACACATGGACAATGTTAAAATGTCTGCCAAAAATGAAAAAGGACTGGAAACCTTAATACAGTCAGTGAGAATATACAGTAAAGATATAGGAATGGAATTTGGTTGGTTGGTTGGTTGGTTGGTTTTATGGCATACCAACCTTTGTAGGTTATTTAATGCCAAATCCATTTTTATACAAATAATCAATTCTATTTCAAACAGTTTAGCATGAGTACACAGTTTAATTGTCAAACATATTTCTATTTCAAGCTATTCAGTTTATTCTAACAGTTCTAATTCAGCCAATTCAGTTCAGTACAAGTGTAGATTTTGTTTACACACAGTTAAATTTCATACAGTTCTTTATTAAACAATTCAGTTTAGCATAAGTACGCAGTTTAAATGCAAATACACAGTTTAATTGTCAAAAATATTTCTATTTCAAGCTAATCACTTTTGTCAAACAATTCTAACTAAAAACATTCAGTTTAACATAAGTATGTAGTTTAGTCCTATTTAACCCATAGATAAGACCCTATCATGTGCTACCATTCCAGGACAGAGTGGACCTGGAAGCAATGGCAATGAAGGGGCGCTCCGCATTCCCCAAAGCCCCGGCATTACTTGAACCTTATCATCAGAATGTTTACTGTCATATCCAAGGTATTCGTTGGGGTGAGGGGATACTTACTCCTCTGCAGAGGTGCAGTTGGTGTATTCTACAGCCTCATTCGACTGGGTGATGGAATTTGGCGTAGAAAAATGTGTCATGCAAATAATAAGAAGCAAAAAACGGAAAGAATAGAGCAACCAAATCAGGAAAGATTAAGAATGTTCGGAGAAAAAGAAAATTCCAGATACTTGGGAATATTAGAAGCGGACACCATAAAATAAGCGGAGAGGAAGAAAAAATTTCAAAAGAGTGTCTCAGACGAACGAGAAAATTACTCGAAACCAAACTAAATAACAGAAATCTCAGGAAAGGGATAAAAGCCTGGGCAGTCCCTTTTGTGAGATAATCTGGACCATTCTGGACGAGTGAAAAATTTCAACAAATGGATCAGAGAATGAATAAAACTAATGACTATGCATAAAGCCTAACATCCCAGAGGGGACATAGACAGACTCTTTGTGCCAGGAAAAGAAGAAGAAGAAAGGGGACTCGCCAACATTAAAGATAGCGTCGATACATCAATAAGACAACTCGAAGAAACATAAAAAAGAATAAAGAAAGGCGACTAGAAAAACACAAACAGCACAAGGATCAACAGAACAGCAATAACTAGAAAGCAACAAAAAAAGAGAGAGAGAAAAGACAGGGTATGAATATTTCAAGCAGCAAACAAGCGAAATCTCACACAAGAAGACTTAGACGTTGCTAAGTGAGGAGGACTTTAAGAGAGAAACTGAATCTCTCCAAAGAGCAACACAAAACAACGCCATAAAGACAAGCTACGTTAAAGCAAAAATAGACAAGACGCAACAAAAAGTAAGTGTAGGTTATGTAGTGATGAAGACGAAACAATCAATCATATAATAAGTTAATGCAGCAGATTAGCACACAAAGACTTGACGACTCGGTGGGGAAAGGGATCCACAGGGAATTGTGCAAGAAATTTAAATTTTACCATACGAACCGGTGGTATATGCACAAGTAGCGGAAAAAGAATTTAGGACTAGACGTGACTGAGTGGGGAACACGCATTACTAAAATGTCAGCAGTTTGTCTTTTGAATTAGAGGGGCTGGGATTGAGATCAAAAGGTAAAAGCCCAGTAGGATTGGTCGGTATAATACACCGACTGTATCTCTGCAGAGGGGTAAGAGCCCGCAACAAGTGTTTCTGGATATGACATTAAGCAATCTGATGATGAGGATCAAGTAATGTAGAACTTTTGGGGTATGCAGGGTACTTCTTCATTGCCACTGCTCCCTGGTCCACTCTGGCCCGGACAGGAAACACCTGAAAGGGTCCTATTTATGAGTCAAATAGAACTGTTTGACATTTAAACTGACCGCAAACAAATGACTTATGCTGAATAGAAATAGAACTGTTTGATCATTTAACTGAATGAAAATAAATGATAGTTTAATTGAATTGTTGGTGATACATAGCAATACTTGGAACCATTTAACATGGTTGACTAAACTGATTTTTTAAAAATAGAACTGATTGATTATTTAACTGTAAGTAAACAAATGAATGGTGTTAAATTGAATTGTAAGTAATGCATAACAATACTTGAAACAATTTAAGTTTGTTGACTTATGCTTACAATTCACATATAGCAAATATATATAAATAAACCTACAATGGTTGATATTCAATAAAACAAAACAAAACCCAAACCAAAAGCGAATTGTATGAAAATGTTTAAAGATTGATAACAAAAAGAAATTGCAGCAAATATAATTGCAACAAATATATAGGATGTAATATTAAAGCCCACAAACTCTGACTAAAATAAAAAGGGGACATTTTGAACTATATTGTTAAAAATTAGAACTTTTAAATAGATAGATAGATAAATTGATAGATCAGGGCAATACCTAAACTGAAGTTCAATTGTTTAAGTAAAGAATAAAATCAATCCGAAAAGCTTGAATAAAATAAGAAGGAACTGTTGGACTTATACTCATTCGGAAACTTACAAATCCTTAATCGCGTTACAATATTCGCTAAAAAGTAGAAATAATGAAGTCAGGAATATGAGCCTGCGAAGCCGGGGAAAAAATTAAAAATCCAATAAGTAAGGCGGATGAATCAACGGTGAACTTTATCAAATGCTGGGCGGAAGAACCTCATAGTTCAATGGCCAGGATCAAATAGTTAGAAAACTATTGCTACTCATCCATAGGGATGGCATCTATGAGGAAAAAACAGCGCACGAAAGATGACCACGATTCTTATTCAAACTATATGTCCAAACCGCATCGCATTTCATTGGAGTATGTACACAAGGAGTGCATTCTGTTGAATTTGGAGCTCTGGTCCCAATGTTCGAAAAATCAGCTACAGAGATCAAACCCAAACTAAATTTGCTTTGATGCAAAAATATTGTTAACATAGGGACATTTAACATTAGGACTTTAAATACAGTAAACCAATTACCTAAGTTGATGTCGTCTACAGCCGAGTATAATATAGATATCATATGCATAGAAGGACATAAATAAGACCAAAGTGAATTTGAAATAAAATACCACATCCTTTCCGGAGAACAAAACGAATGCTTCAAACAAGTATTTGATTCAGTTATAACAACTGAAGTAAAGAAAAGTCGATAAAATGCGGCTGGAATTAGCTGTAAAAAAGCATCTAATATCAAATAAGCTTCTTTGGTAACGGAGAAAAGATTTTTACACCATGATTGGTTGAAAATTTTCCATTTACTTATCGGATTCGCCAGATCTTTAAAACATGTCTTCAGAAAAAATTTTTTTAATTCCCTGGAAAACTACGGAAGTATGTTCCTTTGTGGCACAGTAATGAGCATTAAAGTGTGTATATATATATTAATATATATATATACCCATGGCTTAATGAATTAAAAAGTGAAATTAATTTATATATATATACATGTGTGTGTGTCTGTCTGTGTCTGTGTGTGTCTGTGTAATTAGGTGGCAGTCTTTCATATGACACCCAAAAGTATCGTTGTAGTCTTGTAAAAAGGTAAATTAATTAACTACAATAAAGAAAAAATAAACACCCTAAATTTTTAACAAACACAGACTGTCATACATAATTGAAAAAAATCAAACACAACATAAACTCAAAATACAAAGAAAACTTAACAACCTCTAGAATGGCTCCATACTACTTCTGAATAACGATGATAAATCTTTATTGTTATTTCCACTACGTTTCGGTCGATATGTCCTCCGGCCTTCTTCATGTGTTTGTCGAACTCGGGAACCTTCAAACGACGTCCTTTATTGAAACCACAGGGGTCGCCTGTTCTCATTACGTTAGCCATAACCGGGTACAAGAGTTAAGTATTCCTGTATCGTTACTCTCCTGTAGTGAGGATTGAACCTGTAACCTCCAGATGATTGTCTCCTTCGAAGCTTAGGGAACCAACGCCTATAAACGTTACGCCATGTGTTCTGCTGGACAATTCAGTTAATTTTTGGGACTTATAAACTTAATGATCTTACTTGACTAGAATTACTACTATTAGGTATGATTTTTTACCTGTTCTCATATTCAGATTTTTTTTTATTGTATTCAACTCTATACTTGGTCTACTCAGCAGGTCATTGTAGCCCAACATATGTGCTGATTCCTTTAGGCGTCTAATCCCCCAATGTTCAGCCCTATCAATTATTTCAACTTTATCCCATAAGGGCAGATGATTTCCCTTTTCCTTCCATATATGGTCCGCCATACCTGACTTTTCAATCTCACCTCGTACTACTGCCTTCCGATGTTCTTCTAGCCTTACTTTTAGTGGGCGAGCTGTCTCACCTTTGTATATTTTACCACAACTGCAAGGGATGGGGTAAACATAGTTCTTGGTCATGTTGAATACCATTGGTGGCTTGACCCGGAAGAGATATCTCCAGAGAGTTGAACCACTTGTGAATACAGTCCTGATATCATATGGACTACATAACTTTTGGATCCTTTCGGCTAGTCCTTAAAACTCATAAACCGAACAAAGGAATGATATTCTCTCTAGACGAGGAAAATTTATTTACAAATGTTTCAGTTCTTGAAATAATCAATATAATTATAAATAATATTTACCACTATCCAACGCTCCCTCCACTCAAAATCAACTCCTATACTTTACGAAAAATTCTTTTATTCTGCGCTACTGAGGTACCATTTTACGATCACCATGCAGATATATACATCCAAAACGATGGAATTGCGATGGGGTCAGTTTTGGGACCCATTTCTGTAACTTTTATCTATCAGGCCTTGAAAATAAAGTTTTAAATACCATCAATAAGCCTTATATTTATTTAAGGTATGCTGATGACATACTCCTCGCTAATAGCATTGATGAAATTAACATAAAACAAGAGACCTTTCAAAATAATTCCTTTCTTAATTTCACACAAGAAATCAATATCAACAATAAAACCGCATTTCTTAGTGTACTAATAGACACAAGCAATATTAACTGATTTACCACCTCCACATATAAAAAACTTACCAACATTAATCCCTGCACCCTCAATTTCCATAGCGAATCTGTTATAAAAGAACAGTCATAAAAACACTTATTTCCAAAGCTAGATAACTATCTTCCTCTTGAACTATCTTCCTTAATGAAGTTGAAAATATTTTTTTAAAAACCTTATTAATAATAGGTTCCCCAACTATATTGTTGATACAGAAATTAAACATTCTATTAATTAAACTGAACCACATAACTATGAGAAATCGTGCTCAATTTAAAAAATATGTTACCAAATTTATCCGAATGTTAGTCGCTATAAAGTACAACTCTACCCAAATCGAGTAAACTTTATCTCTGCCTAGCCCAAGAAATCATTTAGCAGTGACTGTCAGGCCTGGCAAAGGTGGAAGAAAAAAATGTGAAATAAAGGAGATAAAAAGGGGATGGGAAAGCTAACTTTTGTTACCCGAAAGAGAAGCGTGTCTATATTTCTTGAATAAAAAAAAACAACTAGCTCTCACAAAGTAATTTATTTCAAAAGAAATAAACTTTACAAAATCCGGCTTTGCATACTTTTTCCTATGCTTGTCAAAAACATTGAATTTAAGGTAACAAAAATAAATTCAAGGGACGACAATATTATAACAAAAAAAAAAGGGTATAAAGAAATACAACGACTGACTTGCTCGAAGCCATGCCATCGACCACCTATTGTCAGTTTAACTTTTGTAAATCATAAAATACCATTCTTTTGTATTTTATGTCAAATTTCATTTTGAAGACAACTTTTAGGCTTTATTCTTCTTTTCGGTGTCTCCTCCTTGTGTAGAATCAACCTGGACAACCGTATTCTTCTAGTTTCCTGTGTAGACTAGATGAAAACGAAGTTTACAATTTCTTTAAGTGAACTTCGAGTTGACCACTGCTTCCTCCTCCGAGATGAATATCTTTCTGTTTCAACTCGAATTTTCTTTTGTTGAACCTACGGAGACTTTTACCACATCTTCTGACCAGAGCGAACAGTTTCATTTGTCAGCAAAAAAGTCCAATAATACCGCCTCCAGACCTTAAATTCAACTACCTTTTGAAGGGGAAAGCATACCAAAAACGCAAAAAGCCTGCAGTAGGCCTATAAAATAGCCGAGGGATTTCGGTTCATGCCTTTGAGTTTAGTTAGGCTGAGAACCTTTCGGCTCAGTACATGGGTTAGTTGGGTGCAACCTTGATGCAGGTGGTAACGCGTGAGCGCGCACAGAGCGGACATGTCACTCAGATGTCACAATACTCCTAGACAAAACGGGTGACGGGGTGCGGGTGACGTCATGCGCCGGAAGCGTGCAGAGGTTTGTGGAGATTTGAACAAAGTAAGAGAGTCGGGTACTAGACGTCAAACGAGAAGGATCGATTTTGGAGCTCGCAGACGCGAGGCGAATTTGCGCCCTATAGGGGCCGCTCGAGTTGGGGGCCAAATGAATAAGACAGCATAGAAGATTGTGTTTCTCCTCCTTACGTCGAAACCTTTAACTCAAAGTTTTATAAAAAGGTTTCGTACCTGAACAAGAAGTCGTTACGTGTTTTCGAATTTTGAGATTCCTGTTCTTTATATATTCTGTTCTTTATATATTCTATCGTTATGAACACTATATGTCCATTTCGCACATAGCGTTAATTGCGAATATGGTACAGGCCCATTGTTTCAACAAATAACAATAAAAACCCACTAAGGAAAAGAGGCTTATCCTTGAGCGAATAAATAGACTTATTTTGCTCAAGCTACTTTGCTTAAGAAAAAACTACCTAAAGTCGGAGGCGAATAAACTAGAGCTCGCAAATCAAAAGAAGCGAACTAACCAGAGCTTTCAGCTCGTGCTGAAAAAAAAAAATAACTGTTGGTGCGTGGACTAACGGCATAACCTCAAAACATCCAATCAGATTCGAGCAGAAATTAACTGCCGAATTTCAGATTTTCAACGTAACATAAACATTACCCTAAACCATGAACAATAAATAAACCTTTACTATAAAAGTAAATTCCATAATAGTTATAAGATGGATGAACATATACTAAAAAGCTGTATCCAAAAATGTTCTCCCTACTGATCCTACCAAAAATGTAAGACTTATCATTTACTACAACAAATTTAAAATCTCCAAAATAATTATTTCCAATAATACTTCCCCCTCCACTGAATTGCTTGATAGGACAAACGTCTTATATACGTTCAAATAGCCCTTGAGAGACTGTGTCTATAAAGAAAATAATGCGTATGTTGGTCTTTCCACTACAACTCTTTCTAGACGGCTTACAATGCACCTTAATGATTCTAGCTCCATAACCTTACATCTTAAAAACCATTCTATTCCCAAATCCAAATTTCGAAAAATTCTAGTTGAAAACACCACAATAATAGCATACGAAATAACACGAGCTATGACTACAAATCCTAGAAGCCCTACATATAAAAAAAAACAAGAATCAATAGAATTAATTTAAAAAATAGCGACAATGTTTTGAAATACCTTTGATTTTACTTTTTCGTTTTTTGTTTTGTTTTTGTTTTTTTTATTCTATATTTCTTGATAATATTCTATTTCCACTGATAGCGTTCTACTTTTTAAATTCATCAGCATCTCAGTTTTATCCAATTTTGCGTTTACGTAATTTTGTAAAGTAATAAAAAAAAATCCTAAAAAAACTCTTTTAAAAAGCTCTTAAAAAACACTGTTTATATAATCAAGCAACCTTTGATGATGACCTATCAAATGTCCGAAACGCTCGGGACAATTTTGGTAAATTCATTCACCAATTCCAGCCTGAAACCAAGACACTCATCAGGAAAGTTGAAAGGACCTTAATAAAATTATATTGACAAAATGTCTCTTTTATTTAATCAAACATGCTTAAAGATAGGGTTATATATATATATATATATATATATATATATATATATATATATATATATATATATATAAACTAATATATATATTTCTTTATCATTATATATATATATATATATATACCACACACACACACACCTTAGTAAATGATGCTGATATGAAAAACTCGCAAAGAGAATAATAATAGTAATAATAATAATAACTCGAAAATAGAATTGACCAGAGATGGAAGAACTTTAGTTGAAGTAGATGCACTTTCATCAATTCTATTTGTAACAGGGATGATCAATTACATACTTAGAAAATGCACTGGGGCTAAAAATTTTGTAAATCGCAAGAAAAGCTTCATTACCTAATGTACGTGGACGACATAAAGCTGGTTGCAAAAAGTGGGAAAGAATTGGAAACCCAATTACAGACAGACAGGATATACAGTCAAGATATAGGGATGGAATTTGGCAGAGAAAAATATGCCATGCAAATAATGAGAAGCCGAAAGAGAAATAACGGAAGGAATAAATATTCTAAATCAGGAAATAATCAGAAGGCTTGGAGCAAAGGAAGCCAACAATTACTTGGAAATATTGGAAGCAGATGCCTTCGAACAAGTGAAGAAAGAAATATTTTATAAAGACTATCTCAGATAAAGGAGAAAACCTCTTGAAACCAAGTTCTACAGCAGAAATCTCATCAAAGGGATAAATACCTGGGCTGTCCCCACCCCCTTGTAAGATAATCGGGACCATTTTTGAAATGGAAAAGGGAATAACTCACACAAATAGACTAAAAAACAAGAAAACTCATGGCGATTCATAAAGCCTTACATTCCAGAGATGACATTGACTATATGTATTAATAAAAGAAGGACGAAGAGAGCAATGAAGGTTGCGTGGATAATTGATATGCGGACCTGAAGACTGCATAAAAAGCAAGAAAAGATTAATTACAGCGCGTAGCAACAGCACAGACAACATAATGATCAACAGAACCGCAATTATTAGAAAACAGAAACAGAAATAAAAGCAACCATATGGATATTTCAGGGAACAAACAGACAAAGTCTCGCTTAAGATGACCTGGACATGGCTAAAAATGGGAAAGTTTAAGACAGAAATTGAATCTCTTCAAATAGCAGCACAGAACAACGTCATAAGGACCAACTATGTTTAAGCTAAAATGGATAAAACGCAACAGACTAGCAAGTGTAGCTTATGTGGTGAAAGAAACGAAACAGTTGATCACATTAGCATATATCGAAAACTAGCAAAGAAAGAGTGCAAAACTATACACGCCTTGGTGGGGAAGGTAATCGACTGGGAATTGTGCAAGTAATTTAAATTTGACCATGCTACCAAATGGTATGTGCACAAACCTGAATCCGCCCTGGAGAATGAGACGCACAAAATTCTCTGGGATTTTGAGATATAAACAAATCCCCAAATCCCAGCCAAAAGACCAAAGCTAGTGTTAATTAACGAAAATGAAAAAAGAGAACAGCAAAGGGACTGGGAAAGGAGAAAATTGGGGGACAAATCGTGACCATCCAAACAGCATTGTTAAAATCGGCTAGAATACTGAGAGGATTTGTGGAGACATGAGGAGACTTGTTGTCACTCGAACTCCCGTGAAAGACCATCAGCTAACGGTGATGAGAAAAACTTGCAAGGAATAATAATAATAATAATAATTTTTGCCTGTAACGCTTGCTTTGATACGGAACCTCTGAAAATCTCTTTTATTCTGAACGAGCAAAGGCAGGACGACCAGCTAGAACCTATATACAACAGCTCTGTGCCGATACAGGATATAGCCTTGAAAACCTCCCGGGAGAAATGGACGATAGAAACGTTTGGCAAGAGAGGGTCAGGGATATCCGTGCTGGCAGCGTGACATGATGATGATGATGAAGACTAGTTGAAGTGATAATTATTTGCAAATCATCATTATTTTACGGGAATATTTAAGGGCGTCCCTTGGTATGGGAGCTAACATGTTGATCTGTCACATCGTAGTAAATTTGAATTCCAATCGTACAATTACGTTCACTTTCGGACAAATGTAACAGGGTAACTGGCTTTTGGAGAATACCGTAGTTTGTAATATTAATGAAACGTGTTGAAATTTTCTGAAGGCAGCGATTCTGACTAAACAATTATTAATTGTCCCAGGTGAGAATGTTTTTGTCGAAGCCAGGTTAGAGTACATGTTTTTGATGTCGTCTCTAACAAAGATGTCAGTTAAATATATTTTGGTTTCTGTCATGGGACCGTTACCTACCCATTCATAGACTCTTCAAAATTCTATATTAATCGTGAGGCATTTGGCATCATTTTTGCTGTAACTAAGTTCCACAGATACCTCCACGACAGACAGTTTACACTACTGACGGATCACAAACCCGTTGTTAATTTTCGGTTAAAAATAGGTCTGCCGGTATACACCGCCAACAGACTTCTACGTTGGGGTACTATACTACTAAACTATAATTTCAAAATTGAGCACCTGTCTTCTAAAAACATCTATCATGCCGACGGTTTATCCCGACTTGTTCCAAAGAACACCGAAGTATTCGAGGATTCAACCATCGCAACATTAAGGACTAACTGCGAAATAAAGAATATGATCGTGGATACTATAAGAGAGCTCCCGTCACGCTTGCTGACATTAAAAAGGAGGCTCTGAAGGATGACTTTATTCATACCACAAAGAATAAAATCTATATTAAAGATCCTAATGTGCCAGAGGTTTTTTCACTTAGCGACGATGTCCTTTTATATAACGACAGAGTGGTGATACCGAGCAGTCTGCAGAAATAAATCCTGCGGGATTTTCATATGAGACATCCGGGGAAAAACCGCTTTAAAAGCCTCATGCGCTGTTATATCTATTGTCCGAACATGGACAAGGACATAGCAGACATGGTTGATTCATGTAAAGAATGCGCACTCGCAGCAAAAGCGCCAGCTACTACGTGTAAACCGTGGCCAAAAACGGACCTACCGTGGCAAAGGATCCACGTCGGCTTCGCAGGTCCTTTGAATGACCAGTAATACCTCATTGTCGTCGACAGCCACACTAAATGGCCGGAAAGGAAATCCTGAAATGTAAAAGACCTACCAAAAATTGCACGATCGGGTTCCTACACGAACTATTTGTACGCTTTGGCGTAGTTGATTGTGTAGTTACTAATAATGGGACGCAGTTCACGTCTAATGAATTCAAGCAATTTTGCGATACGTATCAGGTGAAGCACATCACGACTCCGTAATACCATCTAAGGTCAAATGGTCAGGCGGAAGGTTTGTGGATACCTTGAGGACGGCTCAGAGAAAGGCACAAGGCACGCCGACTGATAGGGTGCTGAAACAGTTTCTGCACGTGTACAGAATAACGCCTAACTCTAATACATCTATGGGACGCTCGCCCGCATAAACAATGTTTGCGAGAAAAATAAGATCGGTGTTTGACAAACTCATTCCGAGGCAAGCAAGATTTCAAAAGGCAGTCACCCTTCCTAAAAAACGTTACGCCTGTGGCGAAAAAGAGTTATTCAATGTTTACAAGAATAACATAAACGTTTTGGAAAGTGGACACCGTGAAACAAAGAGTGGGAGAGCTAGTTTACATTATCCAAGGCCCCAAGAACATACACAAGCGCTATCTCAATCAATTGAGAAAATGTCGAGTTAATGATTCGAACGTTTCACCACCACAAATTTGCGAAGAGACAATTGATATCATATTCGAGAACTTTGACCTCGACTCACCCCAGGCTTCTCCCGAGGTTAACGTTCAAACAGGAAAAGGAAGTTTACAGATCCTCTGAGCGTCGATCCTAAAAGGAAAAACTACTTAACAGTTGTTGTTTTTTTCAGGAGAAAAAACCTCTTGAAAGTGGGGTGTTATGGGACCGTTACCTACCCATTCATGGACTCTTTCAAATCCTATATTAATCGGGGGCCAAGTACTCTCGTCGTTCGGTCGGTCGTGTGAGATTGGATAAAGACTGGATATTCGACTGACAAGTAAGCCTATCTTACGCCACCACTTTTCTCTGTATCTTGTTACTTCAATATATCTTTAAACTTATACCGTGTTCCGAGTTGTCTTTTCGTGGTCCCAACCTGGTTTCGTAAATAGTAGCCTTGACTGAAATGGTAAAATTCAAAACATAAGGAAATGGACTTTAAACAATTAAAAATTGATTTATTTTGGTGTTTTAACAGTTTAATGCGTGGGTGGAGAATTATGCAAAATTCTGCTCGATTTTGAGAATACAGCAAGACGCTAGTGAGACGGGCTGTGATTCAGACGACAGACAAACGTCAATTGGACCAGTCATATCTTAATGCTTTACCTGCTTGTTTTTTTTTTATTTCTAATTAGACTCAGGCGACTCTGCCGAGACGAATCTATAATCGAAAGATACTCCTTCAAAAGAGGATTCTACCTCATAGTTCATAGCGCTGTTTATTCACTTCTTGTTTATAAATATATCATCAAGTGCTTTTGAGCTATTTGGGTAGGTGTATATCCATAGTTTTCCCTTCCTTTTCTGAAATTGAATTTTTGGCTTATAAGCCTGTTATCGAGAGTAAACACGGCAAGCAGTTCACAATTTCAGTTTGGAGAGTTATGAAAGCAGTATTTATTATTACCGTCCTTCTTTGTATGAGCATTCAAATAGATCTGTCGGTAAATTATTTATATTGGAGAGGGATACTTAATATATAACTGTTTATTGTATTATTTGTATTTGATAGGATTACTTGATATCATATAATTGTGTACAAAAACGCTTAATAAACAGCGACATAAAAAGGTAAATGTGCAGTGAACGCAAATCCCTAATCTCCTGACATCAAATAGCCCTAGATAGGTTAACATGCTGTTAAAATCAATCAGAAGATAAAACACATAGCTATGTATACCAATGAGAAATAATAAGTAGAGGTAATTGAAAGATGAATTAAGTATTGACCAAGTGAGGAATTCAACTGGAGCATTGTACTGACCACAAAATATCAATAGAAAAAACAGAAAAATGGATGAAAAATTACAAAAAACTATCAATAAGGGAAAAGAGTGAAAAAATTAGAAGGCGAAAAAAAGAAATATTATCATATAATTGATAGTTTCGTTTTCGTTTTCGCAAAAGTGCTACATTATGACAAGAATGAATTTATTTAAAAATAAACTAAATCCCCAATCGGTCCACACACATAAAATAAATAAATTACTGACAGCATAGTGGACATTTTTTTAAGTTTATGCTGGACGGTTTTAACGTTTAGGTAAAGGGTTTTTAAATAGTAATGGGATACCTCTTGGATTGGGTGATCAGAGATTATTCAACCAACAGAGAGAGTGAATTCGACCCCCCGACTGTGTGTAAAAAAACTATCCCATCATCAACCTGGACAGTCAAGAAAGTTTTGATCTCCTACACCGAAGAGATTAATTGTTGGTATCAGAAACGAGTCAGGAAAAATACCTTATTGTCAGCCTCTTTGTCTTTCTGTTTCTGTCTCACTTTTTCTCTTGCTTCAAATCCCCATCGTATTGTTCGATACACTTTAATATGGGAATTGAGCAAAGGAAAAACATTTAAACCAGATCGCAAAACGACAAAAGAAAAGAGATCCACATCCATAAATCATTGTCACTCGCTGAGGATTGAATTCACTGCAGTCGTAATGAGACTCTAGACAAGAAGAATGCCATAAGAAATTCATTTATTGCATTCAGAATAACAAACTGTAACATAGTAATTTTAAACACGTGATGCTACTAGAAGAAAGAGATAGAGGAAAATAATTGATTTTGGATAATTCGATAAAACCGGAAATTAGGAATGCATAGCAATTGTAGAAAAGAATAGAAATTATTAAAGTGATTATGGTGGTAGTGTTGTGTGAAGACAATATTGACAAAGATGATGGTATTGTTGACGTGGATAAGGTTTTATAGCTTCCCACCCAGTCACCTTGTTTCAGTTAATAGTTTACATACTTTTGAAATGTATTGACTTATCATTTTTCAATGGTTTTTTTGTGTATTGTTATTGTTGTATCAGTTTACTCCTTTTATTTATGCATCGATAATCCTTTATTTGTATATAAAACCCAATGGGACTTCATATACATATATATACACATAGAAAGAGAGGGAGACAAACAGAAACAGAGAAGAGGAGGAGGAGAAAGAGATGGAGGGGGTATAACACAGAAATTAAAACCAGATGTTGCAAACAAATGGTTTCACGGACATCAGGCAATAATATACGTGGTGTATTCAATAAGTTTCCAGACTTTTTTGTACAGGCATCTAAAATTGTCGGAGACTCTTGAAAATTCACTATGTTTTGCCATACATCTTATGAGATGACTGACCAATTTTTTGATTTCAGGTTTAAATGAACAGCTACAGCACGAGTTGGAATACACCCTACTAAAGCTTGATTGTCACAGATGGTGAATTTCAAAAATTCAATCTGGACGTGAGGACACTTTAGAAGAACGATATGCAATAAAATTGTGTTTTAAACTTGGAAAAAATGCCACAGAAACGTATGGAATGCTTCAGGCTGCTTTTCGACCATCTTCCATGAATCGCGCATTAGTATTTGAGTGGCATAAGAGATTCAAGGAAGTTGATTGGCCAAAGGGTTAGGGTTAGGGTTACTATGTTGAGGGTTTAAGGGAGTTCAGGAAGAGATTCCGTCGCTAGAGGCCAGTACTCTTCAAATCGGGTCAGTGGCATTTCCACCCGGACAATACACCAGTCCACAACTCCATCCTTCTCACAGACTATTTGATCAACATGGGCATCAAGACAGTTCGTCACCTTCCCTATAGTCCAGACGTTGCTCCCTGTGACTTTTGCTTATTCCCTAAGCTCAGAGGCTGTCGTTATGAGACAATTGAGGAGATGAAAGAGGCTGTGACGAAGGTCATTGACACGCTCACACAAGAGGGCTTTAATAGGGCCTTCCAGAGGTCGTGGGAACAGTACAACAAGTGCATTGCAACCGGAGGAGATTACTTCGAAGGAGACTAGAGTTTCATGTGAGTACTATCAATAAAAGTGCCCATACAAAAAAAAGTCTAGAAACTTATTTAATGATCCTCGTACATTTTAAAGAGTTATTTTTATTCCAGTCGAAAAACTGAGAAATGAGAAATTCTGGTGTTATTATTACACGAGGAATTTTTTAAATTTTAATGTATCCTTTTTTTCACCGGTTATAATTGGATAAACTTCAATCTCTCTCTCTCTCTCTCTATATATATATATATATATATATATATATATATATATATCTTTTCATTTCTTCTTTATCATCCTTCGCTAGAGCTTTCCCTTCTTAAGTTTTCCCCTGTCTCTTCATAACTTCTTGTGTCTTTCTTTTTCAATTTTTCTTTTCTTACAACTCTTCGCTTTCTTTTTTCTGTTCTTTTTTTTTTCTCGGTTTACACAATAAAAACTGAAAAAAAAAGATTTCTACTGGCTGACGCTCTTGTGTTCTCAACTTGTCAACACGACTGATGCTATACTCTCGAGCCCACTTACTAACAGATCCACAAGGAAATGAGCTACGTAACTTGTTTTTGCGTGTTTCTTAGTTTCTCCGTCAGCAACTTTCGTTCACCCTAAAGCAAAACGATATGTAAAAGCAAAAGAAACTCTGGGATTCAAATTTCCTACCTCGAGATAAGCTGAAAAGTAAGGAATTAGTGACGGTAGCATTCTGGTGTGTTAAAAAATGAAATTAATCTGACTTTTTTTCAAATATCACGCAAAATTGCTCGCCTACTGTTGCTACTATGGTTATGACTAACAGTATTTCTAAAGCTTTTACTCATATTTTCTTGTTAAACATGTCTTCCACCCAGACTGGTGCAACTGTTCATTGAATTTTTTTTTTCGAAGAGTAGATTGTACTTGGGATATTATTGTTATTTAAGAATTTAAAGATTTTTTAAGTAATAAGTTGAATTTGTTGCTTATTCTGCTTTTTCATTCCAAAAATATTAATTTATTAAACTCATTTTAAAAAAAAAAACAACTAAATATGCGAAACGACCAAAACGTCATCAACGCATTAGTATTCAAGTAAGGATGCGTTTTAATCCCAAAATATATACGCCTTGAACTTATTGAGCAGCTATATATTGGATACCAAGGTGTCAATAGCATGAAGAACAATACCAGACAACGTTTTTTATTACCTGGCAAAGGAAAACACATTTGCAGAACAAACGAGACCAATGCAAACGTTGAAATGAAACTTCTACATCAAATCCTAGAGAATCTGTATCTTGCCCAAGAGAGCCAGACTATCCTTTCCAGTTAACAGTCACAGACATTTTTCATATGGCCAGACGTAAGTACATCATATATGCTGACAGATATTCTGGTTGGACAGAGATGGTATCAATACACCAAGATGCAAAAGCCTCTACTGTTATTGTATACCGAGAATAAAATGACAACAAGTCTTATGTATAAAAATATAATCTTTTCTTTTTCTTTTATTGCGAACAGTAAGTCATAGTGGCAAAATAGTTAGGTGAGGAGAGAGTCAGGAACAACTAAACTAAGATATACAGACAAAGGGAGATACGAAATCTCTCAGTGAAACGCTCTTCTTTGTTCTTCCTTCACGGGACTGATAGAGGGTTATCTGAAAACATTTTATCATCTCTGCTTTTTCTTCTTTTTTTTTTCGCGGCACTGATAAATGTCAACTCAAACATCTAATCATCTCAGCTTCTATATGTCTTTTAACTCAGAGTCTTCGCAAGACACCCGTACTTTCTTTTGCGGTGTAACATCTAGTCTCTCTTCTGCCGGCTCTTTTTTCCTCTCTCATGAGGTTCAAAATCTTCAGTCGTTATATAATTTTCTGGACGCCTCGGGGTCACACTTCCTTCCAACATTTCCACTGTATTTTTTTTACATTAAGACACAGGTACGTATCCTGTTTTGATATCCACGTAACTTTAGATGGCCAGTCAAAAATCAAATATCTTAAACTGCATGACAGTTATTTCCGCTCAATGACGATCAAGCATGCCATTCCAAAGACGGCAGAAGTTACATACTCCGATGGCCAGTTATGGGAAGAGATTGAGTGGACGTTGAACTATTATATAACTCAGTGCACAGGAAATTCAAAGAGTTTGGGGATCAGACGAGTTGGAGATAAGTGTGGTAGAGAAAACCAGCACCCAGAGAGGCTGGGCCTCAGGCCCCCGGTTTAGCAGCCCAGGAGAACGGGAAAGCAACGCGGTTATGGCCAATAAAGTGGGGGTCAATATGTTGCAGTTCTGTTCGGTCTCCAACTCCCTCTCAAACAAAGTGAGAGGCATATTCTTCTAAAGAACTGTGTCGCTCGTCTTTATTGTGTCGTCGTTATGATTATGCATGCATCTGCATATGAGTATACAATACATTGTCTGGGTGGAAATGCCACTGACCTGATTTGAAGAGTGCTGGCCTCTTCTGACGGAATCTCTTCCTGAACTCCCTTTAAACCTCAACATAGTAACCCTAACACTAACCCTTTGGCCAATCAACTCTGGTATATTGACTTCCTTACTCCTTCCACACCACTAATAATCCCTCACAGACTCCCTGCTTTCCTTGAATCTCTTATGCCACTCAAAGAATCATGCTCGATTCATGGAAGATGCTCCAAAAGCAGTCTGAAGCATTTCATACGTTTCTGTGGCATTTTTTCCAAGTTTAAAACACAATTTTATTGCATATCGTTCTTCTAAAGTGTCCACACGTCCAGATTGCATTTTTGAAATTCGCCATCTGTGACAATCAGGGTTTAGTAGGGTGTATTCCAACTCGTGCTGTAGCTGTTCATTTAAACCTGAAATCACAGAAATTGGTCAGTCATCTCATAAGATGTATAGCAATATCATACTGAGTTTTTAAGAGTCTACGACAATTTTAAATGCCTGAACAAAAATGTCTGGAAACTTATTGAAGGCACCACTTATGAATACGCCAAAAAGAGCAGAACCACGCAAAGCAAAAGCAAAGGTCACACACCTTTTCTTTTGTTTTTTGTTGTTGTTGTTGTTGTTTTTTTTTTTTTTTTTACGTTTCTTTCTTTTTTCTAATGTTTTCTTTTATTTCTGCAGGTTCTTTGTCTGCTTTTTTTCTTTTTTTTTTTTTCTTCTCTTTTTTTCTTTTCCGTCGGTTCATTTCTTAGATGACGGTAAGCCAAGTTCTTTTATCAAAATATGTCGGTGAGGTATCTGGTCGGACAGCATTATATCATAGGATGTTGTATACGAAGAGAAGAAAAGACAACAACTCTTAATGTAAAAAATTGTAATCTTCTTTGTGTTTATTACGAAATAGCTGACATGGTTGCGTGAGAAGAGAGTCGGGAACAGCTAAGGTATACACACAGAGGGAGATACGAAATCATCTTAGTTCTTCTATTGCTCTACTGGTAAAGGACAACTCAAACATCTAATCATCTCAGTTTATATATGTTATGCAACTCAGGGCCTTTTCTTCTTTCTTTTGGGATCATACCCGCTTTCGTCTTTATCGAATCACGGACATTTCAGACCATTTACCTACCTCACAATCCTAGAAGGTCTTGCAGAGCGGCGTCACGTCTCGTCTTCCTTCTATCGTATTCCTTCTCTCTTCTTCTCTCTCTCTCTCTCTCTCTCTCTCTCTCTCTCTCTCTCTCTCTCTCTCTCTTCGTCGAAAATCTTCAGTTGTTATATAATTTTCTGGACGTCCACTCACCTCGGTGTCACTCTTCATCCAGCATGCCATTCACAAATTCCCGTAACATTTCCGCTGTGATTTGTTTACATCAAGACACCGGTGGGTATCCTGTTTTGATATCCACGTAGCTTTACACGGCCTATCAAAAAAATCAAATAGCTAACACAGTGTCTGACATTCTAAATAGATACTTCATTTGCTACGGTGTTCAGGATGAGGTTTTTGTGACGGAGGTTCTCTATACGACACACACGAACTGAAGACGTTTCTAAAAGTATGGGGTATCTGCCACAGAGTAACACAGGAGCTAAAGCTGCTGTTAAATATATGAAGCTTATCTTCACAACAAACATCAGCCCCAACAATTAGCTTGATACAAATGAAGTGGCAAAAGCACTTCTGCTCCACTGAAACACCCTACCACCTGATTTAGGTATATCGCCAGCAGAACTCCTATTTGATCATCCCTTAAATAATCATTTACAAAACCCTATCAAATTCGATCGAGAATGGCCAGTGCTCGCTGATCTACGTGAAAAAGTCATCAACCGATGTTTCGCAAACGCAATTAAACACGTTCTTGACAGACATGAAAACCCACTCAAGGTAGGAGGACCTGTGGTTGTTCTAAACCAACGGACGTCACTCTTAGTTGGAATAACACCGATACGATCGTGGAAGCCCTCCCGTGTTTTAGTTGATGGTAGATGGCGATCATACACTGAAATCATCACTTCCTTCGTAAGATAAACAAAGATACCCGTAACATAAATCTCGACAATGGCTTTCCGGACTTGAACAAGACTAGTGATGCCAATAGCCCTCTGAAACTGTTGTGCAGCCACCAGATCCTCACCACCCAGTACATCTGGAGTACCAAGATCCACCATCAACCAATGAACCACCAAAGTTATTTCCCACCACAACCGTCAGTAACTAATTAATCTCCATACCACCAGAGGGTAACAAAACCAAACGATGGGCTGAACCTCAGAATCAGACCCATCCGAGCCAGACGAATGCCGCCCAGATTTAAAGACTATCAACTCAAATGAAAACAACACCGAACTTTGCAAAAAAATAAATAAAACAAAATAATATGTTCGTATCTTACTGTTATTATCTGGGGGGGTGTCCTCGTGGTGTAATGGTTAAAACGATGGACTGCGAAACCGTAGTAAGCGAGTTGGTACTCCAGTCGCTGCTATTACGTTCACTTTTGGGCAAGTACCCGTATATGAAACCCCTTATCCTTCCAGCTATGGATTAAACAGTACCAATACTGTTCTTCTAGGAAAATGGATTTGGCATTAAATAATCAATAAAGGTTGATATGCCATTAAACAAAGAAACCAAACCAAACCATTACAATCTCCACTCTCAAGAGGAGGAGATAAAAATGGACCATTATGGCGTCTTCGGAAGAAACGCACGTGTGAATTAACCTCCTCGTTAATGCTATATTTTATCATCTCATATGCTCAGGAGCATTTCTTTTCGAAGCCTACAATTTTCTTCTGAATTATCCACATAGACGTAACAATATCATTTGTTGTAGCCTTGTATGATCATATACTTTCGATAACTATCTTTAGTGAGAGGTTTGGTTTCTTGATTAGGTTTCTTCTTTCCTCAGCATACTTCAGTCCTTTTATCACTTGTCCAAAATTCTTTCGTCTTTGTTAGTTCCAAATTCACATCTATCTGCTTTTATTTGCAGTCTGATCAAGTATTTGTCTATTGTTTCTTTATTCTGTTGAGATAAACTCAAGGCATTTAACCCAATTGTTTAGTTTTTGAACTATTTGTGCTTCTTTTTTTTCAGTTGAGAGCAAAGCATCTTATGACGTCTCGATCCTTTGGTCCTATGCTCAGTAGAATATAGCTATATTTTAATTTTTCCTTAATACTGTTTATAACAAAGTCAGAAGTCATAAAGTCAACCCATTCACAGAAGGCTTCTTGTTTATTTCCGTTCGTCCAGTCCAATATAGGCAGTGAAATATTCGAAGTCACCATTTTTTAGAAGAATAGTAAAAAAAGACTTTTTTTCTTTTAACAACAGTGAGGTATGTCCCAAATAATATAATGACAAATTAGATTAATATTGTACTCATTGTGTGTTGGTGATGGTCTCTTTCTGTGAAAAAATTTAACTGTTGGTCTTTGTATATTATTTTTCCCCTCATGGACGACCAAGTTCGAATACGTTGTATTTCCCTTTTGTTCTTTGCAATCTTTTTCTTTAGGGCTGTTTCCACTTTTATATTTCGCCTGTGTTTCTTGGGCTGTACCTCATTTTTACGTTTTCTTTTAGCGATGCCACCATGTAAAAATACTTTGTATTATTACTAAATCACTTAAGATAAAACACCGACGCACGATGTATGATTTTAGATATGTCTATTCATGTAATATTGATACTGATACTACTGCCACTTATCTAAGTGTGGAGATAACTTATCTTTTAGAATAACACATGTTTCATCAAGTTTCGTAAATATATATAAATATTTTATTTCTTGTGAAACATTATACAATGAAAATAGCTTCAATAAAAATCAGTTCACAAGGTCTCACATCTTTTGCCAATAAGTTTCTGTACAGTAGAATTTGTTAATATATACATTTCACTAGAAAATATGAAATCCTGGTATATCTGGTTAAGAAGGAAATTAATATGAGTAAGCGTATGTTTATTATTCATATTTTATACGTTAAAAATTAGAACTAAAATAAGGACAAAATAATTTATCTTCCGTAACGGTTGAATTTGGAGGATTGAATAAGAAATAATTTTAAAAAATACAGATAAAATAAATTCAAAAAGTGTTGCAGTTCCCACAAGCCTCTGATAGGAGGTAGGAGCGGCGCATGCATAAAACAGGGAGCTTCCGAGCACTGAAGAGAAATTCTGCCTCATTCGGCCTAACCATTGACACTGAACACACTTCCTAATCTTTGCTGCTAGCAGGCAGCGCACATGTTCACCCGGTTTCGGATTGAGGAGGGCAGGTTGCATCTTTTCTAATCGCACCCTCTATTGAAAAACACTACCTGACATTACTACAAACCTCAATTTCATAAAACCATTGAAAATGACTCTTAATATTCTTTAACACCATGTCTGGTAGACCCGACTAGTTATATTGGTTTCAGGAAGAATTTCCACATCCACAGAATGGTTGTTGAACCCAGAAATACACTTTTCAGTTAAACTGTGTATTCATCTCTCCCCTTCCTTCCTTCCGCAATTCTTTTGCAGCCTCCACAAACAAAGAAGACGCCAACAAATTTAATGGGGTAATAATAAGAAAAATAGTCAGATTTGCTAAACTAACTACCAAACCCAAATTTAATTGACCACTACCAACAACAACAACCCATAAACTTCAACCTACTAAACGAAACCAAATAACCAACAAACCTTATAAGCTCTATAAATTTCAATAACCCACGAATAGAACCGTCTTGAACATTTAAGACCTGAATAAATGTGAGAAGATTTTTAAAAAATAAATAGATAATGTGTTGTTCGACTTTTTTCGTCACTTGGACAGAAATGATGATCGACGACTTTTGTGTCCTCTCCAGCTTCAAGTACCAGTAAGATCCTCTCGCGATTTAACTGCAGTTTTTGTCCACAACATTACACATTCATAAATTCTACTTACTGATAATCTATTTCAAAGAAGATAATGGCTGCTCCTTTGTAAACGTCTTTCGATGGTGACTCTAATATTTGAGACATCGAGAACCAATTTTCTGATTTCGTTCCTTGACCATCAAATACAAAGAACAGAATTTCTGTATTATTCTTGTATAAAGATAACTTAACCTGAAATTATTTTTTTTATTTATCTATAGGTACAAATTATCTCTGATTTAATTCAAGATCATTTTCAAAAACTTCCAAATCGTCAATGATTGAATTTAATTGTTTTCTTCCCGTGTGACGAACAAATTCCGTAGCTGTTGCTTTACAATTAAACTGTGTCATATGACGGGTCGGACTGGCGATAATTTATGATTTATTGTTATCAAAATGGATAGTATGTATTAAAGTATGTATTAAATTATATCTATATTTACGAACTATAAGTGTAAAGGAAATGGGAAGACAAAATAGTATCAATTATCTAATATATTGCTTTGATAATCAGAATCCAGGCTCTGGTTTTTACCAAAGCTCGATCACTAGCCTCTGGTGCCTATCAATTTTTTTGTTTTATGTTTTTAGCATATTGTAAATCTGAGTATTCTACAATTTTGTCTCAGTTTTAGACAATCTGTTCATCATAAATTTAGTTTTTTCAACATTAAAAAAATGTTATCTTTGGAACAAACACAATTACAAATTTTGTGTGGATTGAAAATGTATACTTAAACTTGTCACCAAGATTCATCAAAGAAATTTAGTCTCGCCACGGTATTACGTTCACTTTCGGACTAATACCCTTATCCCATTACCTCTGGATTAAATAATGTTTCTGCTGTTTTTCTAATTGGATAGCTTTGGCATTAAATACCCCACAAAGAATGATATTCCAGGAAAGAAAGAAAGAAAGAAAGAAAGAAAGATCAACTACTGTTTTAAAATTTCATAAATTTCATATATTTTTTAAAAATTACCAATAACAGAAACCAAAGAAACAGCTATTATCTGGGATTTAACGATCCAAACGAATAGAAAAATAAAGAACAATAACCAGACTTATATATAGTGATTAAGGACTATAAAAGAAAGATGTTTTCCAATTGATATATCAATGCCAACTGATAATAACATATCTATCAAATAAAATAACTAACTACAAAGACTTAGAAATACAAACTATTAAATCAAGCGCCTTAAAACTACCACCATGTCAGTAAGAGTGGGTGTTCTGGATTTTATCAAGGGACTCAAACATATTAATAAGATATCTGACCATACCACCCTATATGCAATGCAAAAAATGGAACTTTGTGTAAGTGCTCATCTAATTAGAACAATATTATCAATGTAAGTGGGAAAGTTCCACCCAAAAGAGACGGTAAAACATGAACACATAGAATAGATGCAATCGCTACCTTCGCTCACCTTAGGTTTCACACGCTTGAAATCGTCTCCAAAGGTTTCGAAATGAGAATGGAAGAGTATGAGTAGAGACCCACCAAGACTACTGGGCATTACTGAGATCGGCCAGAAGACTTCTGGAGAGTTGAAGATACTTGCTGTCATTCAGACTCTCGTGAAAAGCCATCAGCTAACGCTGGTGTGTAGAACTCGTAATGAGTATAATAATAATAATAATAATAATAAT
Source organism: Sepioteuthis lessoniana (assembly GCA_963585895.1). Lineage (NCBI taxonomy): Eukaryota > Metazoa > Mollusca > Cephalopoda > Myopsida > Loliginidae > Sepioteuthis > Sepioteuthis lessoniana. Next base: position 274,393 of record OY757929.1, on the reverse strand, counting down.
AATAATAATAATAGTTATGGACTTAAAGTTAAAAGTTAAATAAAAAAGAGAGAGAAAAACTTCACTCAGTATAAAAGAATAATATCTCTAGAAGCCATGGGAAGCAACATGGTTAATGTGAAATTGGGTGAATGAATCCAAAGTTATGGCAACGGCAAGCCACATCAGATGATGGCCCAAGAACTTCATAGTTCAACGTCCAGGGTAAATATTTCGGTCAGGAAACTACTGCTACCCATCGATAAGGATAGAATCTATTGATGAGGAAAAAACAGCCAAACTATTTTTGTGACCCGCTGATGAGTTCTCTTATGCAAAGAGAACTTAATCACGTCTGTTACAGGTGAGCAGATTTTAAACAATCCCTGAGTCTGGTATAACTACTCCCCATGATGAAAATGCGAAATTGAAACAAAACGCTAAGTGGGACACAGACAACAGGTCTGGGTGTCATGATCGGCAGCTGTTCTCTTGATAGCTAACATGATGGACCTGATCGTCATCCTGCGAATGCTGACAGTTCTTTTTTCAGGTACACGAACGATGACCTAAGTAACCACACAAACCAGAGACAACAACACAGAAAATGAACAAGGGAAGATAAACTTGCATTTCACTATTATTTTAGGATCAACTCTACACAAAGAGGTGATAGGAAAAGAATGATAGAAATCAAGGAAGAATGCACTAGATTTCAGACAACAAGCCAAAGACTCATTGACCAAGTTAGGACGATGATAAAGAAAAGTTGTTTCTCTGACCTTGAAATATTAGAAATACTCTAAAGAGATAAATAGAGAACCAAGGAAACAAAACTCTAATCCAATAATCGATACACCAATTACTGAAAAACAAGAACACTTTAACCAAAATGAACCGCAAACAATCGAAACACAATACACCCAAACAACAAAAAACAAACATTAACACAAGAAGAAAAAATAAATATAGAGATAATAAAAAGAATTATGTCTGAAAAGAAAACTAGATTACCATCGTTAAGAAACCAAGACGAGAAAACAGTCAAAGCAGAAACTGAAAAAAATAAACGAACTATTAACACATATCTCAACGAACAAAATCACGGAATTAAACAGACTAATAAATGTAGGAGCAAAATTAGTCTGTGATAAAATAGGTGTTCCCCTAAAAAACACGAACAGAAACTCAAAAGCTGGATAGGAAATTTGACTGGAAATGCAAATATGAAATCTGCAACATGCAAAAAATGATAAAACAGAGGAAAAACGCTAGAACACATTTGGAAGAAAAAGAAAAAAAAACAACCCAATAAGTAAAAGAAACAATACAACTCTAGGAAATAAATAAGAAAATACTAGTGAAAGAAGGAAGAATAAAATGATATCTAGGCAGGTTAAAACAATATAGACAAAACAGGACATTCCAAAAACAGGTTGATGGAGAATGCACGAAGACATGCCCAATAAACGGATGACAAAGAAAAAAACAATTTGAAGCAAAATGGAGGAACGAAGGGAACATAGCAGAAAAGCCGAATGGATAAGCAACGTGGGAAAAGAATTAGAAGGACTCGAAGAAGGACTGAAGGCGAAAAAAATCCTTGATTCACTCAGAGCAGCACTCGAAAAAGTACCAAACAGGAAAATACCAGGCCATGTTGACATTCAAGGATACTAGTTTTAAAAAAATTCACTTCCAACCATGACAGACTGACTATCGAAATGAATTGATGCTTAAAAGTAACAGACATCGCTGAATGGATGACCAACGGAAAGACTACATTGATCCAAAAAGACCCCCAAAAAAGAACTTCCCCCAAGAACTACAGATCCTTAATGTGCCTACCGATGATGTGGAAAATACTAACGGTACAAATCAAGAAGGAAATTTTCTATTCGCTAATAAGTCGCGGAATGTTCTCTGAGGAACAGAAAGGGAACCAAAGAAACGGGAAAGATACTATACAATGATCAACACATCTTCAAGAAAAGCAAAACGAGACAGAAAAATAAAGCTATAGCGTGAATTGAATACGAAAAGGCATATGAGATGATCTCACAAAGCTGGATAATACTATCTATAATAGCAATGATACCTCTGAGTCACATACTTAGGAAATGCACTGGAAGATAAAAACTTCATGAATCGCAAGAAAAAATCAACTATCTAATGTACATGGATGGCATCAAACATTTTGCCAAAAATGAAAACCTGATACAGGCTGTGAGGATATTAAGTGACGATATTGGGATGGAATTTTGCATCGAAAATGTGCCATGCTCATAATGAAAAGACGAAAACGACAAATAACAGAAAGAATAGAACAACCAAATCAAGAAAAATCAGAACGCTCAGAGAAAAAGAAACTTACAAATGTTTGGGAATACTGGAATGGGGCATCATCAAACAAGCGGAGATGAAAGAAAAAATTTAAAAATAAGTCCTCAGGAGAACGAAAAAACTGCTCAAAACCAAACTAAACAGCAGAAATCTCATCAAAGTGATAAACACCAGGGCTGTCTCCCTCATAAGACACTCGGCACCATTCACAATTATTCTCCCTCCAGCTATGGGTAAATAGTAGGACAGACTAGGTTCTTCAGCCTTGGTTAGGCAACTAGTCTAGGAGAAGGAAAACTCTGAATTCAAACCTGTTAAACTCCGCTTAAAAATTGACCTTGTGTCATATCCTGCCCGAGCGGAGGGGTTGGTAAATAGTACCATTCACAAAGTGAACCAGAAAAGAACTTCAACAAATGAATCTGAGAATAAGAAAACTCATGTCTATGCATAAGGCCTTACCTTCCAGAGATGATGTAGACTGTGTATGTAAAGAAAAGAAGCAGGAAAAGGTCTAGCCAGCATTCAAGATAGAGTCGATGTATCGATACAACGACAAAAAACTCGGAGAAGACTGATTACAGTAACCAGAAACAATACTTACAACACCCACATCAACAGAACAAAAATAATCAGAAAACCAACATGGGAATAAAAACAATTCTATGGACATTTCAAGCCACAAACAAGCGAAATATCACACGAAAAAACTTGGACATGGCTAAGAAAGGAAACCTTAAGAGAGAAACTGAATTTCTTCTGATCGCAGCAAAAAACAATGCCATAAGCAAGAATAGACAAGACGTAACAAAGTAGCAGATGTAGATTATGTGGTGACGGAGATTAAAGGATCAATCAGATAATTAGGGAATGCTGTAAATTAGTGCTTACGAATGGCTGGGGAAGATGATCCACTGGGAACTGTGCAAGATGTTTAAATTTGACCATAAGATAAAACGAACTTGCTGTCACTCAGACGCCAGTGAAAAAAAACATATGCTAACGCTGGTTTAAAAAATTCTCAAAAGATAATAATAATAATAATAATAATAATAATAATAATAATAAGAAGAAGAAGAAGAAGAAGAAGAAGAAGAAGAAGAAGAAGAAGAAGAATAGGGTGACATCGATACCAATTGTAGTTGGTGCACTTAAAACAGTCACCCAAAGTTCTAAAAAAAAGACTAGAGGAAATCAGAGGGAAAATCGAGACCATCCTGACCACGGTATTGTTAATATCGGCTATTATTCTCTGAAGAGACTTTGAGACCTCAAGAGAATCACTCTCATTCAGACTTCAGCGAAAGATCAGCAAACGCTGAGTGAACAACTCGCAAGGAGTGAAGTAATAATAATAAAGATAATAATAATAATAAAAGTGACGGTTATGCCAATTATAGTTGGTGCTCTTGGTACAGTCACCAGTGGATTGGTAAAAGGACAAGAGGATTTGGAAATAAGAGGACAAGCGGAGACAAATCAAACTATAGCATTGCTGCGATCGGGCAGAATGCTAAGAAGAATTTCTGGAGATTTGAGGAGATTGCTGTCACTCAGATTCCATGAACAACCAATGTGAAAAACTCTCAAAAACCAAAAAATTATTAATAATGAAAGATCCCATAGATGGTCATACTCGTTGGCTATGTGATAATACTGCAAGCGGGCAGAAGAAGAAACGGAGTTGAGTAATACATTGTTAGAAATATATTGTTTAAAAGCAACACGTACACAAAGTGCTTACAAGAAATGCCCATTGAGAATACGGCAAGAATTGAAAAACATTAATGCATCATGACAAAATCTTGCAGGCCGAAGGAGAACGATTCTAAGGAAATGCTGGTTCTTGGAGCTAGAAATTTCAGAAATATGTGCACAGATAAAAAAAAAGTATAAACAGAAAAAACCATCAGAAAGATGAATTCTCCAAAGAAACGGAAATTCCCAATGGAACCTAGTATAATCACCAGTATAATAAAATTAACTCTAGAAGAAAGAAATAAAGTGAGAATGAAAAAGTAAATCGTGATTGAAGAAAAGAAAATACTACCTTCACTGAGGAATCAAGATTGGTAACAAGTAAAACTAGGAATAGACAAAGTGAATAAATCGTTAAAACATATTCTAACAGAAATCACAGATTTAACAATCTAATTTATACAGGAGCAAAAATACTCAGCAAAAACGAGGTTTTCCTTTAAGGAACCCTAAAAAGAACCAAGAGAAAAAAGTTTTTAAACTTTTTCATTTGCACACTTATCAATGTTAGATTTTATTTCCATATAATAACTTTAGCTCTTAATATTATTCAGTAATCCTTTAATAGAAGGTTTCATAATTTAAGCCTCGGACCAAAGTTTATTTATAAAGAAAAACAATCAAGCAAAAATGATCATATGCTCTGTCCTCAGAGCCAATGAATAAAAACTGAAACATGACAGAATTGGACAATACCTGCACTGGACAAGCTGCAGACACAATAAAAAGGATTAGTCAATATGAAATTTTTTTATTATTATTAGTTCCAACTGCCTTTAGATTTTAAAAAATTGCATGATCTCATTTTCTAACATCTTGATTTTTTCTAGATCTTGTGAATAACTTTCTACAGTTGGCAGACAACACACGCAATAACAAACCGAGTAAATTCAAATACTTTTAAGATTTTTCTAACATTGACGGACAGGAAATGCATGGTTTGTATGACGAAGCACTGTTTGAAGAAATCGCCAAAACAAAATAGAGGAATTAAGATGAAATTGATTCAATTAAGAAAGGTTATGATCATTTATTTACTTTTGTTTATATTGTAAGGAAACAATAATTGTCTCCTATTGATAATATTGATGTGACCATTGGACACCTTGTAATTCCAGAATCTATTTCGTTCTCTTTCGTCTCTGTTCTTTGAACAGTAAATATGTGCTTTCTTTTACCTCTGCTATTTGAACAGTTTAAACGTCCTCTCTAGCCTCGCCTTTAAGCCGGAAAGCCAGCATACCTGTGAATATGTTAAGGTCAATCAATTTCAAGTAAAACTTTTTTCCTGTTTTTGTACCCCTTTCATATACTTCTTACTTATAGAACAATATGTACATATTTTATCTGTTGGGACATGTTTTTGTAGTATTTTCAATACTACTTGTATGTATATTATGAATGCATTAAATGTTCGTATATGTGTAAACGAGCTTATATTGTCTTTTCTTCTGTTTATTCAGGGTTAGTATATCATTGAATATCCAAATGCTAAAATTGGACCTTGGTGAGCACCAACCTCCTCATTAATACCATCAATCTAAACACATGGAGAACTCCCTTGATGTATTCATAAAAATTATATTCAGTGATAATTTCCTGTAAAACTTACTCTAGCCAAACAGTTTAATTTGAGTAAAATTATCGTAAAAACATGCAACTTTTTCAATAGAATTGCTCTCTTTACCCCGGCAATTTAGTAATATAGAATTTCTTAGTAAAATAAACAATTATGATAAAGATAAAAAATCTGAATGAAAATTTGTATGACTCTGAGTGTTTCTTGTAAAAAGCCAGAAAAGTTTTTTTTGCGTCTCGCTGAAAATAGGGTTAATATGGGTATTGTCTTTTCAGGAAACTCAGTACAACATGTTGCGTATTACTTGGAGAGGAAATGGACACCACCAAATAGCTTCGATTGCTTTCAAAGGTGCTATAAAACCACTCCAACGACTCGATAGGTTATAGGAAATGTTTACTCGGTCAAGATTTGATGGTTGATGGAAAGTGGTTTATCGAATCCTTCCCCCATCAACTCCCTTCTTCATCAACCATTGCAGAATACCTATGACAAGGCATTTTTATATCTTTGGATGGGCGAGATCACAGGGAAAAAAGAGTTTATGCCTTTCTCAAAATGAATATAAAAGGCCTTAGTTGATTTTGGTTTGTGGACACCAAGTTGATCACTGGTAAATATTACGTCCTAACCCATGGTACCTTCAAGATAAGCACAGGAATTCTTTCCTCTATATGAGAACGATTTGATATCCGATTTAATTATAAAAACCGTCCTGAAAAACTGCCTAATTTGAAAGTTATTACAACATTGGTTAAAATTTATTATAATATATTACACGTACAATTGATTAAAACATCAACAAGTTTGAAGTAATGGTTAAGAATTCCTTACTTTGTTGATTGGTAAATAGGACCAAATATCAATCAGAAGGCTCCTAAATAAATCAGAGCAGAAGGTTTGAATACACGACGTGGAGCTCCAACTCATGTCTGATCCCTTTCCAAGAAAAGACGGGCCGCATTTGAAACCGTTTCCTTCTTTTATAAAATAAGTTTTGTTCCAGTTCTTGTCTGAAAAATAAATAATTTAAAGGTCTGCATGAAATGATTGCTAGAGCATTAAAATAAGAAAGGTTGTAACTTACGTACATTATAAACCATCTATACTCATGTATAAGTCGATCTTGTACAGGGGATGATTCTTGATTTATGGTCATTTAAGCATTCACTTAAAGAATTAATAACTGAGGCCAAGCGTTATTTTTAGTCTTTCAGATAGTTTTTAAATTCAACTTTACAAATTATCAATCGTGTATCGGTCAACTTCAGTTTTAGGTCAAAAAGATTGATCTTCAAAATTTGACCTATACAAGAATACACACATACACATACAAGCAAACGTAAATCATAGGATGCCATGGGAAATAGCATAGTGGATGTAAAGTAGGACGGATGAATCCTAAGCCATTAAATACTGGGCAAAAGAACTTTATATATCAATAGCCAGGATCAAATAGTTCAGTCAGGAAACTATTGATACTTATCTGTAAAAGTAACATCGATTGATGAGGAAAAAAAACAGCCAACAAAAGAATACCATGACTCAAATTCAAACTATAAGTCCAAACTGTATCCCCCTTCACGCGGGTAAACAAGGGGCACATTCTGCTGAGGATAGAGCTCTGGCTTCAGTGTTTGAAAAATCAGCTCCAGAGCCCAAACTAAAACTAAATTACTTAGGTGTAAAAACATTGTTAACATAGCGATATTTTACGTTAAAATTTTAAATAAAGTCAACCAGTTACATGAACTGCGGCATAACATAATCTAGACACCATATGCATAAAAAATATTGATACTACCATAGCGAACAAGAAATAAGATACTACGATACTGGAAATGGATAGATGTTTGCTTCGGCATACGCATGGAAAAACTCTTTCAATGCCGTCATAGGAAGTTTAGGAATGCTTCTCGGTCCTCGTTCCTTAAAATCATTTAATAGCGTAGACAGAATTCAACCAAGAATGATGTGAGATTCATTTAATCGTGGACCCGGCACAAAAATCGCCTCTTGTTACAGTCTCACTCATGCCAATGATATTATCACCTTCTATATTGCGCTATCTTCCATTGTCCGACAATTTCCCAAACAAAACTTTCTAATCATTGGTAGAGACATGAATGCTCAAAGAGGCAAAGATTTAAATAACAAATTCTGCGAACATAATTTGTCGAAAAGAAATGAGGAATATCACGCAGAACAGGCTAACATGCCATAATACTAAATTTTAAAAAACAGGGGATGGAAAACTATGGACCTACACATATCCACTACGCTTCATTGCCGGACACAGTGGAATACATATTGTGTGGATTCCCGAGTTCGACAAGAAATACGAGAAGAAGGTCGGACATATCGACCGAAACGTTTTGGGAATAACAATAAACATGAGATCAATAGACCGAATATTCTAAGTCGCTAGACCTTACAAAAGAAAAGAGTTTCCCACTAAAAAAGCAAAAAGCAGACGATATTCCGAAGAATGAGACAGATGCAGACAACGTAGGTGATGTAGCGCTTCTTACAAATACACCAGCCCTAGAAGAATGCCTACTGTATAGCCTACAGCAAGAAACAAGAGACATTGGTCTATACGTGAATGCAAATAGAAAAAACAGAGTTCATGTGTTTTAAACAAAAAGGACCCATCTTCACTTGAAGTGACAAGCTTCAAAGTTTAGTAGACCAGTTCACATATCGCGTCAGAAACATCTCATCTACTGGGAAATACATCCTACAAAACAGCAACTGTACAGCCGCCTACTTCTTATCTGACAAGCTGTCGAAATAAGACGAACGCGATCCACTGACACTGCTGGAGAAGCGGGGACAGATTCATAAGTGGCGTTCTCTTATCGGCTACTACACATGGGCGTGCCAATGTTGGCCAACCAGCAAAGACATATACATCAGGTCTGTGTGGACAAAGGATGCAGCCTCGAGGACCGACCAGAAGTGATGGACGAGAAGGATGGATGGTGAGTGTCAGAGAACTGTGCGGTCAGTGCGACTTGATAACATATATATATATATATATATATAATGCAAAGCTCTCCGAACGAATTGAACACTCTGGTATCCGGTAAGGTATAAAATGTAAACAAACGAACGCTGCTGCTACTGCTGTTGCTATTTAATACATTATAATTCCTTAGCTGACGGGATATACTTGTTGGCCGAGTGGTCTGATCAAACGTGAAGTTGGGCGGGTTTCAATCCCAGCTTCAAGCGTCCTACTTGTCTAGCCACACTGAAGAGTTGTGATACAACGAAACAGTCTTTCTGTGAATTACAATATATATATATATATATATATATATATATATATATATATATATATTAGACTTATAGGTTTGCAAATGATTTCAAATTTCATATTTAGATTTATAATTATTAGTAGTAGTATTCAAAATACTTGTGAGCTAGGTATGTTTCTGACATTTACGTCCTCTTTAGGCGATTTAAATGGTAAGTTTTGTCTGCTTCTTTAGTCGTAAAGGTTGTTTTGATAGGTTATCATGATTTTGTAAATGTTATGTTTTGTGTGTTTTTACGAATACGTATTCTCTGGGTGTATGCACTTACATAGGCATATGTTTACTGTCATATACTCGTGCTGACATATTTTCAATGGGATTGGCTAGATTTTTGTCCTTCTTTGTTCTTTCTTTTCCTTTTACTTTTCGTTAGTGTAAATACTTTATTTTTTGTTTGTTTTTTTGGGTTATATATATATATATATATATATATATATATATATATATATATATATATATATATATAAAGGTAGCATTTTCTCTTAAACAAGTTTGATTAAATAAAACAGACACTTTGTTTCTACATACTTTATAATTGATCGGTTTAAATCTTTGTATGAAACGTTTGATATCTGAATGGAATGAATTCACAAAGGCGCCATATTTTTCCCGCGCAATTTCGGGTCCAGCAGGAGATAGTGTAGGGGGACATGTTATTTGGTATATTTGTTTGGTCCCCAACAATTTAATGTTAGAGTTTATGTTTAGTCTAGTTTTTCTTAGTTTAGTTTAGCATATGTTTTGCTATGGAAAAAGGTATATGGAAAAAGGTATATGGAGACAGATGTTGTATTATGAAGTAAATGAGTAAAGATATGAAACGGCGCGGACAAAAGGAACATTCGAAACAAGGCGACAAACAAAACAAATTTTATAGTCATAACAAAGCATGCAATGATACATTTAAAGTGTTGCTACAGTTCTATATTGTTAGTAAAATAGTCCTCTGTGTGTGTGTGTGTGTGTGTGTGTGTGTGTGTGTGTGTGTGTGTAACTAACACAACTAAAACTACAGAAAGGGTTGAATAATGAAAACGTCCTATTAAGGTTGATTACATATTTTTAAACGTTCATTTCTTCCTGTGGTTTGAAACCGTCGGTGTTTCCGAGGCTGGAAAAAGTCTCATAGTGAAAGTATTTTGAGGAAAAGAAGGTTTGCATGCTTTATCCATTTTGTTGCTTTTGACGTCGGTTGGTGAATAAGAGAGCCACACTATGTTAGAGTTGTAATAGAAATTGGGAAAAAGAGAAAGAGTGTTTGTATTTATAGAAAATACATGTCTTGGAATCGGCTCCAAAAAACGCGGGACGAAATTCAAACGCGGACGTAGATTTAAGCAGGTCACGTGGTTCTCCTGGCCAATGGTTTCCCGAGACTGAATATTTGCGTGCGTCCGCCATCTTTGTCGTGGGAACAAGTGGCATACCGCCCAATTTAAATTATAGGAGTGTAAGTCCTATAATATCTTCAGGCGAACGAACATTGAAATGACAATTTATTTTTGTATTTTGAGATTCTATGTATTATTTCTTCCCCAAATTTAGATGAAATTAGTGCGTGCTTTGAATTTTGGGGTTGTCATTTGCTTTCAATATTTTTTACTGTGCCTAATATGTTTTTAATTCTATCGTTGCTTTTAAGTTAATCTAGATTCTTTGATATTTTTGTGAATATCTCTGTGTTTTTTTGTTTTTTTGTTTTTTGAAGGTTGAGACATATGATAAGGGTTGTTCGTTGCTATGTTTTTTAGGGGTTCGTAGTTCCTCGAGCAGTATTTTTTGTAGCAGGATATCCCGTCTAGTATAGGGTTACGCGTAATTCTTATAGGTAAGTTTGTTGGAGGTTTTGTTAGTGACTATGGGGCAGATCTTACGTGATAGGGTGTCAGGGATGGACTTTATGCAGCTTTTGGGGTGATGACTCGTGAAATGGATGTATTGTTGGGTGTGGGTTTGTGGTAAATATCAGTGATAATTTGGACATTTTGATTTTTATTGAGGATGGTAGTTCTTGAAAATTGTGTTCTATGGTGAATCTTATTTTAGGGTGTAAGTTTTGGATTAAGTTATGTAAATCCATTATTTTGCTCCATGAATGTTTCCAAAATATGAAACAATCATCCAGGTATCTTTTCCATGATCTAATAAATTCTGTTTTTATATTTTTGCTGTATTTTCACAGTAATTTCAAGTATGCTAATGTTTGGATGGTGTATGTTGGTGCCATTTTAGTTCCTACTTTTTTTTTTTTAAGATAAATGTAATAAAACATTGAAACTACTCCGGATAATAGCCCAGACAGACTGTGGTGCAGATTTTCAAACATTACTAAAATTATATAGAACATTAATCCGCTCAAAAATCGACTATGGCTGCTACGTATATGGAGCAGCCAGAAAGTCCTATCTGAAAACATTAAATACTGTTCACCATGAAGGATTAAGACTCATTTTGGGGGCTTTCCGCATATCCCCATTGGAGAGCCTTTACTCCGAAGCATACGAATCACCTCTAAAACTCAGATTCACAAAGTTAGGTTTACAATATTACAGCAAAATCAAGTCATTATCAACCAATCCGGCTCATGACTGCATTTTTAACTCCAAACACCAAACCCTATTTAACGAAAAGGAAAAGGCCATAAAAACCTTTGGCCTCCGCATGAAACCCATTCTGGAAAATGCAAATATCTCTATTAAAAATATTCATAATACAGTACAGCTAAATTCCCCTCCCTGGCTACTTAAAAAGTCAGAGGTAATACTAGACTTAAACAAACTCTCTAAAAAGAAAACACATCCCTTAATATACCAAGAAAAACTCCATAACATCCAAGATAACCTTCCTAATTATCTACACATCTACACAGACGGCTCCAAGGACAACAATGGAACCGGGTGTGGAGCAGTTCTAAACAATAAAACTATGAAACAATCCCTTCCTAAAGAAGCTTCCATATTTACAGCTGAAATCTGTGCAATAAATTTGGCACTTAAAATCATTTCAAATAACAAAGCTAAGAAATTCATTATCTACTCAGACTCCATATCAGTTCTACAGTCTATAAAAATACAAAAACTCGATAACCCTCAAATCGTCAAACTATTAAACAAACTCCACGCCCTAAGACAGAGCAAAAAAATCATATTCTGCTGGATTCCAGGCTATATGGGAATCCAGGGAAATGATAAAGCTGATTCATTAGCTAAAGCTGCAATTAACATACCTCCTGACAAAACCTCTAAACTACCATACACAGACTTGAAGCATAAAATCAAACAAATAATCACAAAAAGATGGTAACAATTGTGGGATGAAAATGCCCAAAACAAGCTAGGCCAAATAGAGCCTCTTCTGAAAGAAAGAAAACGTGAAGCTAGTAATACTAGAAGAGAAAAAACCATTCTTTCTCGACTACGTATAGGCCACACTAGATTAACCCACGACTTTATTCTAAAAGAAGAACCTCCTCCTAAATGTCCATGCGGAAACCATTACACAATTAGGCATATTTTGATAGAATGTACAAACCTATCTCGCATCCGAAAAACTTTTTATAAAATTAATAGTATGAAGGAATTATTTGAGAAAATAAATCCTAAAAACATAATAGAATATCTGAAAAGAATTGGCCTTCTATCAAGGCTGTAGGCTCATAGACCTACAAATCAATTATATAAAAAATCAAATGCTGACTTCAGCAGACAATTCAAGACTGCATATCGTTTTATTTTGATGTCGTTGGTATTTGTTTATAGCGTTCAAATAACTATACGCATAAAAATTATACCAAATAAAAATAATAAATAAAAACGTTTTCGGCATAAAATAACCCGATGGGTTGGCATGCCGTAAAACCCAACCAACCAACCATATCTCACTCTCTCTCTCTCTCTCTCTCTCTCTCTCCCTATATATATATATATATATATATATATATATATATATATATATATATATATATGTATATATTTATGATTCTCTTTTGTTTGTGAAAGTCGCAAGGATTAAACTAATCCTATTCAATATTTTACTATCACTTTTCTCCTCATTATGGCCTTCGATTATATACGGTACAAACATGTATCTTCATTATCATTTTAAATTCGTGAAGGCTTCATGCTTAGTTGCAATATCACTGTTTTAAGAGTCAGTATATTAATATTGTTTGAAATCATTTTAAGCATGATATCAAACTGATCTATTTGATTTACAGATAAGATCCTAACAGGTATAACTAGTCCGGCATATATCGCAAGTTAAATTTTCATGTTGGATCTAAATTATAATCATATTCATGTTCTGAGTTAAAATTATCTTTCTTTTTTTTCTTTCTTTCTTTTTCAAATTTTCTAACATTTTATATTTGTTGAATTATTCTTATGAATAATTTTTTTACATCCATGGATTTATATAAGAAATCTCGTTGATAACAAAGAAACAAAGAAATAACGTTAACAGGATTCTAGCTAAATTCATTGCGGTAAATTCATCGTGTACGAAATTTATCGTCGGTAAATTCTTCGATTGGTAAATTCATCATATTGTAAATTTATTGCCAGTCAATTCATTGCATCGTAAATTTATCGTATCGTAAATTCATTGTATCAGATTAATTGTTCTTATAACGTTGGGTTTCCCTAACCCATTGGCTCTTTTTATTAAATTATCAAAAACAATGACTACTTTCTAAATTTAGCCACGAAGGGTTTATCATCGATAAAATTTATTATACAGTGCATTTACTGGGGATGAATTTACCACGCGATGAATTTATCAGGATGATTTTACCGTCGATGAATTTGCCGCTATGAATTAATCGTTCACGAGGTAACATCACCTTATTCAAGCCTTACAAGAATTCTTTTGAAAAAAAATCTGTAATAAAGTAACATCTGTGCCGATATAAACTCTACAACAACAATACATTTAAGAGCCCTTTTCTTGCTTTCATTACTTATACCTTCCAATATCATTTTTTCCGTTTTTGAGGCACTAGAAATTGTCAATAGTGTTTTCTATAGCAAAATCGATAACTGATTTTAATGATATATACGTAATAATTCTTAGGTATTAACAAAGATTACATTAATTCGTGATTACTGGCAATTCATTTTTCCTCATTTGCAATTCATGATTTTTGATTGCATTTTATTTATTTATATTTAAATGATATTAATTGTTGAAATTTACTCTAGCATATTTTAGATCAAACATTGCAAATTTTGAATGAAACATGGAATTTTACCACAACAAATATTTACTTTATTATCACAAAAATACTTACAGCTAAGATCGAAGTAATAGAGAGAAAGTGATAGATTAATAATAAAATTTGTGGCCAGGGAAAATCTTGGCATATCAATAAGTCTGTTGTCAAATTATAAAAAAAGCAAAAACCATTTATTTTACACAACAAACATTTATTTTTCAACATAATTTCCTTCCTTGCCAATTCACTTAATTCCATTTTACAGATTGAACATTACACAGTGGAACTTTTAGATTAAAATTCAATAACTGCGTATCAAGAGACGAAGTTACAGATCAAACTACATTTGTAGATCAGAAAAATAAATATTGCCAACAATAATTCATGATCTACCTAATAAAACTCTCGGTAGTATTCTTCGTGGTGCAGTGGCTAACGTACTGGACTGTGATATCGCAGTAAACGAGTTTGATTTCTAGTCACATTATTATGTTGACTTTCGGAAAGGTATGAACCACTTATCCTTCCACCACCTATGGATTAAATAATACCACTACTGTTCATCTACAAAGATGGCTTTGGTATTAAATAACCCTCGAAGATTGATATACCATTAAACAAAAAAACAACAACAAAGAATCATAGCTCTCGTTTTATTTTTGCAATCTAATTCTCACTCATAAAATATATATTAACCAATATAATTTTTTTTAGTAAAATGAAATATTTTAATTATACTTACCCCAATGTTAAGATTTTCTCTGTGTCTGGCCGAATAACTTTAAACGTCCGGTTAGAGTGATCGTTCTGTTATCATTAAATAGTTAAATCATCGAATGAGATCATTCGATAGTTAAATCATCGAATGAGATATCAGACAAAAATCAATAGCCTAAAACCTGAATCAGCATGTTCAGAATTATAGACACGAACAACCACCATGAATAGAATTAAAGCACTCCGACCGTTTTGCTTTATGTTCAGAATAAAAGAAGCCAGAAAAGTGTTTCTTTTCTTTCAGAAGACTGGAGAATGTGCCGCCCGAAACGTTGTGTGAACAACAGAATAATTACGGTGATATTTTTTAAAAGCTAAATATTGATTCTTATTCTTCCCATTTTGTTTGAATTTCAATACTATAAAATTATTATTCATGTTTAGAAAAATCCACCAATCAAGTTAGGATAGAGTAGATATAGAGTCAAAAACAATTAATGACTGTCAGTTTCTCGTCAATGCAACTATCAGAAGAAGTTAAACTTGTTCTGATGATTGTCTAGATTTACTGCGAAATAATTTATATTTTAATATCAAAAATTACTGAATAAAATCTTATTATTTGTTCGTTTTTTAAGGGTCTCGTTCGTTATTTACAAAATGATAGATCAAAAACGTTGATTGGATATTTGGTTGTGTTTTGTCATAGACCCCTTTGTAGGTGATATTATGCCTAATACTTTTTAAATATATATATACTAAATATATATGATTTGTAAATGAATGGTTTATACGTAACAATTTTAAACAAGCTAGAGCTCATTTGTTTGCTCACTGGTAAATGGTTCCAATGGTTGCTATTTAACACTAGTAACTTTATTAAACATTATCCATTTGTTTAATGGTTTCGAGTATAGAAAATGATTATATTATATATTTCTATTTGACTCATAGATGAGATCCGAACAGGTATTTAGTGTTAAAATGGTTATTTTCCATAACACTATAAATTAATTGACAATACAAATAAATAATGAAACATCTTTTGAAAACACAACAACGAAAGGTTTATCATAGTAGCAGAAGTAAACGTGTCAGAGTGAGAAAAGGTTCTTTTTAGTGTCGCCGGTTAGTATGTTGGTCCTTGAGTTTGTAGGAAGTGTGTGTCACTGTAGCAAGTAGCTCGTGTCACTGACCGCAAAGCTGGTTCTTCCGTGTGTGTATCTAGTAGCTGCGCGTTCTTCAGTGAAGTTCTTCCATGTGGAATGTCCGTAGCAGAGGAGGTGAGAGAGGTCTGTCTTGGCTGCTAACTAGGTGCTTGTCGTCACTTCCAAAAAGGGCTAGAAAAAATAGTTCTAGAGAGGAAGAAGGAATCAATTCGCTCTGTCCCTAATTTGTCAGTGTGTGGCCGAATCTCTTGGCAGGGGGCACTGATTCGCGAGAGGAAACAGATCTGTGACTACTACAAGTACTACCAATCCGTAGAGAGTAGACCTGAGAGTAATGGCAATGAAAAGGTACCCCACATTTCCCAAAGATCCAGGATTGGAGCTTCAACGTCAGATGACAGCCAAGTCGGCTAGGGCTGTAAGATACGCCGACTGAATCTCTGCAAAGGGATTAGACCCCAACGAATTTCCTCAATATGACACTAAAACTAAATTCAAATGCCCTGATGAAATCTTAAAAACCGAAACCTTAAATATTTGCAAATTATTCAAATTATCAATAAAATCAACTACTACAGACTTTGAGTTTTTCATGTTTGTACCTTTTCATATTTATCAGCACCAGAAGTAACAAGTCACGTTGACAGCACGGATTTCCCTGACTCTCTCTCTCTCTCTCTCTCTCTCTCTCTCTCTCTCTCTCTCTCTCTCTCTCTCTCTCTCATTGTCTTTCTTTTCTCTCTCTTTCTCTCTCTCTCAATCCGTTCCCATTACATCGCTCCTGGCAGGTCCTTCATAATATGTCCAGTGTCTGCACAGAGCTGACAAGAGAAAATTTTTGCTGGTCGGCCAACACTGGTGCGTACTTGTGTTGGGGTCCATTGAAGAACGTCTCTTATAAATTTGCCCTTGCTTCTCCAGCAGCAGAGTTTCGCATATCTTGTTTGTCTTACTTGAATGGTTTTTGAGATAGGAGGTAAATGGCCGTACATCTGCCGTTCTATGGAGTATTACTTCCAGTATTTGTTGAAGACAGTACGTATCATTCTTGCTTAGTTCCCATTTACCTTTTTTATGCGTCTTGTTAGTGTCCATGCAGTGAATCCATTTAGTAGTATTGACACGGCCACAGCTTGGAAGAAATCCTGTTTAATTTTATCGGATATATCAAACTTCTATTTGATCGATAACCTGTCGATAACCGTCCACACCTTCCCAAGGCGTACGTTGGCATCATTTTCAGTAGATGATATATTGCTACCGAGGTATGTGAACTTGTCTTCTAATTTGAGATGCTCGCAGTGGAGATGGATCCTTCTTATTTAAAGCACATCTGCTCAGTTTTATTTGCGCTCATGTGTAGGCCAATACCTCCTACTGTCTGCTTCAGGCTATGCCACAGGGATTCACTTTTGGGAGGTGTATTTGCAATAAGTGCTTGATTTTCTGCGTCGTCTGCTTGTGTTATCGTTTCTGCAGGATATCATCTAGTTCTTGTTTTTTTTTAGTGAAAACCATTTTCTTTTATTAGATTTATTGACATTCGAAATACGTAATCTAGGCAGGTGAGTGAGGACCAGTCATATTGTGAAACTTTAACTGCTTATGTCTTATTTCTATATAGACTCTCGTGAATCTTTGCCGAGTCGATTCTTTTATCGAAAGATAGTGTAAAGCTATTTTTAGTGTAAAACCATTTTCTTTTATTAGAGATATCGATGTTTGAAGTACGTAATCTAGGCAGATTATAAACAAATATGGTGCTAATGTAACTCCTTGCAAAACTCCAGCGACAATGTCGAAGAAGTTTGTTTCTCTATCAGGTGAGTGAATCATTGCTTTCGTGATTCCGAGGTTTTTTAGAGGAAGGTGAGGATACATACTTTTGTCCATTCTCAATCGTTTTTTGCTAATAGACAGTGTTGCCAAATCGAAAGTATTTCATCGAGGTCTGTAGCTTTTTGTACTTTTAGTTTTTCTCAGTACTACGTCAAGTTCTTTCTCTGTAAACTGTCTGTTACGTGGGGTAGAAAAATAGAAGAAATATATTTTCTATGTACATTACAAGGTGTGTTTCATTCGCCCGTATTATTCCGAGACGAAGAATAAAATTGGAAAAGGAGGCGCCAAAGGAACCTTTTCTAATCACGCATGATTCGAGGCTAAAGGAGGAAGAGGGAAAAAAAAGACGACGACAAGAAATGGAATTGCAAGTCAACCCCTTTCCACTTTTTACCCATCTTAGCTAGCCTTGAACTCTTGGAATGAACTTTGGGTGACCTTATCAACCACGTGTTCGGCTCTAAGAGTCAAGGAAGGACCCTTTTGGTTTTTGACTGGAAAAGTGACTATAGCAGTAGCGGTTTTGACTTCGAGGCGTCCACTTTCATCCCTGGGCTCTGTTTCACTACACCCGAAATGACGATAGCAGTAGCGGTTTTGATTCCGAGGCGACCACATCCATACAAGGACTCTATTTCACTACACCCGAAATGTGACTAAGAAAAAGGACAGCAGAAAACTAACTCCTTGTGGCAAGCTTCTTCGAGAAAAAGGAAAGAAAGAAAAAAGAGAGAACGAAAGAGAAAAAGAACTAAAAAAAAAAGAGATTATTAACCAGTCCTAAACCCTCAGTGAGTTTCGCATTTCTTTTGCCTCTATGTGTCTATCATTTTTTATTAAGGATAAACTCATAAGTAACGATGCCCTATTGACTCTTATACATGAATCTGCTATTGTCAGCCGACCAGCAAAATCTTATATACATCAGCTCTGTTCGGACTCTTAATGCCGTTTTAAAGACTTGCCTAAAATAATGGTCGATAACGATAGAAGGCGAGAGAGAGTGAGAGTCAAATGAATCCGTGCTGTCGGTACGCCTTTATGATTAGGATGATGATATATTGGATTTAAGAACGAATAGTTGTGGCTATTCGTAATAAATGTTTTTATTTTCATATTCGCTCGTCTCTCTCTCTCTCTCTCTCTCTCTCTCTCTCTCTCTCTCTCTCTCTCTCTCTCTCTCTCTCTCTCTATCTATCTATCTATCTTTGCAATGATTATTAGGTTCCTGAGCATGACACTAAACTGATGGTGAAACTCTAGCTTTGGAGCTCTGGGAAGTGTAGAGTGCTCTTTCATTGGCATTATTTCCAGGTCAATTCCACTCTGATCCAGAGTGGCAGTACCTGTCCGAGTACTATTTTTAAGTTAAATAGATTTGTTTAGAATGATTTTGGACTACATTATTATATTGTTTCTCTAAACATTGATATTAAAACTAAATATGAATTATTTCCCTGTTTAAAATGATTTTGAACTACATTTAGTTGTTTGCAAATTATTACCATAAGATAGGAATACTTGGAACCATATAAATCTGTACAAACTATTTGTATTATATAGGAATAATCATTCAAAGCGATATAAAGTATTGAAAATTATTAGTACAAGAAAAAATAATAAATTGAAGATACATACCGTATTTGACGGCATAGAAGACGCACTGGTGTATGAGACCCACCCCAATGTCAGCAGAGCAAATCAAGAAAAAACCCAAAGTAATTAGTACTTTGGGTTTTAAACTTGATGAAATTTAGAAAGTGAATATTATCAATATTGATATTATTAATACTTTTAATCTGCACAATAGCTTTTTAGATCACGACAAAATATATATGAAATTTACTCTAAAGTCTGAGCTGATAGGAGTTGCTAGGCAACTAATTTCACCTGACTATCGCGAATTTTAAACCTACATATGGTATATAAGACGCTGGGAAACATTAAAAGATATTTTTAGTAAAAAAAATAGTGTGCCTTATATGCCGTCAAATAGGGTAATTATGAGAAAATTATTGTTATTATCAAATAAGAACTTGAAACTATATAACTGTTTTCAAATTAATGGTATTAAATAGGAATATTTGAAAGTATATGTGTATATTATTTCTATTAAGAATATTTACTTGTATTAAGAATAGTTGAAGCGATAATTGTTTGCAAATCATCATTATTTTACGAGAATAGTTAAGGGAGTCTCCTTGATATTGTAACTAACATGTTGATCTGCCACATCGCAGTAAATTTGAATTCCACTCGTAAAATTACGTTCACTTTCGGACAAATGTAACAGGGTAACTGGCTTTTGGAGAATACCGTAGTTTGTAATATTAATGAAACGTGTTGAAATTTTCACAAGGCAGTGATCCTGACGAAATAGTGTGGGATTAGATATTATTAATTGTCCAAGGCGGGAATATTTTTGTCGAAGCCAGGTTAGAGCATGTTTTTGATGCCGTTTCTAACAAAGATGTCCGTTAGATATATTTTGATTCTGTAAACAGTAGCCTTAAATGAAACATAATGAAATTGACTTTAAACAATAGAAAATTGATTCATTTTAGTGTTTTAACAATGAGGGCAGAAAATTATGCATAAATTCTGTTTGATTTTGGGAATATTGAAAGACGGCAGAGAGACGGGCTGTGATTCAGACGACAGAAAGACGGCAGACGGACCTTGCGAACGAAGGAAAGGCAGACCAACAAACGCACAAAAGGCGCCCACCAGCAAAAAATTCACTTTCATTAAATCTTCTATATATAACCAAGACTGCCATTCTTATTTCATCGGTAAAGTTCAACTTATTCCATTCAGAGAAGTCGTTACAAGAAAACACACCACGTCGACTGACTCAGGAGGAAAGTCATCTTCGTTGGTAAGAATCACAACATTTTTGAAGAAATAGACGGGATGATCGACGACTGAAACTGGTACCAAGCCCATTCCGTCAGCTGTACGGAGATTTGAATATCGGATTGAACCGGGTCTGAACTAAGCAGCTGCACGTTGACAGGATGTTAGACTAGGCCAAAGGGGTTTAGACGTGGTGTGTGGAGTTACGGGGTTGTTATAGGTATTCACTCAACTATTACCTTTAATTAGGCGTTAATAAAGTTTTCATATTCGTCATTTAGATAATGTCTTTTAAATTTATCCCGATGACAATGAAACCTTTTCTAACATATATCACAATTGGCTCGTTAGAACAAGTGATAATCTTAAATCTTAATGCTTTACTTGCTTTTTATTTCTGTGTAGACCCAGGCGACTCTTTGCCGAGATGAGTCTGTAACTGAAAGACACTCCGTCAAAAGAGGATTATACCTCAGTCAATAACGCTATTTATCCACTTGTTGTTTATAAATATATTACCAAGTTGTGCTTTTGAGCTCTTTGGGGAAGTCTAAGTCCATAGTTTTCCCTACCTTTTCGGAAATTGAATCTTTAGGCATATAAGCCTGTTATTTAGAGTAAACTCGGCGAGCTGTTCCCCATTTCTGTTTGGAGAGTCATAAAAGTAGTATTTATTATTTTCGTCCTTGCCTGTATGAGCATTCCTATTCACAGTGATAACCATGACGTTGTATTTGGCTACGTGTCGGACAAGGAAAGATGATTCACTATAGAAAGTGATGTTCGTTTCATCGATAATATTTGTTGGAGAATAACATGAGATGATTTGGCCCAGTCCACTGGGGTTGCTGAATTCACCGACTGCATCTTTGCATGAGAGTAAGAACCCCACGCCACACCGAATGTCCTGCATATGACACTAAACAATCTGATGGTGAGGTTCTCGTAATGCTGGAAGCACTTGATTGGGTCCTATCTATGGGTCAAATAGAACTAAACAGTGCACTAATGCTAAACTGAATTGTTTGAAATAGAACTGTTTTGACATTTAACTGCGTGTAAAAATGACTGGGACTGCAGAATACACGGACCGCTTCTCTGCGGAGGAGTTAGACCCACCCCCAATGAGTGTCTTTATTATGACACTAAACAATCTGATTGTGAGACTCCAGCAAAGCTCAGGAACTCGTATCTCATCAACGGCTTCCTCCTTAATTAGACTTGAGTAATTAATTCCATTCATTGTTGCTCTCTGCAACTCCAACGATGAATCTCTGTGCCTACCACTCAAAGGAAGAGGGGGTTCCTCCTACTTCCATGTGTCGGACGCTGTTCCCCACTCCCTGAAGTGGGTGGCTCTCTCCTCGCGTAACCAACACGTCATGTTAACAAATTATTCTTCAAAAAAAAAAGAAAAAAGAAAGATTTTCTAATTTCTCAGGTCTGATATTTCCCATACAATGACCAATTAGCCCCTTCTTGACCTCCTGCTTCAGCTCTACTATGTCTTCCAATGCCAAATAGATACTTTAGATTTCCTTTCTTTAGAAAAACAAATTCATATGATTTTGTATTTTCCTGCGAAGCCAAAATTTGAACAATATTTCTCGCATCTTTTTCAATATATTCAAAAAACTATGTACTGATTTTATTCTTTTAAAATCCGCGCTCCACATTTTTTACTTCTAAAATCATTCTCAGATTTCTCTCGCTCAGGTCTCTGATCCTGTCTCAATTCTAGTCTTAACCACATATCGTCAAATCGGGACACTTAAGCAAAGAGATCGAAAGTATTTCATAGGCTTGAGATAGGAAGCAACCTCCGGTATTCACGAAAATGCGACAACAGTCAAAACCGTACGCTGAGATAGCTAAAAAGGAATTTTTAAAAAGCTCCATCAATCTGGCATAGTTTCCCCTTTCAAGTCATGGTACCGAAATCTGAAGTCACATACGACTAAAGACAGTTAAACAGCATTAAGAAGAGAGATTGTTATCCAATACCCAATATCAACTCACTCGCTACGAGGTCACATGAAAGAAAATATTTTCGAAAATTGATCTAATCTCGACGAATCACCCAATACCACTTCATCCTTTTGATGTGTGCAAAACAACAATCTTGACTGAACAAGGATGATGAATGACATTTCCGAGAGTCCGCCTATACATTTGTGATATCTTAATATATTCGGATGATGAACATTCTCATTGGAAGCATCTGAACTAAGTATTTCTACAGTTAAGTGAATACGATTGAAAAATTTCTATTTCAAAGTGTGTGTTCGGTGCTGCAGAATTTGATTTCTTAGGATTCCGTATTTCCAAAGATAGAACTCAGTTCGAGCAAACTCCTAAACCTAAACAATTTTCCTACTTTCACGGATTTAAGAATCATTCGAAGATTTATTGGAATGGTCAATTATTTGTGACGGTTACTATATATCAGACACAGCAAAGTTATTCTAACCTCGACCGTTCATGAAAACATTATGGCTGACTGTATGTCCCGACCAGCATACGCAGTAACGATAGCTGTTTGTGATATACAAGAAATAATCAATCAGAAATCCGATAAAGAACTCCTATAAGCAAAAGGCAATCTGAAATCCTACAATATGAGTAAGGATCAAGTGATTATATTTAACATATCACTACCATTTCCTAAAACCTTCATTGTGCAAAAGCTCAGGATTTCTGTATTTGATAATTTTCATACTATTATATCAGCGTATGGTCGCAAGGAAAGAACGAAAAATACAGTTGCAAAAACGAAGAACCCGAAGGCACGTAAGAATTTTAACAATTATATTAAAAACAAAGAAGTAAAAAGTTCAAATAACTGGGTTTGTATAAACGTCTTGATATGGAATTAAAGATAGTAGAAAAATGGCCTATGCTTAATAGTGGGATGATTGTTAGATTTACGCGCACGTGGTCAATCAGATGTTGCGAGTGAGGAGAGGAGAGGGGTGTTAGCTGCTTCTTTCAAATCTGAGAAGAGAAAATTCAATGTGGGTGATGCGTGGTCTCGAGTTTCGCCAAACTCCCTATCTCTATCTCTCTATCTCTTTCTCAGAGCTGGAGTTCTAGTCTGCAGGTGTCGTTTGCCTTCATTTGATCTGGCTCCACTGTCGAGAAATTTGTCTTTTATAGCATTTTTATCTTCCGATCTGATCGAATTGGTTTTTCTTTGTTACCGCGATGGTCACGGATTAGCCGAAAAATTATTTTTACTTATTTTTATTTTTTGACAAATTTCATCGACATTTTGCTATGTGCGGATCCTATGCGCAGAAGCCCTTTTTCCATTTTGAAGAAAGTCTCAGCACCGAAAATATCCGGTGAATGCTCACATGGTCGCTAGTTGGAATCATTATTTTGTGTGGACGATAAATTAGAAGATATTTCTTTCGGTCATATAACAATACGTTATTGAACCCAGGAATATCAGCTACTTTACGCCTAATAAAAGTTCGATATTATTGCCCACATATGGATGAATCAGTGAAGGAGTTCTGTAAAGAGGGTAAAAATTGCAAGCAGGCAAAAAGTACCCAAAATAAAAAAAAAGAGGAAATAGAACTTTTCGAACTACACTCTGATCATTTCCAGACAGGGCACATGGATATTGTGGGTCCAGTAAAAATCCCAAGGATCCCAATTTTTCCCCATATTCGTATCTGTTAGTGATGATTACGAGATGGGTTGAGGTGTTTCTTCTAACTGAAATAACTACACTGAACGTCTCTACTGCCTTAATATATGGATATTCAGATTCAGAGTATCCTTACATGCCGTTACAGATAGAAGTAGTCAGTTAGTATCAGCTGTTTTTAGAATTATCAAAGCTCATAGGCTTTCATAGATTGGAATAACTTTATACCATCCTCAGACAAATGGTTTGATAGAATGCGCACACAGAACGCCGAGAACAGTGATAATTACAGGAAAGGAATCGTGATTATCAGCACTAACTATTATCTTCGTAGTTATTAGGATTACCCAAAAAATCAACTTGTGCACCATGTAGTTAAGGTGTGTAACACGCTAGTTTCACGACAATTAGTAAGTTCACAAAACGATAGCAGTGAGGAAATACTAACCAAATGATAAGAAATCCAGTTAGAGAAATGTGTAAATTCGAAAAGAAAAATCAGTCCACTGGATACATGCATTCATCACCAAAATCCAACATTCCGAAATACTTAAGCCATTGTAAATTTGTATGGCTCAGGACAAAAATTGCGGGAATGTTTGGAAGCTCCGTATACAGGCTCATATGAAGTTATCGATCGAAATAATTAGTATTTCACAATAACAACAGCTGAATGCACGAATAGCAATGTTTCTATAGACCATTTAAAACCATCGGTTGTCACAGAAACACCAACAACAAATAATAACTGCAGTGAAACAATATTGCCACAGAGAAATGCATCAATGGATACCGACAGCAGTATGGAAACGATTCAGGAAAATACAACTAAAATTAAGCCCAGGAGATCTATTACTTAGAGAAAAACAGGTAGTGCCATTGTTATTGATTTCATATATAGAAAGGTTCCGCCTAATGGAAAGGAATGTTAAAATGATCTCAGTTTGATCCAGTTTACAACGCACTGGAAAACACTTTGTGGTCAAACCTTTAGAGAACACGCTGACATAGTTGCTTTCGTGTCACGTAACGTTCCAATTCTTTTTCCGATCAATCTTATTCACGCCGGCCCTTTTTCACGGTATAGCTATGCCAGAGCCGGTTTTTGGCGTCATTGTGATGGGTCCATTCCTCAACTCATTGTATAAATACGGGCAGTAGTGATTAAATCGTCAGTCGAGATTCTGCATTTAACAGCTGAGGGCCTATAATATACGATACTTTTCGACTCGATCATCAGGGACATTTTCTTCGCAGCAGACCTGCAGCTATGAGTACCCACGTGATTTTCAGCTGCCAAGAATGACATTACAATCAACAGTCGTCAGTCGCCTAACATTTGAAAACGACTTAATCATCGTCAGCAATTGACAGCAGCAAAAAGGGAATTGGAACTACTACAATGTGGATGCTCTCTCTCTCTCTCTCTCTCTCTCTCTCTCTCTCTCTCTCTCTCTCTCTCTCCGAATAAACTTTCACTTCGAACTTACAAACTCATCTATCTGCTTACTATCACTCAAGCTGCGCACTTCGCTGACACACTTATGACTCACTCCACACTCTGAACTCACTCATGTACTTCGGTCGGTTTAAAATAAATATAATTGTTATATGCTCTCCTATCTTCTCGTCGAATGTTAAATGCTTAGGGTGTTAGCACACGGCTGTCCTTACGCAGTACCCTCTAAGCACACAGCCATTCGTCCTCGCGGCTACTGCAGTACAGAAATAATTCTGTGATCACGCAAAATTCGTCATGTTAGTGTCCCCTCTGTTACACACGCAGTAATATGAGCTGGTTTATTTACCCGAAACCCAGAGGATGGAACAAAAGTATAGCATACAACCAAGAAAAGAAATGTATTAGAAAAATATTTACGATACGAGGCTAAATATTATTGATAAGAGAAATTTTACGCGTGAAAATAAAACAAAACATTCAATCAAATTTGTTTTCAGTCTCAGAACACTTGCCCTTGACAGTGACACGTCGTTTTTTGTTTGTTTTTTTATTAGATTTTTTTTTTTGTGAATTGAAGAAGAAGAAAAACGTTTCAAGAGTCCCTTTAATGTCGTTTGTTTCCTAAGATTTTTTTTATCTTCGCAGATTTAATGATAGCAGGTGTAAGTTTCCCGAATTTACCCATCAAACTTATGGGGTATATGAAGATTTGTCGGGTAGTTAATTGTTCTTGGGAAATTCTGTAGTTTGTATCTGACTCCTTCCTTCTTATCCCCACTCACTGACTATCTTCTGTTTGTTTGACGAAACTGTTAAGGAATTTCAGACGGAAAAGGACAAAGACCGGGATATCTTTAAACTCAATCTTTATTTTCGGTGTTTATTTTGTAGAGTTAAACGTTTTCCTGAACCAGTAGAAATAGCCGTGCTCCCCCAGTCAAGGTGTTAGAAGAATATCATAGAATTATTTTTGGCAAATTGAAAGTTTGAGGGTCTGCCATGTGTCTTTGTGTTCAGTGAGTATGTTTGGCAGAGGCTGCTACTATCAGGAAACGCAACGTACTGCTAAGTCATCGGTTCTTAGCAAACTCGTGCGTTCCTACTGGGAGCCGAGAGAAAAAATGAAGGTTCGTTCAATCGAGGTATCTCGAGGTAAGTGAGAAAGAGTTTCTGTTTAGCGCCAGGAAGCCCTTCTTTTTTGGCATGCACTGATTTCACTTCTTATCAAAGGCCTCTTGGAAAATTGTTAATTTGGCATTTATTCATTTTTTTATGTTATTGTCTTTTATTATTATTTCTTATTCAATCCCTACAAATTGGGAATACATGGACTATATCCTCTACAGAGGGGTAAGACATTCCCCAAAACGGAAAGTTTTGGGTATGACACCAAATTGTATCTGATGGTAAGGCTCAAATTATAGGGCTCTGGGGAGTATGGGATACCTCTTCATTGCTATATTACTGTTGTATACCGAGACAAGAAAAAAAAAGAGTCAACACTTAAATATAAAAATGAAACTTCTTTTTTGTTTATCACGAAAGGTACAAAATTAGTTGCGTGCGGGGAGAGAGACAGGAATAGCAAAGATATACGCACAGTGAGAGAGGATATCTGCTGGGGACCTATATTCTTCGCTCAGTCTTCATGAGGCTGACACACGGCCAACTTAAAACATTTAATCATCTCCGTCTCTTTTTCGTGCTTCTTTCACAAGGCTGGTACAGGTCAAACTCAAATATCTTCTCATCTCAGCTTCTATAACGGAGGATCATACCTGTTTTCGACTTAGTGAGCCTGTTTCTACACATTGTGACGTTGCCTTCCCAATCCGGCACCATCTCAAACATCAAATACAAGACAAACCTGTTGCTTCAAATACGAAAATTTTATTACCATTATTGTTTTTCTAGTAGTCAAACACGAAACGAAAGAAGAAGACAAAAAGGAAGATAAACTGTTGTTACATAGAAATGCTATGAGATTCCGGAGTGGTTGATGAACATAAGAACCCCACTTCGATTCCTTCGCCCTGCTCGTCCTCTCACCTCAGAGGGCTCTCAACCGACTGTCTTTGCCTCTAAACTCTGAACTCGTCTGCCCAACTCTATCTAACTTCCAAAAATCTTCTGCTTATATAATATCTCTTAATTATTCTATTTACTAATGATATAAGAACACGTGTCTTTAACTTTCCATACCCATACTAAACGAACTATCTTTGAATTCAAAATGTGTTTATTTTAAACATCTGGTCCAACAATAAGGATTTTAAAACAGAACTGTTATAACAGGCTGACAGTCGTCTCATATCTTGCGACACGTGAACGCCCATAACCTTCGCGACTTACACCTCTATTCAAACTTTTTAGCAAACTTACAATTTATTACCGGGCCATTGGCCTAATGAGTAGAGTGTTCGCCAATGATCCGGAAGACCGTGGTTCAATCCCAGGTCGAGTCATACCAAAGACTCAAAATACTTAACACTCAGCATTATAAGGTAAGGATCAAGGATAAAGTGGGGCAATCCAGGGAATGGAGTAGCGCCTTCCCCTACACTTCGATGTTGCAGCTATTAAAAAGGGGGCCTTCAGATCACCCTCGACTAAAGTCGCCAACTTTACTTACTTACAATTTATTAATATAAATAAACTAATTAACTAATATAATTATCATCCTTAATAATATTACATTTCTCTGCATTATCTCGGGCATTGAATCATCTTAGCTTCTATTTGTTTCTCGACTACAGAAGCCTTGACAAACTGTAAGATAAACGCTATTCTCTTACCTTTAGGCACAAAATAATTCGATATGAATCAATAAGCTGTTAGACTCCGTCAATCAATCAGTCATTGGATAATCTTTGGACATTTTCGATTATGTTTTCCAAATAATGATGGAAATTATTCACCTATAAAAGAACATTCACCGAATTTTTCACAGTGAACTTCAGTGGTTTTATCTTATCTTCCTTTTTTTCTTCTGCTCTTTCAATTAATTCTTCGTTCATCAATTCCTCTGATTTGCAATCTAATTATTCTTCCACAGCTTACATCTCAACTTTTAATTCAAGATCTACATTGTCCAATCGGCTGAGGCTGTAGAATACACCGACTGCACCTCTGCAGAGGAGTAAAAGCCCCCAACGAGTGTCCTGGATATGACACTAAACAATCTGATGGCGAGGTTCCAGTAATGCTGAAGCTTAGGGGAATGCGAAGCACCCCTTCATTGCCATCGCTCCCAGGTCCACTTTGGCCTGGAATGGTAGCACTTGATAGGATCCTATCAATAAGTCAAATAG
Source organism: Sepioteuthis lessoniana (assembly GCA_963585895.1). NCBI lineage: Eukaryota > Metazoa > Mollusca > Cephalopoda > Myopsida > Loliginidae > Sepioteuthis > Sepioteuthis lessoniana. Next base: position 245,184 of record OY757929.1, on the reverse strand, counting down.
AACTAAACTGTGTACTTATGCTAAACATAATTACTTGAAATAGAACTTTTTAAGATTTAAACTGCGTACTTGTGTTAAACTGAATTATTTGAAATAGAACTGTTTTTGATATTGAAAATGTACTTACGCTAAACTGAATAATTTGAAATAGAACTGTTTTGACATTTAATTGTGTGTGGACACAAACTATACTTATACTAAACTGAATCGTTTGAATTAGAACTATTTGACTAAACTGAATAGCTTGAAATAGAAATGGTTTTAACGATTAAACTGCGTACTTACATTTAAACTGAGTACTTATGCTAAATTCAATCGTTTGAAATGGAACTGTTTTTGTATGCTAAACTGAATCATTTGAATTAGAACTATTTGACTAAACGGAATAGCTTGAAATAGAAATGTTTTTAACAATTAAACTGTGTACTTATGCTAAAATGAATTGTTTGAAATAGAACAGTTTATTTGTATAAAAATGAATTTGGCATTAAATAACCTATAAAGGTTAATATGCCATAAACACAAACAAACAAATCAAGATCTACAATGTTTGCGTTAATTTGGTGAGGTGTATCTTCTTTTATTGACTCTGTAGGAGTCTCCAGGAAATTGACGCTTCCAAAGCTAAAAGCCATGCGACTTAAGTTCGTTCGTACGCATGTGGCTCGACGCACTCTTTTCGAATATACGTTGAAAATTAATTGCATTGTTTAACCAACCAGAATGATTCGTCTGGAAGCCTCTTTGATTGATGTTACCAGTATAAATGAAGTTAAAATCGGCTTGTGTAGGGAGTTCCTGAGTGAAATTGTTGGCTTTCATGTCATTCAAACTGCTGATACATATGCCGTTTCGCACAAAACCAGATATCTTGGACACAATCACCATAGTAAGAACTCTTATTCCCTCTTCCACATACATTACTACAACACAAACACATATACAAGGACTTTTCAATTCACACAAGGTCTTTCTCGTTTATATATACACTTATAGGACTTTACACTCCTATAAATTATTTTGGGCGGTATGCCACTTGTTCCCACAAAAATGGCGGACGCTCAATATTCAGTCTCGGGAAACCATTGGCCAGGAGGACCACGTGACATGCTTAAAACTACGTCGGCGCGTAAATTCAAGACCCGCGTTTTTGAGCCACCTACAAGACGCGTATTTTCTATAAATACGTCGTCTTCAAACACCTTGTCCTAAAATTTCTTCGCAGAGGCAACACGCTCTTTTACCAAATTTCTTCGCAGCAGCAACACACTCCCTTCAGCGTGAATCAACAGGAGAGAAAAGCAACACCATGGATGGGCCTCGCAGACATTCATATACAATGACTATGAGACGCTTTCCAGTCTCTGAGAAACTGCCCGTTTCTAATCATAAAAAAGGACATTTTAACATGGAATTCTTTTGTAGCTTAGTTGTGTTAGACACACACACACACACTCACACATATACACACACTATTATTTTGTTAGTAGAGTTAGTAATTTCTTTTATGTATCAATGTAAGTTTTATTGTTGTAGAATATAAATTTGTTTTTGTTCGTCGCCTTGTTTTAGATGTTCAATTTGTCCGCGCTGTTTTACAACCTTTATTTGTTTCATATCATTTACTCATTTGTTGCATATCTTCCTTCATTTACTACTTTACCCATGTGCCTATATTATGCCTCTATTCAACCTTTATTCGAAACTAAACGCTCTATATCAAGCCTCAACATTAAACTTGTGGGGGAAGCATAAATATTAAACCTTATTCTAAATATCTAAAATCAACATCAAATAGTCGGGGACCATAAATAAATAGTAAAAATTCATTCACCCCTACACACTCACAAGAACTTTACTATTCATTCATAAAAAGACTTTGCTTCTCAATGTATATTCTGATCTATATTATTGTTTTTGTTTATATATATCCTGCTTTTCGAGATAATTTCTTCCGCTGCATTCATTTTAACATACATTTATTATAAAAAAGCTCAATCGCAAACAAACAGATCCCGCAACAACACCATTAAATGTGTGTATGTATTTCAGACACTTTGCAACGTCAAATAATTGAATTTGGATGATTCGACGAAACCGGAAATTAGGAATGCATAGCAATTGTAGAAAAGAATAGAAATTATTAAAGTGATTATGGTGGTAGTGTTGAGTGAAGAAAATATTGACAAAGATGATGGTATTGTTGACGTGGATAAGGTTTCATAGCTTTCCACCCAGTCACCTTGTTTCAATTAATAGTTTACATACTTTTGAAATATTATCATTTTTCAATGTTTTTTTTTTTTTTTTTGTGTGTGTATTGTTATTGTTGTATCAGTTTACTCCTTCTATTTATGCATCGATAATCCTTTATTTGTATATAAAACCCAATGGGACTTCATATATACACATAGAAAGAGAGGGAGACAGACAGAAACAGAGAAGAGGAGGAGGAGGAAGAGGAGGAGGAGGAGAAAGAGATGGCGGAGGTATAACAGAGATGTTAAAACATATTGCAAACAAATGGTTTAACTCTTTCATGGACATCAGGCAATAATATATATTTTGAAGAGTTATTTTTATTCCAGTCGAAAAACTGAGTAATGAGAAATTCTGGTGTTATTATGTATGACACAAGGAGTTTTTGAAATTCTAATGTATCCTTTTTTCATTGGTAATAATAGGATAAACTACACACTCTCTCTCTCTCTCTCTCTCTCTCTCTCTCTCTCTCTGTGTGTATATATATATATATATCTTTTTCTTTCTTCTTTATCATCCTTCGCTAGAACTTTCTATTCTTAAGTTTTCCCCTGTCTCTGCATAACTTCTTGTGTCTTTCTTTTTCAATTTTTCTTTTCTTACAACTCTTCGCTTTCTTTTTTCTGTTCTTTTTTTTATCGGTTTACACAATAATAACAACTGAGAAAAAAAGATTTCTACTGGCTGACGCTCTTGTGTTCTCAACTTGTCAACACGACTGATGCTATACTCTCGAGCCCACTTACTAACAGATCCACAAGGAAATGAGCGATGTAACTTGTTTTTGCGTGTTTCTTAGTTTCTCCGTCTGTAACTTTCGTTCACCCTAAAGCAAATAGATATGTAAAAGCAAACGAAACTCTGGGATTCATATTTCATACCTAGAGATAAGCTGAAAAGTAAGGAAGTCGTGACGGTAGCATTCTGGTGTGTTAAAAAATAAAATTAATCTGACTTTTTTTTCACATATCACGCAAAATTGCTCGCCTACTGTTGCTACTATGGTTATGACTAACAGTATTTCTAAAGCTTTTACTCATATTTTCTTGTTAAACATGTCTTCCGCCCAGACTGGTGCAACTGTTCATTGAATTTTTTCTCGACTAAGAGTAAATGGTACTTTGGATATTATTGTTATTTAAGTATTTGTTTTGTTTTTGTTTTGTTGTTGATTTTTTCTTTCTTTTCTTTTTTTTTTTTTTAAGTAATTACTTGAATTTGTCGCTTGTATTGCTTTTGTTTTGTTTATCGTTAAACTCATTCAAAACAACGAAAACTAAATTTTTCAAATTGCATTTTAATCAGTTAACCGTCGATTTAGAATCTAGTGGAGAGAAAAAAATAAAAATTGAATTAAAATAGAATTAAGATAAATTTTTTAAAATGCAGTAACTCCCAGAAACATGCGCGAAAAAAAAAGGAACCGACCCAGCAAAAGAAATAAACCCGTCCCTTTTTCAGCTGTGACCGATGGATTGAAAACATCAATAATTGTTGCTAGTGGAAGCTAATCTGAAGCGAATTACGATGATTGAACAGACTTCTGATTATATAATATCTTGTTAATTACAATAATTTTCTGTGTATAAGACGCTATAAAAAGTTTCCTTTCTGTGTTATATGCAGGAAAGATGATTGCATCTTGCAACCAAAACCAACTCGAAATGAAGACGGAAAATCTAAAGTGTGACTAAAATTAATTGCCCAGCGTTACCGGTATTGGTATGCTTGGCGGGAGGAAAGATACTTTAGTTGAGTCTTCATTCACCATGACCAATATAAGTATTAGTATATCCGATGTATACTAACATTGAACAGTACAGTTTAGCATATCTTATCAAGACGTATCACCCACGGAAAGTTTGTTCATATGTGTTGCGGGACTAAGCGATGCAAGAGGATGTCGGTCCTACGAACGTACGTAAAATATATATATATAAAAAGGGTAATTGACAAATGACACAGACAAGGAGGAGATTTAAAATAACAAGCCTTTATTAAGCGAATCTTACACAAAAAATGAATTCAGTGTAGGATCGCGGATTTGCATCACTGCAGTGTTGAGAGTTGGATCGGCTCGAAGTAAACCGATGGTCTAGCTAGAGTCTGCGATACTGGTCGCCGGGTAGACCGTGATTGATGGATTCGATATGGTTGATCGTTGAGTAGACGGCGGTAGCTGAAATCGATGTGGCTGGTCGTCGGGTAGACGGCGGAAGTTGGAATCGAAGTAGCTGCTCTTCAGGTAGACGGCGGTAGTTGGAGTATCGACAGCAGAGGCAGGAACGTGGTCTTCGGACGCTCTTTTAGGGCGTTTGTGACCTTTCCTCTTCAGTTGTTGGGTCGCATTCGGTAGGCCGTCGTACCTCTGGGCGGTTCTGCCGGGTGTGCCTCGGCACTGGAGAGTTCCTCCGGCCTCAGGGAGCCATCCCCCCAGGCTTTTACCCCCTTCGGGTGGTTGGGTTTATTTTCTGGTGCCTGAGGCACCCCTAAAAAGGGGAATGCCGATAGGGCCGAAGGTATTTTTGGTCTTGCCGGACGCGTGTGAGCTTCGGCCCTGCGACCGAACCTACCGTAAAAACGGCCTTGTGCCACATTCGTGCGTTGGTGGGACGTATGATAAATACGGAGGCAGGAACGTGGTCGACGGTTCAGTTGCAGACTGGAAGGCGTTGGTTCAGCTGCGGGCTTGAGAATCAACAGCGCAGACACGAACGAAGTCGGCGGAGAAACCAGGTCTGGAAAGTCGTCAGCGATGGCAGGAACGTGATCGAAGGAAACTGGATCGCTACAAACTAACGCAAGCAGGCTCTGGCAGTGGACTTAGAACATTTTAGGCCACCAGGCTGGATCAACCGAAGGACGGGATCACGAGCGGGCTTAAACGTTCGGCCTAAGCTCGAACTTTTAGCTTCCGAGCTAGGATCGGCCAAAGGACGGGATCGTAAGCGAGCGTGAATTTCAGCTGAAAAGGCCAGCACAGGAGGAGTCAAAGTGTGTAGACCGAGTGATGTGAAGGTTATGCCAAACTTTGATCCTGTGGCCTCGCAGACATGAACAGGAAAAATATCTGGGTTAAGTAATTGCTTTTATAAGGGAAGGGAGCAGCTACAGAAATAGTCTTGGTGGAAAATATTCAATGTTGTCAACAATCCTCTTTTAAAGGGAACTACAATGAAATAACTCATTGTACATCGAAGAGTAGTTTTTTAAATACAATGTATTTAGTATGTTGTTAAGAACTATTTTCGAAATCACAAGTAGAATTAATCAATTTCGAAAAAAATCCGTATGTTGACAACAGTTGGAGGTTACATATAGTAACTGACATCACAGTTAACACAACGTTCCTTTGATCGAGGATATTATGTTTTCGAGTAGCCGGGGGCGGCGACGATATATGCACAATACGAGCATCGATTGAAATTTCTTTAGCTGACCAAGCTTCTCTTATAGAATATGACTAAAGGAGGTTTATTTTTCAACATAGTCTCTCTTGCGGTCCACTCACTTATTCCATCGGTGTTACAGTGCTTGGGTCCCATTGAAAAAAAATCATCAACAGTAGATATGACAATGAACTTTTCAGTCCATCCTCGTATTTTAGAATAGGTAAATCTCCCATTTCTTAATTTCTTAATCATCCATTTGTTCGGAACTTCAGAAAAAAAAGCAAGTGTTTTTGTCAACGAAAGCGTGCAAAGTAAAGCGGAAAGAATTGAACTATTCCTAAATGTAAACGTACCGCTTGTCACAGTACCAAATCGAAAGTTGTAACGCTACCTGACCGTGAAAAAAGAGCCTCAAATACATGTCTCCGCTGGTTTTGCAGTTATAAAAAAGTATTTTGTTGCTGAACTGTTCTATAGCAGTCAGTCGAAAACAGAGATAGAGAGAAGTGTGTCAGTAAGAAGAGAAATGGACAGTTATACAGAGGAAAGACGAAAGAAAGAGACAGACACTTTCAAGTCCTTCTGCTCACCGGCCGTTTTTTCCTGTTAGGTGATTGCTTGATTCGTCGTCTGCTTCGGGTCTCTCGTGTCTCTTCTCCGAATCTCCGCTTCGTGCCATACTTTGTCGAAACCCTTGCATCGTCTGCCGTGCGTCTGCTGCGAGGCTGCTGTGTATCTGCTATATGTGTCTCCTGTGGGCCTCCGGTCCTATGTACACATTAAACGGATTAATTTTCATTAAAAAAAAACGAATCATTTCATGGAAAGTAAAACAGCACTTTGAAAAAAAAGAAAGCACCATACAAAGCGGCAGCTGTACGGCCACCCACCACCCATCTCGAAAACTATCAAAATTAGACGGACCATATATGCGAGACACTGCTGGAGAAGTAGGGACGAGCTCATAAGCGATGTACTCCCGTGGACCCCTTCACATGGACGAGCAAAGGCAGGGCGACCAGCTCGAAACTACATACAGCAGCTCAGTACCCATACGGGATGTAGCCTAGAAGACCTGCCGTAAGTATTGGACAATAGGGAGGGGTGGCGAGAGAGGGCCAGGGATATCCGTGCTGATAGCACGACATGATGATGATGAAGATGTTAATACAAGGGAGAAGAGAGAGACAGAAGTAAAAAAAAAAAAGCTGTCTTGATAAGGAAAACATTGTATCACCCATCGATTCAGCAGAGCAGTAGAAATAAATTATAAGAAACAAAAATTGGTTAATATACATAGAAGAATGTATTTATGTAGAATATACAAAGCAATTTACCGTCTAAATGTGTTCAACGAAAAGATTATTCAGAATTTTAAGAATGGACCTTCATTTGCATTTTGATTATTCGGTTGTTGCTTGTGTATCTGAAAGAAATATTGTCACGTGTCTCCTAAAAGTACCAAACAAGATTGATGTTTAAGAAAAAAAATGGTTGACGCTTAGAGCTTAGACTTAATCTTTTCTGTGGTAATAAGATGGAAAGATCATCGTTTAGAGCGTGGACTTGTAATAGTTTAATTTGTTGTTGTACTTTTGTGTAAGGGAGGCGTTTTTCCTAGGACTTGTTATAAGAGCGTTAGAAGGGTCGTTATATTGGGAGGACTATAAATGAGGCGTCGATACTGTTTCGCGTATCAGCACGGTGAGAGGTGCCGTTGGGTCTCTATACAGCATTTCTCTGAAGTGGATAGGATGTTTAAATTTGTTTGTTAGGAGGCACGTGCGTTACGGGTTAAAATAGAGCTTTTATACGCGGTCAAGTTGAAAATAGCCGTCTGTCATCTCGCGATGCCGCGTGATGGGTTGCGTGACCAAGTAGGTTGAAGGTTTACCATGTGTTTTGGGATTCGTAAGGCCGAGAAGAAAATGATATACGTGGTTTTGTTGAATAAATTATATGCTTTAGCAAGAGAAACTACGAGAAGGAGCATCATGTTGGTATGACTAGGCCTAGCCACACGTTGCTGCCAACTGCAGTCCGCTGGGGAAAAAGCTGGAGGATGAGAAAAATTCGACTTATTCATCTGCTTTCGGAATCGTTGGTTGTGGTGATTTCCAAATGGCAAAAATGTGACCTGTGTTTACATCGCATCTTCCTCGTAAGTAGTCGTAATTTTACAAAGCTTTCTACTTAGATGAAGCACAAGACCGCATGAATTAGGTACCAAATGAGACTCAAACTCACTCGTAAAGGTATTCATGGAGTACCCTATTTTTGACATTGACAAGAGTCATGAATCATAACAAGATTTCGCTTAGGGTATAACAATTCAATTATAAATTATCTACATCATTATAATCATTATTTTGGACTAGTATTTTTTCAGTTTTTTCTATTTTAGTCACTATAGTATATTAACATACAAACATGGTTGTAGCAGCAGCCTAGAGATATAAAAAACAAAAGGTCAGAAATCTCTGCCTCTTTTGGTTCTGCTGGCTCAAGGGTGAATAGTTGCAGGTGTAGTGTTTGGAGACTGTTTAATAAGACATGATAAAAAGACAAAATCCGTAAGCATTTTATTATTTATGCACCGGAAATTAGGAAGGGTGGTAACCGGTCCCTTAGGAGACAGAGGACAAAACCCAATATTTCCCTTTCAGTTGTACAGTTCTTTACATCGATAGTCTTTGGGGTGGCCAGACTTACCGACTGCTTATAGTATATTTTGCTTCATCGTGGCTTCCTGAATTCGTTGGTGTAATGTGTGATTCCTAACTGGGAAGCTCTGTTGAGTCGTTCTCGTGGCCAGAAATAAAACTATATTTTGGGACTCAAATGAAGACATTTGCTATTCGTGAATTAGCCCCCTGAGTGAAGCTGGTTTCTCCGGTCCTTTGAAAAAGATCATTCTACTTGCGCTGGTATAGGTCTTAATCAGTTTTAAGTAGAACCGAGCTGGGCGACAGAACTTTATTTACTATAGCTGGACTGGTTTGGGGTGTCTTTACCCAAACTGACGGTTCATTTTCAAAGGAGAAACGCTCTTTAACTCGATGGCGTTTGTTATGATTTAGTTTTTGTTTGACTTTGAGCCGAATGTTCGCCTTTCTTTGTTCCAGTTTCCCAAAGCTTGTGAATGGTTCTGGGAATTCTTTCTTTATACATATTGTAATATATTAACGTGACCTGTAGGTGTGAATACAGCGGATGTTGTTGACAGATAGATTGATAAGATCGGTGTGATCACCGGAATGTCATCATGCCCACAGGTGCTGTGTATCAGTGGATGTTGAAACAGGTGCATCCAGCCGAAGATATCGGAATATCACCTTGACCTGTGGGTGTGGTTGAGTTCGGTGATGGTGGCAGATGCGTACGCCAACAGAGCCGGGCTTGAGCAACATAACCAATGGAAAGCAAAGAAGTGAGACGTGGGCGTAACCATAGTCAACGAAAAAGAGGAATTTCTGCAGGTCACGTGAGAGTTGTAGACTATATAATTCCCGAATTTCGGCTAAAGTCAGTTGTTCACGGTTTTATGTGGACAGCCATGCACGAATTGAGATTCATGCGCGGCCGTCACAAAAACTGCTTGATCCCGTTGGCATTACCTTAGTGGATATCTCAGGTACCAAGCAATAAACTCAGCCCTACAAAACACGTATTGCCTGAGGGATGTCCTCCTGGAATCATGACAGTCAGATGAAACGCTCCATACCACCCACATGAGCAGTGCCCGTGAGGATGGTATATTGCGTTCGTCTCAGTCCGCATGCAGTTGTCAGCCGGCAAATATTGTCTACAAAACACAGGTCTTCTTGAGAATTGGCCTTGTCTGTGGCCAGTGTGGCCTCCACATTTCCAATAACCTTTATTTTATGATGACTAGATCCGAACATCCTCTTGTTTGTTGGTTGGATGAGTGGGAATATTTTTTTAAACACGGGTCCGAGACTACAATCGTGTCTGCACCGATACCTAGCCTAAAATTTAGTTTTGGTGACGAGTTTAGTGGTGACTGATTTTAGAGTCACTGAACCTAAAAAAATGTTGCTATTCTTTTTTTCTCTTTTATTTCTCTGACTCTTGACTTTTTGTTCCTTCAAACGCGAGAACAAATTCTGTGATATACTTCTTTTATTGAACAGTCATTTTACAGTGAGTGGGCTGGATATTGTCCACAACGCATGTATTTCTTGTGTATCGGTTTCAATTTCGTTCGAGGTCTATTGAAATTATTTCAATAGTTCCTCTCCTTTGTGAATCGAATCATAGGATAAATGGCAACATGAAGATCAGAAAAATAGTTTGTGTTTGTTGTTTCTAACCATTTGGAGGCATTTGTCAAGAATAAGCAACATTTCCCGGGTAGTATAGTCTCTAACTCCGACGACTTGGTCCCGAATAAATTTTTTAGCAATTACAGTCGAAATTTTTGGGGTCTTCACCAAAATCCGACTTTAAAACAAATTAAAAAAACAAAAAACTACTGGACGTAAAGGTCCCAATACTAAAAATAAATAAATTGGAACTAAAAACAAATGAGACATTTATTACTCAAGTTACAAATGCTTTTTTCTATAAAACGGACAAAAAAAAACTACAGCTAGTTGTAATGTATTGTTGTTGTTGGTGTTAGTATTCTTTATTAGGCTTAGTAGGCTTAAGGACAACATAAGGTATGCGTGCTTTAGTTAAGGCATATTTTATTATAAAATCAGCAAAGTGTGTGTATGTATTCCTACGCCAGGGGGTTGTAATCTTGCGCGTAGAAAAATTGTCAGTGTTATTACTAGTAACTGCTTAACAGTCTTTATGCTGGAAATAATTTATTAACAAAACATATAACAAAGGCAATATTAAAAATATTAGCAAAATTACATATCTCTTATATTCATTAACAAAACATAAAACAAAGTTTACATTAAAAATAGTATAAAAAATTACATGTATCTTACTTTCGTGGGAGCAGCTGAAACCTGTTCCCTTAATTCTTTCTCTCCTAGTAAGAGAAAGCTAAAAACTTCTTAGTCTATGTTGTCTGTGAGGAGAGAATTTACAGTTTAGTCAGAGACTTCTTTTCTTTTCTTTTCTTTTTTCTTTCTTTCTTTATTTTTCTTCCGTAGTTGTCACAGTGGAAAGTTTGTAGTTTAGTCGAAGACTTCTTTTTTTTCTTTAGTTTCTTTACTCTGTAGAGGTGGTATGTATTTAGTTATTTCAATAGATATGCATCCGTATTTTACGGGTATTGCTCCCAATTTTATTTCCTCCACAAATACAACACAAAACTTTACAATCGCGTAAAAGAAATGGAATAGAACACAACGAACATTAAACAACAAACCAGTTAATATACATAAAACAGAATGTGTAAATGGCCTTTTGGAAAATAAAGTTTGGAAAGAAGAAAATAAATTTGTTTACACGTGTATGTATGTTTAGCTGTTGTAGAGAAGAGGAAAATCTCGTATTTTGTTTTGGCGCGCTATTTAATTCAACACTGAATTTCACCCAATCAGGATGACTTATCCTATTCAGCCCGGACCTTCATTTCCGGCTAGCAAAACGGGTGAGCGGCCAAACCCAGTCTCTTCGGCTTGAGACGGCGACCAGAACAGACGTGCCTCTAGTCGTCCCGGCTTAGCGATGCTTTTTAGCTAGACAAGCCACCCAGTGTGGACATCTCACTGTGGCTTTAACACTAGCAGCAGCAACATGGACACTCAACGAGGGAACCATCTAATTTATGGATTTCTTACAAGGAATCCCCGTTGAATATGAATTGGATGCATTCAGCATGCTTTCCACAGGCACTACTTCACGTCACCCCAAAAATTGGCTATGTCGATCCGAGCGTAACTCCGCTGTCGACACACTAGTCACCTTTCACTTCTGGTCCATAGGAATGGAGAAAACGCATACTCTCTCCAAAAATACCAGACACACAAAAATACACGGTGACTCTAAACACAATCCCTCACACGTCCAGTAACACGCTGTCATCTCAACATCCCGCTAAGCCATTTCGTCTCCAACACTAACAAGCCTAAACACCACGAGTCTTGCAGCACCAAAAACAAACCATATTCAAAGCTGCAAATAAAGAACTTTCGTTGTTGTGTGGTTAAAGAAAAGTTTCGTAATTCATTTGTGTGCCTAAAAAATATAGTGTTAAACAAAATAACCATTTCACCAAGCTATACTGTTAACAGAATCCGTAAATAAGTCGTTCTTACTTACATTAAGTTCATATCTTGTTTTATGGTTGTGGCGACTTCATGTCGCGTTGATGAAAGAAAGTTTGCCTGTTTCTTCTTTTAAACGTGATTCGTGGCCATCTGTAGCTAGGTCATGAACTCTAGCTGTGGAAGAAAAGGAATTTACCGGACAGAGTATCGGCTACTGCTTTACTGACTTAGTGGCTAGGCTTTGTGAATGGCTCCCTAACTGTGTGTTATTTATACCGTAATAGTGGATCAAAGAACCGTCCTAAAATTTTGGCGCGTAGACATTTATTGACCAATCAGATTTGTATTTTACTATTTTATTTTAGAGCCTAAATATTTTCTGTTAGTTGACTTTCGATCCTATTTTTCTAGAATGTTCTATTCTATGTTTTTAGCTGATTGGTTGAAAAATATAAAAATGTAACTTAAATGCTAATGCAGTTTTGATCCTAAATTTCTAGAATGTTCTTAAGTATGTTTTTATTGCTTATTTTAAGACTAGAAAAAATGTGTATCCCATAACTCTTTTCTTACTTTCTTTTTATTTAGTTTCTTCTTTTTTTCTGTTCGGAATATACAGGTCCTACAGACCTAAATTATTCCGGTTTGTTTTTCCACGAGATAACTAATAAACTAATTGGCAACTTCTAATCAGCACGTCTCATAGAATAACTCATCTCTCTGCTTGACTATAAAAGTGAGTTTCTACTCAAAAATCTACAGACCTGCATTTCTACGTTTCTCTGCAAGGCCTTTTTTAAAAGTTCTCCACGAGCTATTTCCGGTACGTCTTAATTCTACGATATGTTATCGAGAAAAGAGACCAAAATTTTACTTCCTTCTCCCACTTCCAAAAAAGACCCCTTGACTCTTCCCCTACCACAACAGCACTATTTCGGCCAATCAGATGCCAATAAGAAGAGCCTTGTCCCTTTCTGCTACTCTCCAGCTGGCTGAACCAAATAAAACTTTACAATCCGCTACTCTGTAATTAGAGTAGCAAATCATTGCGCTTCTCTCAGTTAACGAGTCCTTCTTCAACATTTTTTTAGACTATTTGAAATTGCAGGGGGGGGGGGTTGCCAATTGTCGCAACGCACCTATATAGGAATCTATGCTTTCTGATGCTGTTTGTTTCCGGAGATGAAACTTGTAAGATCCGTGGGCTTCATGTGTTTCACCTATGAAAAAATTCCTCTTCCCGATGTCGAGTTTTATTTTGACTTCTTCACTATCGAACTTGAATGCGTCATAATTATTGTTGGCCACTTCCCTGGGAGTTGCTAAAAACACCAGAGACTGGTATGCAGTGTCTGGTTCCCTAGACAATCTACTAACGATTGGATAATTTAGAAAAGCCCGTTTAAATTTTCGCCAGTTGTGTGTAAAATTTCCAAAAAATCATTTTTGGGGTTAGGGAATATTGTCAATTCTTTTCTGTCCGTAAGGGTCATTTCGATTTTTTCCAATAACAAATGAAATATAGAAAGAAAAAACATTAACAATCAGTTCGTTCGTTCGTTCGTTTGTGTGTGTGTTTGTGTGTGTGTTTGTGAATTAATCAATTCCTCGTTCTCCCCCCCCCTCTCTCTCTCTCTCTCTCTCTCTCTCTCTCTCGTAAGGGTTTTATTCATTTTTTTGTGCCCCCCTTTCTTTTTTTGGATGAGGATTTGGTTTTGTGGTTCCAATCGAATATCCTTTGTATGTTTGGTCCAACATTAACCAAGAATTTTACCGTTAAACATTTTTCTTTGCTAACTTAATTTGATAAAAATATTTTTCTTTTACGCCTGGTCTCAACAGTTTTTTCCGTTCTTAACACAACTTCTGACACGGTGTAGTGTTTTATGGACTGGGTTTAATAAGATAAGATTAAAGGACAAAAGATGGACATGTGTTGCATATAGTAGCAGTAATTTTTCATTGATTAAGTAAGAAGGGTTTAACTGGTCTCTTAGGAGACCGGGAAAATAACGCTACGGTGGGTACACACAAACACACAAGTCACACCGAAATTAACCATTCTCGCCCGCGTGTCTTATATACATCTCAAATGTAAAAACAAATAATAAGATTTATTTTAATTATTAAATAAATATTTGTATGATAGTGTATATCAATCGGTTTTTGTCGTTGTTACTTTATGCCCTTTAGGGCCCACTCTGTTACTCTATGACTCAGTTCAGTGTTAAACTATATCTTACATTAGCAACATACGTAATCCACAATTCTGATTTGAACTCAACTAAAGAAATATTGACCTGGGTGAGTTGCGATGAAAAGCAGCCAAAATCAAAATATGAAAGAAAATACTAGTCAAAATTATAATAATAATAATAATAATAATCCCGACAAACGACATCACGGGGTTAAACGATTTAATATACGCAGGAGCAAAATTAGTCTGTGAAAAAATCGGGGTACCCTTGAAGACCACAGACAGAAAGTCAACACCCGGGTGGGAATTCAAACTAGAATCACTAATAAACAAATAACAATTAGGGGGAGAATGGGCGAAGCTATATCAACAACTGGATGCTAGAGAAGCAAAAAACAATGAAGCAAAATATGGGAATGGAAAGATCACAACAAAGAAGCCGAATAGATAAACAACATGGAAACAGATTTGAAGGCTCTCAGGTAAACATACACTCCGACGGGCTTAAGGCAACACTTAAAAAGGTATCAAACTGAAAAAACCCTGGCATACACTGATTTTGGTTTTTAAAAAATTCACATCCATACACGACAGACTTGTTACCGAAATGAATAAATGCATTCAGAAAACTGAGATACCCGAATGGATGACCAAAGGGAAGACCACTCTCACCCAAAGGACCCCCTCAAAGAAACCGTCCCAAACAACTATAGACCCATAATGTGCCTATTGGTGATGTGGAAAATACTAACGGACAAATTAGGGAGATCTACTACTCATTGAATAGAATCTTCCCCGAGGAGCAGAAAGGATGCTGCAAAGGAACCAGAGGTACAGAGGAACGACTATATATAGATCAACACATCCTCAACAAAAGTAAAAACGAGACGGAATAATCTAGCTAAGTCATGAATTAACAACAAAAGGCCTTACGATGTGGTCCCCAAAGCTGGATACTACACTGTCTCAAAATGTATAAAATACCCAACTAAGTCGTACAGTCTATCAAGAAGACCATGCAAACTTGGAGAGTGGAATAGACAGCAGGAGGAAAAAGCTTAACAGAGGTAAAGATCCAAAGAGGCATATTCCCGGGAGATGCACTGTCACCATTACTATTTGTGATAGCTATGATGCTACTCAACCACGTCCTTAGGAAATACACTGCCGGATACAAACTCAGTAAATTGCTGGGAAATACCTACCACTTGATGTACATGGAGGACATCAAACTTTTTGCCAAAAAGGAAAAAGAATTTGAAACCCTAATTCAAACTGAGAATGGAATTTGGCATAGAAAAATTCACCATGCTAGTAATCAAAAGTGACAAACGACACATTATGGAAGGATTCGAACTACCAAATCAAATAGTATTCATAACACTCGGAGAAAAATAAACCTACAAATACTTGGGGATATCGGAAGCTTGGAAATAGTCTAACAAGCGGGGGTGAACCAAAAAATAAAAAAAAGAATGACGGGAAAACTACTCGAAACCGAACTATATAGCAGAAATCTCATCAAAAGGCTGAATTGCTATTTAATACTAACAATTCAATTAAAAATCAGTCATTTGTTTACACACAGTTAAATGATCAAACAGTTCTATTTCAAATAATTAAGTTTAGCATGTCAAAAAAGTTAAATGGTTCCAAGTATTGCTATTACAGTTGCGAAGAGAGTAGAGTCACTTATGTGAATTTCGACTCCCACGACATGTGCATAAATAGCAAGTTTACGAAGGGGAAAACGAGTTTTTTTCTTGACTTGATACTTTAGGGACTAGGCGAGATAGAAATGAAAAGGAGAAAAAAGGAAAAGGAAAAGGAAACTCAAGGATTATTATTAGTAAGTGTTGGACTCGATTTTTGAACCCCCACAACAATTTTTTAATATCTTCTTTTTTTTTTTAGTTCAAGCTATTTCAGCATTTATTTTCCTCAAAGAGGGCGGACAGAGGATTTGACAAACGGCTAATCCCTGAATTTAATGGTGCTGCAACTGATCTACCAATTGTGGAGTGGATTGAAAATGTGGAGTTGGAGTGCGAACTACGTGAAATGGAGGGAGTCCAAAGAGTACTACGACTACGAGCTGAGGTGAATTGCATGCCCATTTGTTTCTGGACAGACACAAGTCATATAGCAACTCCGGGCATCCGCCAAAATAGACACCATGATCTTGGATCAGATTCTGACGCACTCCGACCGTTATGATCAATGACAAGGAACCCGAAGGGTTGATCAACACATCCGCTCAACAAACTCGTTGTTCGTGGTTTTAGAAGTCTAGTCGACGTGGAATCAACCTATTGGGGGGTAGTCAAATTATTTAACATGCAAAATAAATTGATGGAAGTCCACCAATCAGGCATAAGCAAAATACTGGGGTTGACCACTACACCATATTGCGTCAATCGCTGAAATAGTTGATGTAGATGTCGCGTGTGTTCTTCCTCGGAAGCACTTGCTACCAACATATTGTCTATATACGTGTATACGAAGGGTAGACCTCGTATAACTGCGTCAATGAAACGTTGGAAGGTTTGGGCAGCATTCCTAAGACCAAACGGCATCCGAAGAAATTCGAATAATCCGAATGGTGTAGTAATTGCCGTTTTTGGAATGTCTGCCGACGCGACTGGAATCTCGCACAAGATCAATTTTGGAGAAAATGGGCGTCCCGTTGAGTGAACCGGAGAAGTCGTGCAGATGAGGAATCGGGTAATTATCAGAGGTTATGCAGCTATTAAGTGCCCGATAATCTCTGCAAGGGCGACAGTCATCGGCCGTTTTCTTGGGGACCATGTGAAGTGGGGAGGACCAACTACTGCTGGATGGGCGAATGATCCCGCGGTCCATCATGTGTTAAAACCCCTTTTCATCCGCCTTTAAACGATCCGGTCTAAGTCTCCAGGGTCGAGCTGTGTCTGAATGTGATGAGTAATATCATGTTTGATGTGGTTGTCTCGAAACACAGATCGGGTGATGTCAGAGTGCTGCTTGAGGATGTCCGCGTACCGGTTGGTTGTAGGCTGGAAGACAACAGGGCTGATTAACGGCGATCGGGTGGCTATACCACGCACAGTGAGGCCTGTAGTGTTGTCGACTAATCGTCCTCGTTTTACGTCGACTAAGAGGCCGAAATGGTGCAAAAAATCCGCTCTTAAAATAGGGGTTAGTAACTTCAATACTTCAAAAATCCACTGGAATTTACGACGGAATCCCAAGCTTAAAGTAAAGGATTTCTCCCTGAATGGTGGGATAGGGGAATGGTTTACGGCCTGTAGCTGTATCGAGGTTGATGCTCGTTTTTCTCGCACCAGTTTCACGGGAATGACGCTGACTTCCGCACCGGTATCCACCAGGAAACGATTACCGGTTGTATGGTCTCTGACGTAAAATGTGTGACTCCTTCGGGCAAGGCCAGGCGTATCGGTCGCTCTTACAAACTGGCTTCCTCGTTTCCCGATGGTGAAGGGGTCGACTGTTGATATGAACAGGGATTCTCACACTTGCGTGCCTTTTCACCGAATCGTTGGTGGTAGTAACAATAACTGCCAAGTCGATCCCGACTACGAGATCGGCGACGGCCAAAGTGTTGATTGTTGTTCTGTTGTGGTTGGTTCCTAGTGAAGGTTTGTAAGGTGTTTTCTTCGTTTAGATGTGCAAGGTCCTATAGGTCACCCAAATATTCGTCCACAATTTTCCCAAGGCACAAACGACGCGAGACAAATGAGTCAAATGCTACAAAAGAGTCCGGCGCAAAAGCCACGAGGAGGGCTTGTTTTACCTGCTGTAAATCCTCCCTCTGGTCGCGGGTTAACCGTCGGTATACTGACAGAGCCTACCTCTCAGCCTGAGTGGTAGAACCCGTTCGACGTTGTCAACAACACACATTTCACACACCAGCTCCACCTGTTCCAACCATTCTGGCACTGTGTGGTCGGATGAGATGCCATGAAATTCGGGAATCAGCCGAATGTCAAACGCTTTGCATGCCATTTGCGTTTGGTTACTCGTATGCCAAAATAGCTTGTTCGTAGTTTTAGAAGTCTAGTCGACGTGAAATCAACCTATTGGGAGTGGGGTAGTCAAATTATTTAACACGCAAAATAAATTGATGGATGTTCACCAATCAGACATAAGCAAAATACTGTTTATTTCCCTAGCTAGTTACTCTCATCGTCAACAACCATCATTTTTTCCCAATTATTCCATACAATAAGTTCCTTCATCCCCCAACCATGCTACAATCACCAAAATGACTCATTCGCTCCATGAAAACCCTACTTAAAACCTGACGAAATGAAATGGCATATATACAGCGAGTGAAAGGACGATGGGGGATTGGAGAAAAAGGCCCCAGAGTAAACAAAACATAAACCCGGTTGGTTTCCCTCCCATCCCCTCTTCTATGTTGCGGAGAGTCGACTGTTTTCTGGTACCTGGATAGGGCCCAAAAACAAGATGAAACTATCTCTATAGGGGAAGGACCTAAAACTACACGGGATAAAAGGACAAACGGAAAAGGGGGTCGGTCAGGAAAAGGAAATGAGCATGGAATACAGAAATATACGACCAAGATCCTAAAAAAAAAGGTCCGGGACTCACAAGTGGTAGAAGGGTAAGAAAAAGAAACTGGGAGTGGGGAGGATCTTGAGGGGAACTAACATCTAAATGGTGGGGACAATGACACACATCACCGCACTAGCTAGGGGGTCAAGAGATCCTAAGAAAATCGTAAACTTCCTACTTACCCGGGGGGGGGGTCCCGAAGGACCCGGACCATCGTCACCATGCGCAGGCAGAGGAGGGAAGGATAACTCCAACGTTGCCCCCTTGCATGCTGAATGTTATGCGATCCATGCGTCTTCTATCGCATCTAATCTTGACCCTAAGCTGATGCCTAAAGAACAAGATCAGATCACGATAAGAAAAGTTTGCACCCTCATACAATCCCTAGTTTCGCTTCTGCCTAATCCCCATTCTAGCCACGGCTACGATCACGAGAAACACCACACGCTTCTCACCCTGAAACGGAGGGTTAACATTGCCCACAACGTAACCAACGTCGAGCAGCACGAGCTCTCTAGGGCTGATGCGAGCTGTCCACTCCTCGACGTGGCTCCAGAACGAGCGAACCCGCTCGCAGTAGTAGAAGGCGTGCAAAGCCGTTTCCTCTAGGCCACCGTCGCAGTGGGGGCAGTCTGGCATATCTGCTATGCACGCTCTGTAAGCCCAGTCGTTGAGGCCCAACGCGTTTCGAGCTAGCCGCCAGGTGAGCGAGAACTCGGAGTTGTTCCAGAAGTCCGAACCCGATGCCCACTTCCACTGAGAGCGAATCTCCTCCGCCGATCAGCCGAGTCGCTCCACTAGAGGATCCGAGGCGGAACCCACCACTAACCCTCTATATAACTCCTTACGAGTCCATGAGAGGTCACTGGACCGAGAAAGATTTCGAAGGGCCCCGCGGCACTCGATGACGAATGGTAGCTCGTCCCTTGGCCTACGACGGCCTTCAGCCTTGGGACACAACCTCAGGTCACGGAAGGCGACTCTCACCTTGAGGCTCCACACCGCGTCCGTCGTCAACGATCGGCCCAGGTAAGCCAGTTTCTCGGCGAGCCGGTGGCTCTCGAGATCCGGCATCCCAAGACCCCCATCGCGAGGACGTTGATAGCAGACCTGCCTACGGACCAACGGGCTTCGACCTTTCCAAAGAAGCTTGAAAAGGGATTGTATCAGCGCTGCCCGATGATCCTTAGGCAGAGGAAGTACGGACAAATGGTAAAGGATCAAGGGGAAGATGTGCACGGCGCACACCTTCGAAGCCAGGCAACCACCTGTGCTTCTACCTTAGCCAGTACTTCCAACCAATTTCGCTCCAGCTGGAGGCCGAGCCCGAACCACACCCCAAGGATGCGGACAGGACCGACAATCCAACGGAAGGGCCCTGGCAGGGGAACGCTACCCCGCCAGGCACCCAACCGCAAGCCTTCGCTCTTGTCAAAGTTGATCTTGGTACCTGCTACCTTTTCGTATCTCGCGACTGCCTCCTTCACAGCCACTATGTCCCGACGCCTGGACACAAAGACCGTGATATCATCGGCGAACGCGGAAATTTTGGCTCGGACGCTGCCGCTTGGCAAGATTCCGCGCAGGGCCGGACGAGCTCCTCCATCCCGAAGCCTTTGGAGCAGGGGCTCCAAAGCAAGAACATAGAGAATAAGGGACAAGGGGCAGCTTTGCTGGACTGACCGCTCGATCGCAAAAGCCCCCGAACACCTCCCGTTCACCTGCACCACCCACTGTGGGTTATGGTACAGAATGCTAATCCATTTGCGGAACTCCGGTTTGAATCCGGCGGTCTCCAAAACCGCCGCCAAGAACCGGTTGTCCACCCTATCGAAGGCCTTGGACTGATCTAAATTGATCAGCGCAGCTTTAGTGTCGTCTTTTATCCCCTCTAGGATTTCGCGCACCAAGTGCAAGTTGTCTCTGATCGATCTTCCCTTCACAGCGTAGTTCTGCTCAGAGCCGATCAGATCACTGATGACAAGCTGCAAACGGTTCGCCCAGACCCGGGCCAAAATCTTTAACTCTGTGTTAAGCCGAGTTATGGGCCTGTAATCATCTAGTTCCCCCCGAACATGCCTGCCTTCTTTCTTCAGCAATGTGATCACACCCTTGGTAATGCTACCAGGGATGGCTCCCTGGGCAAGCCAATGGTTGAACACATTCGTCAGAATAGGGGCAAACATGTGCGACATCCTCAAGTACACTTCGTTGGGTAAACCATCCAGTCCAGGTGACTTGTTAAGGCCGACCTGCTTCAACGCACTACGGACTTCCCATTCAGTAACCGCACCCTCGCAACTAGCTGCTTCCGCCTCCCCAAGGCGGGGGAGTCGGCTAAATAGTTACGAAACTCCTGAGCCTGGAGTCAGGACAGCGGGCAAAGCGATCTCGAAAGTGTGTCCGGAAAGCCTCGCGAATCTCGATCTCAACACGCGCCTGTCCGGGGCGTTAACGCACTCGATGTACCGACAAGGGAACCTTCTCAACTCTTCCTTACGCATAAATGCGTTACATTTCACGGCTTCGTTCAGAACATTTTTTAGCCTATTTCTAACTACGAAACCCTTGTAACGCTCGCTAGCCTCGCGCTCAAGGTCCCCCTTAGCTAGATCTATGCCTACGGAGTCCCCACTTCCACTGCCCGGGAAAGTCTATCTTCTAAGGATTTCGCCTTTTTAGCCCTATCAAGAGCGAGCTGTTGGCTGTATTTGATGGCGAAATACCTAAGCCTATACTTAAGGGATACCCACCACTTATTCCCAAAAACTGCCCCCACTAACGCCCGCTGAATTAGGTTTTCCAGCCGCATCCGGAAGTCTCATATCTCCAGTAAGGAGGTATTGAACTTCCAGTAGCTGGCCAGACTAGGCCTATTAGCTAACCGCAGACTGACCCTTACAAGTTTATGGCCAGACCGCCCTAACCGGTGGAACGTGGGACAAGCAACTAGGTCACTGTCAGCTCTACTCACTAACGCTCTGTCCAGGTAAGACCGGACCTGACCAGAGGGCGAACTTCCAATCCACGTCCACATCTCTCTCTCTCTCTCTCTCTCTCTCTCTCTCTCTCTCTCTCTCTCTCTCTCTCTCTCTCTCTGGGTGATCCAGACGGTACCTGTCGATCAAATCGAACTCAGTCAAAAAGTCGGACAGGCCGCTGTCGCACCTTGCCAACCCGCTAACACCCCGACCGGCCCTATCTATATCGGGGTCAAGGATCGCATTCCAATCCCCCACTAGAACAGTCCGCTTCGAGGCATCCAAGAACGACCCCACCGCCGAAGGAAGGGGCGTCTCTCCGCAGCAGAATTAGGCGCATGAAATGCAGCTATCCGAAACTCGAAGGTTTTCACGGCAACATCAGCCACTAGCAGCCGGCCCCCGTCACCTGCAAAGACAACATTAACAATCGCATTAAGGCTGCGTCCAACTAGCAGAGAGACCCCAGTGCTGAGGCGTCTGCCGAATGCTAAATAAACGACAAAGTCATCCTTCAGCACCCGACAGTCCACCTCGCAAATGAAGTGAGTCTCCTGCATCACAGCGACATCCACACACAGGATCGAGTGTTCCGCAAGCAAGTGCGCTCACTTGCTTGCATCCCTCAGTCCCCTCGCATTTAGACTAGCAACGTTCGCAGGCTAACGGACGAAGGTGGTCACCATGAGTGCACTCCTGAAGTTGGCCGGGTTGCAAACCTTTTTTTCTTTTATCTTTTCCAGGTCCAGCAGTGGCTTCAGTGACTTCCGGAGTTGGTAATCCGTCACGGATTCCAGCCCGACAGTACACAGAGCCACTGCCTTCCTGCACTGTTCGTTGGTCAGGTCTTGGTTGGCTGCCTTAGCTTGCCGCCGAGATCGATTCGGTGCAGAATCTGCTGTCGCTGGTTCTGTCGCTGCAGGAGTCACTGCTGGAAACAATTCCGGAGTTTAAAGAGGGAAGGGATAAAGTCCTCGGAATATTTTTTGGAGAAAGTCTCTCATGGGACTGAGATCTTGCCATATGCAAGATTTGGTGGGTGGGGCGGATGATGTAACAGTTCAGGAGATTGTGGGGATTGTGATGGTTGTAGAGATTGTGGGGGTTGAGAGCATTGTTGTTCAGGGGGAGCATGTTGTGGAATGCGGTATTGAGGGGTAGGTGGTGGCGGAAGTGGTGGTGGAGGAAGAGGTAGTTGAGGAGCAGGTGGTAAAGGAAGAAGTGGTGGAGGAAATGATAACAAAGGAGGTGGGAATGGTAAATGCAGTGGGGCTTGTTGAGGAAGAGGTTTTTGTGGAAAGGCATTAGAAGGGCCTTCTAGGGGATCCTTAGTGCAGGGTGGCCCTGAACACACTTTCTTGGCGGCTCCCCCTCCGCTGCTCCTTCTCCTCTTCAGATTTGTGGTTGTCTCCATTGGAGTTTCTTATGCTTCTGGAGTGGTGGGAACTGATGTGGTGGGAACTGGTTTGCTCTTGGCTTTCTTTCTAGCCTTGATTGCAGGAGGATGCTCTGTGATGTGAGCGGGAATGGGCGCTGTCACCAACTTGTGTATGAATACTGCTGGTGTTGTTACTTTTGCAGAGGCTGGCTCCATGTCTTTTGCAGGAGAGGCGGTTGCGGACTTATTCGCCGCTTTTTTCGGGGATTTCTTTTTTTTTTTTTTTTTTCGGGTGACTTCAATCCAATCCTCCGCTTTCTTTGGCTGGGCCTGGTCCACTGATGGTGGCTATGGAAACTGTTGTTTCTACGGTTTCTACGGTTTCTGTGGCAGCTGCAGCAGCTGGAGCTTTTGCATAAGTATTGGCATGGGACGCCTGCTTTCCGTATCAAGTCTTTGAACCCTTCCTTCTTCAGTCCGACAAGCCGCCTTGATCTTAAATCCGTGACCACTAGCGAGACAATTCTCGCTTCCATCTTCTGAAGGATTTCCGGGATGGGCAAGATCTCATTGCCTTTGAAGTAGTCGGCATATTTTCCAAACCGGTCCTTCTCGTAATCCTCTGGCAATGGTGACGGATTTTCGGGTTTAGATTTCTGCCCTGGTGGAATTGGGCTCCCTGACTCCGAAGGAAGTGATGGCCAGTTAGAGCCAATTAAACTCGTTACTTGTGTTTCTTGTGTTTCTTGAGTTTCTTCCGACTGCTTCGGGAGGGCCTCATTTTCTGGTTTGTCAGTATTTGATTTCGGTGGAACATTGTGGCGAGACGGGCTAGAGGGTTTTGAAATATGAGAAGAAGAACCCTCCATGATTGCAAAAACTAGCAATCAGGAGGGTCAACGAAATTTTAGATGAGAAAAAACGGGATGGGACCTCACTAGAAACAAAAAAGAAATAAAATGCCAACTAGAAAAAAGAAAAGAGTGGGGGGGGAAATACCGCTCCACAACATGCAATTTTTCGTGTCAATAGTTCAATGATGAAAAACCAATGTAATAAAACAGTCCAGATAATTAAAGAAAATGATAAAAAACGGCAAAAAACGCTGTAACCAAAACGATTAGTATAACAACAGGATAACAAAGAGTAATCTAAGCAATTCAGACTAACCTTCTCACATGTGAGATCAGTTCTGACACACAAGTAAGCCAAGGATACAACGCTATAAGACGCTGAAACAAGTAATAAGCGAAAAACTGCTCTTCTTTTTTCACCTCAAACTTAGTTTCTTATATGCTCATTAAATCTCGCCACTTCACGTGGGCTTATCACGTTCTCCTCCATAAAACAGAGCTGTTCGAATGAGAGAGCAGCGGTGATTGTCTGCTGGCTGGAGTAAAGACATCGGCTGTTGGGTTGGCCTGAAGCTGTACGTCTTTGGCAGCTGCTATCGATAAGGCCTTAGTTGTAGTGCTATGACCAGAAGAGGTACGGATACCTTCCTCGCGCACCGGCTGTCTCAGCCGAAATGTGTGTATCTATCTCTGCCTCTCTCCAGACAGGACTTGAAACAAGATCAAATGACCCGAAGGTCGAATTATAGTGGGGATTAGGGGGGGAAGGTCGGGAACTTGCCGAGGTTCGAGCCCTGCTGGACTATGCTGTTCATCGGCCCACTTAGTGCAATGTGGGCCTGATGAGCCAGGCTAGACATGAACCCAAACATGGGTCCAGGCACAGATGCCTGATAATAGCTTAAACTGGACCAAGAGGTCCATTAGTATACAAAGGTGTCAAAAGTGTCAATAATGCAGCTCATCCACCCGAAGGTGGCCCAGCCGAAGCCACAAGACTGCCATTGAGCGTTAACAGTCTGGCAGGGATGCCAGACAGGACGCAGAAAAGCCCCTACACGAAGCACAGTAGAATGTGTCTGTGTCGTTGACTGTAAAAGTTATATAGTGGTACTATTTACCAAACCCCTCCGCTCGGGCAGGATATGACACAAGGTCAATTTTTAAGCGGAGTTTAACAGGTTTGAATTCAGAGTTTTCCTTCTCCTAGACTAGTTGCCTCACCAAGGCTGAAGAACCTAGTCCGTCCTACTATTTATCCATAGCTGGAGGGAGAATAAGGGGGTTCATACCTTTCCCAACGGTATTTGCCCGAAAGTGAACGTAATAGCGCGACTGGAGTACGAACTCGCGTACTACGATTCCGCAGTTCATCGCTTTAACCATTACACCACGAGTTATATAGTGGTAGGCGCTGCTTCTCTACTGGGCCGAGTGAAAAGGCTTCTGTGTACAGGAAATTCCTTTATTAAAGTATTAAAGTAACAATGAAATACTTCATTGTACTTTGATGAAGTATTTTATCCTTTGGTTAAGAATTTGTTCCCGAAAGACCGGCAGAATTAATACCTTTTGACGAATGGTTAGTGTGTTAGTAACAAAAGTTTGCTTCGAGAACGTAAGCATGTTGTTTTGTTGTCTAACGTAACGGGTGACTCAGCGTTTTCTCAAAACCTAGACTCCGTCCTGGAGAATGAGACGCACAAAGTTCTTTGGGATTTTGAGATACAAACGAATCATCTAATCTCGGCCAGACAACTAGATGTAGAGATAGTTAACAAAAAAAGAGAACTTGCCGAATAGTCGACTTGGACGTCCTGGCGGACCACAGAGTAAAAATCAAAGAAAATGAAAAAAGAGACAAGTGCTTGGACTTTTTCAGAGAACTAAAAAAAGCTATGAAACATGTATGTGACGGTAATACCAATTGTTATTCGTGTGCTTGGAACAATCCTCAAAGGCTTAGCAAGGAGGGTGAAAGAGTTGGAAATCGGAAGACGAGCAGAGACCATTCAAACTATAGCATTGTTAAGATTGGACAGAATAGTGAGAAGTCAATAATAATGATAATAATTTTGACATACAAACGGATGACCTAATCTCTGCCAGACGACCAGACCTTATAATATTTGTTGTGTAGCAAAAAGAATTTCGTATTTTTGTTTGGCGCGTAATTTAATTCGACCGTTAGGGTCGATGCATAATTTCACCCAATCAGGATGACTTATCCTATTCAACTCGGACCATCTTTCCGGGCAGCACAAATTGGGGAAGCCGTCAAACACTTCTCCTCTTTTCGGAGAACTCCTTCGTTCAGAACAGACGTCTTACTGTCTGCTCTTCAATAATAGCAGCATCATACCACCATGAGGGAAGCAGTCTAATTTATGGACCCCTTGCGTCTATTTCTCTTAGACCAAGGGTTCCCAGTTGAATATGAATTAGATGAATTCAATACGCCACACACAGGAACAACTTTACGTCACTCCAAAATTGGCTATGTCGACTGAGATGCAAAATTCCGCTCCGACACCTAGCTACTTCTTCACTGGGCAACATTTTCTAGAGACATTTACGCTTCTCTCCGAAACAACCAGAACCACAAAATCACGGTGACTACAATCGTTTCTGTCCTCAAACAGCAAACACGACTTTTGCTACACTATGGCGAACATATCTCCCTCAACAATGCCTTAACCTAACGACGCACTTTTCGCTCAGGCATTTAGCTGCTAAAATGCTTTCTTCACTCCATAACAACTTCATTTCGTTCCGTTACTTCTTTCCTTCTTACGAGACTTGCAGCATAAACGTAAACTCTTTATTCCATGCTGCCATTAAAAACCTTCATACAAAACCCAACGGTATCTTCGTCTGCTTACTTCTTCATCCTCCTATATTCACAAACAACAATTAGCGAGGGAATAACACACGCGCAAGAATACATTTCTTTGCTGAAAACAATGGTAACAAACATTCCCTCTCACTAAAGTTGGAATTACTTTATTGTAATGGCAACATCTTCTTGGAAGGGACTTTTATGGTTATGATCGCTGGAAGAAAATGGTAAGATTTTTTGAACTGACACCGCCTGCTGAGAGAATAAGTCTTTTGTGTTGAATCCACGGAGCAGAAAAGACGTGAATTTTGTAGTCCTGTGAATTTTCGCAGGATGTGCTGTTTTTAAATATTGCTCTTCCCTACAGTTAAGGGAAAATTGTGAATAAGGAGTAAATCCCTTTTGAGACTTTTGCTGCTGTGCTGGGCCTCTCCAGGAGAAATATGCTCTTACCAATATCTGTGAATTTGTGCTCACTCGGCTTGGGCTACGTGGTGTTCCAAAACTACTCTGCTCTTCTGTATTCTTCGAGGCGAAATGTGCTGTTTCCTGTCAGACAATTTGTGCTATCTCGACCTTAACCATGAGGTGTCCATTTAAATTTGCTGTCCTATACAAGTGTTGAAAGAATTGCTGAATGAACTAATATGTCTGCATTATTCGATGTATTCTTGATGGAAAAGTGAACAGGTTTTCCCAAGAAATGTTTTTCGTCTAAGAGACTCTTCCAAATCTTTTTTCTGAGTCATAAGTACCAGCTACTTTGTTCGTTGAAGGCATCAGTTCCTTGTATTTATGAGTCACCCAGTGTTTTTTCAAAACAATTTGTATCATTGTTACTTGATTAAGTTTTTTTGACTGGTTGCTAAAATAGCAATTAATTTCAGCATCTAGTGTTTTTCTTCAAAACTTTGTAACTCCTTTTTTATTTATTTTCATTTACTTGGTAATAAATAGTTCTTAGTTGTACGCACTGGCACATTTGTCTTTTTATTTTTTCCTTTCTTTTTTTTTTAAAGGGCTGTTTTATTTTCATGAAAAGAAATCGTTTTTTTTATAAAAATTAATTCTTTTATTATAAAAAAAAAAGAGAACTTGCCAAATTGTGGACTTTGCTGTCCTGACTGACCACAGAGTAAAATTGAAAGAAAACGAAAAGGAGGATAAGTACCTGAACCTTGCTAGGGAATTGAAAAACTGTGGAGCATGAAAGTGGGGGTTGATTCTCTTGGTGTCAAAGGATTGGTACAGAGACTGGAGGACTTGGAAACAAGACGACAAGTGGAAACCATCGAAAATACAGCATTTGTGAGATCGGCCAGAATTCTGAGAAGAGTCCTAGAGACTTGAAGAGACTTGTTGTCAATCGCTGGTGTGAAAATCTCGAAAAGTAGTAGTAGTAGTAGTAGACGACAATGTTTTAACCAAAACAAAATATGGGGATTTTAGCGATAGGAATGTTTGTTATTGTTTTCAGCGAAGAAATGTATTCTTGCGCGTATGTGTAATTCCCTCGCTAATTGTTGTAAAATAAAGGAGGAGGATGAAGGAGTAAGCAGACGAAGATGTCGTAAGGTTTTATGTGAAGGCAGCATGGAATAAAGAGTTTATGTGCAGCAACCGGCCTGCGAACGTAAACAGATCGGATTACTCCTTCGCCCAATAAAAATAACATCCGGGCACGGCCGGAAATGACTACGCCCTTTTTCGACTCTAACCGTCCGTTACAGCTAAGAAAGGGATAAATTAACATTTATCAACATTTGCAAAACACTTCTGCCAAAAATAATTCTATAAAAATGGAGGTAATACTCATCGCTAGCCTATACGGGACTATAGAAGTACTTTTCTACGTCCATTTTTTAGAGAAGAACTTTCTATTCACGTGGCGCGACAGAAGTGGAGTTCCCTTTCTTCCATATGAAAAAGGCTTCAGGAGGTCCCCGCTCTTTTTTAGGGTGTTTGTGACCTTTCCTCTCCAGTTGTAGGGTTGCATTCAGTAGACCGTCTTACATCTGGGCGGTTCTGCTGGGTGTGCCTCGGCACTGGAGATTTCCTCCGGACTCAGGGGGCCACCCTCAGGCTTTTACCCCCTTCGGGGGGGGGTTATTACCTGGCACCTAAGGCGCCCCAAAAAGGGGAATGCCGACGGGGCCGAAGGTATTTTTGGCCTTGCCGAACGCGTGTGGGCTTCGGCCCTGCGACCGGACCCACCTCAAAAACGGCCTTGTGCCATATTCGTGCGTTGGTGGGACAGAACTATATATAATAGAGGTCCCCGCTATTTTTTAGGGTGTTTGTGACCTTTCCTTTCCTGTTGTTGGGTTGCATTCGGTAGGCCGTTTTATCTCTGGGCGGTACTGCCGGGTGTGCCTCGGCACTGGAGATTTCCTCCGGCCTCAAGGGGCCACCCCCCAGGCTTTTACCCCCTTCGGGGGGGGGTTATTGCATGGCGCCTGAGGCGCCCCAAAAAGGGGAATACCGACGGGGCCGAAGGTATTTTTGGCCGGACCCACCTTAAAAACGGCCTTGTGCCATATTAGTGCGTTGGTTGGATGCATCGATAAATAACAGAGGTCCCCTCGGACTTTCTCAAAACCTATGTAGGGCACTAGACCTTGGTGTCTAGTTCAAGCCATAACCCGGCATACGTGCCCGGACCCACATTTGGGTTCGTGAAACTGCTTGCCTCATCAGACTCACATTGCACTAAGTGAGCCGATGAGCAGCAGAGACGAGCAGGGTTCGAGTCTCGGCTCGTTCCCGACCTTCCCTTCCCCTTTATCCCCACTTTAATCGGCCTTCGGCCTTTTGACCATGTGTCAAGCCTTGTCTGGTGGGAGACATTGGCAAATAGTCCCCGCGGACTTTCTCGAAACCTATGTATGGCACTAGACCTTGCTGTCTAATTCAAGCCATAACCCGACATACGTGCCGGGACCCACATTTGGGTTCGTGAAACTGCTTGCCTCACCAGGCTCACATTGCACCAAGTGAGCCGATGAGCAGCATAGACGAGCAGGGTTCGAGTCTCGGCTCGTTTCCGACTTTCCCATCCACTTTATCCCCACTTTAATCGGCCTTCGGGCTTTTGACCATGTGCCAAGTCGTGTCTGGTGGGAGGCAGCGACAAATAAACAGGTCTACGCGGACGCTCTCGGGGGCCACTCGGCTCCACGAGGCTCGGATTCTACGTTATCGTGGTTGCATCCACCTCACCGTCACTTCTAGTGGCAGATTCAACCCTTTTTTTCATCACACTGATATGCTCTTACGGTCCTTTTAAGGTCCATGAGAGTTCACCTTCTGCAGGTCGGTGTATCTCTGACGGTCCTTAACGACCAGTCGAAAAAGACGGCCTGGAGGCAAACTCGAAGAGGACTCACTAAGACCAGCCGGTCTAAACCATCGCTCAGTTCCGCTCGTCCGTTTGGCTGCACAGCGCTAAAGGCACAGGTTAGCCTTTAGTTACCGCCTCACCATCTGCGCAGCGCTAAGATAACGCCAATCTTAGCCTCATCCTCCTGGCCCGTTCGCTCGACAGCGCACAGCTTTCGCGCGAAAAGCCTTAGCTACAGGACAGCTTTGGCGCGAAAAGCCTTAGCTATCGCCCGACCGTACGCACAGCTTTGGCGCGCAAGCCTTAGCCACCGCCTGATACGCCCGCATAGCTTTGGCGCGACAAAGCCATAGCTTCCGTAAATGATACGCCCGCACAGCTATCTGGTACGACAAAGCCATAGCTACCGTAAACGATACGCCCGCACAGCTATCCGGCACGACAAAGCCATAGCTACTGTAAACGATACGCCCGCACAGCTAGGGGCACAACAAAGCCCTAGCTTCATCGATCCACTCACTCGACTACATACATCTTAAAGCTTGGCAAACCTTAGCCACAGTTCCTCGTCCGTTCACTTGGTCCGTAGTACTAAGACACGACTCAGTCTTAGTCATCAACTCGCTCGACTCTACACGACCAAGCTGCCAACACCGATTTCGACCTCGACGCTCCTGCAATGCAGTTCACGTAACGACTCGCAGTTACGGACTGCCCTAGCATTGCAACAACTAGCCCACGTAACGACTCGCTGTTACGGGCTAGCAACCAGATCGACCCCCCCCGGTTAACCCAACGTACTGTCAAAACCGGGATATCGATCTACCGACCACGACGCTCCTGCAGTGCAGTCCACGTAACGATTCGCTGTTACGGACTACACTAGCATTGCACATCTGGACCACGTAACGACTCGCTGTTACGGGCTAGCAACCAAATCGACACGCCCCTCCCCACCCTGGTTAACCCAATGAACTGTCGAAACGGGGACATCGATTTACCAACGACTCGACCGACCTCAGCTTTCCGCTACGATCGTCCAACTGCATTCAACGACTCGACCGATCTCAGCTGCCGGCAACGACCGTCCAACTGCATTCAACGACTCGACCGACCTCAGCTTAACCGCATCAAATATCTAGCTGTATCTCCACGACGACCTACGCCAGCTACCCTAATCGAACGTCCAGCTGCATCCAACGACTCGACCGATCTCAGCTTACCCGCATCAAACATTTAGCTGTATCTCTACGACTCAACCTGCGCCAGCTACCCTCGTCGAACGTCCAGCTGCGTACAACCACGACTCGACCATACCAGCTATCGACGTAACCCATCCTAGCTGAAGACCACATACAACCGCCACGGACATTTACATACACGTTTGTAATTCCGCCAATAAAACCGTCACTTTTATTGTATCTGTTATCTCGCCTTTTGTCCTCCTTCATTGTCTTTGGTTGTCACTTACTCGCACGCAGTAAACCCTAAATTCATTTGTGGAGCCGACACGCTTATCGGCTCCGCAACATATGTTTATGCTGCAAGTCTCGTAAGAAGGAAAGAAGTAACGGAATGAAATGAAGTTGTTATGGAGTGGAGAAAGCATTTTAGCAGCTAAATGCCTGAGCGAAAAGTGTGTCGTTAGGTTAAGGCATTGTTGGATGTGCGAGGGAGACATGTTCGCCATAGTGTAGCAAAAGTCGTGTTTGCTGTTTGAGGAGAGAAACGTTGAAGTCCCCATGATTTTGTGGTTCTAGTTGTTTCGGGGAGAAACGTGAATGTCTCTAGAAAATGTTGCTCAGTGAAGAAGTAGCTAGGTGTCGGAGCGGAATTTTGCATCTCAGTCGACATAGCCAATTTTGGGGTGACGTAAAGTTGTTCCTGTGTGTGGCGTATTGAATTCATCTAATTCATATTCAACTGGGAACCCTTGGTCTAAGAGAAATAGACGCAAGGGGTCCATAAATTAGACTGCTTCCCTCATGGTGGTATGATGCTGCTATTATTGAAGAGCAGACAGTAAGACGTCTGTTCTGAACGAAGAAGTTCTCCGAAAAGGGGAGAAGTGTTTGAAGGCTTCCCCAATTTGTGCTGCCCGGAAAGATGGTCCGAGTTGAATAGGATAAGTCATCCTGATTGGGTGAAATTATGCGTCGACCCTAACGGTCGAATTAAATTACGCGCCAAACAAAAATACGAAATTCTTTCTACTACCGGATATTTCATGAGCTGGGAGCGGTCCAAGTTATCCCACACTTTTTTATGTTCGGCCATGTGAGACAGGTTACGACAAGTCTTAGCAATTTATTCCACCAAAACATCCCTCTATGCTTCGACTAAATAGACTTGAAAGAGGAGCTACATTGTGTACCATACACTTTCAGCGACAACCTTCTGAGTCTAATAAAAGCTTACAAGGTGAGTTGCAATCTTGAGAGAAGATTTATATAAATGCGTAAATTCTAAAAAGATTTCTATTCCAAATGAAATATTAATGATTAATTTCAACTCAAAATACTGGTAACTAATAAAAAAATTAAAAAAAAGGTTCGCAATTTTTGGCTACCAAAGCACTAGCCTAGTCCTTTATTCAGAGGGGACGTTTGATGACTTGCCACCGTTGAGAACTCTCTAAAGAAGGAAACAATTGTTTACAACTTACTAGAGATGGCTGACGACGATTTAGAGGAAATGCGCGCTCTTAGAGGTTTGTCTCTTGTTTTAATTGTTATATCATTACAATATTTTTATGAAACTTGCAAAACATTAGGGTATATTCTTAGAATCCGGCTAGTATTTTCCGTTGCTTTATAAATTGTATTTAAAACGAACAATTTTTTTTCAGTTACTAAAACAACCTTGGTGTAAGATAAAACAATTTTATTGGTTATCGTTTGCATTATTTTCAAAATCTTATCGTTCGTTAAAAAGAAATAAAAATTTTAAAAAGTTAAAGAAAAGTTAACATCTGCCACCCATTTTCTTTTTTGGCTCAGCTGCGCATAAGTCTTGATATTGTGCGTGGCTCCTCACCTTGTGTCATATACTGCCTTGGTGAGAAGTTGGTTAAATATCTATTATTGTTGGGCTGTGGTATTATTAGAAAGAAGAAAGATTGAAGAAAATTAATTTATATATTCATAATGCAATTAGAAGAAAACTCAAACTTGGTTGAATTGTCATTATAAACTTATTTCGGCGAAGAATACCATTATACTCTTCGTCTCATCAGATGAATCCACGTGTTTATTTTGAGGTTGAAAAAAGGCAAATATGGATTACAGTCTATATATGTGTATGGAAAAAAAGAAGAAAGAAAAAAAAAACTATAAATCTAAATTCTCAGGCGAAAGTAAAGGGGGTCAAAACAATCAAGTATTAGAAAAACTAAGAAACCAGAAGGGTGTTCCTGTAAATTAATCCATCCTCATTTGAACAGATTTTTCGTAGTTAGTGGAATTTTATGATTAATGTAAGCTTGTAAACTAAACGATTATCTTTATATACTTTTCCGTTTACTTTTAAATATGTTAATTCCCTCAGCTAATGGGATCATCGTTTTCCTCCTTAAAAAAAAAAATTGGCAGCCACCAGGTGCCTTTCATTAACCAAAAATGGTCAAAGGGAATTAACTACTCCAGAAATTTAAAATCCTTATTTTGAATTAATATTTAAAGTTCCAACACTCTCCTTCTCTACATAAATCCTCCCTCCCATATACCAGTAACTACTGAAATAAATGTTATTATTTCCAATATAAATTATCCAACATCAATATCCTTGCTATTATCTAGATTAGGAACCTCAGTGGCCCCCAGTCAGGATAATTTAGATTTACTTTTATGTCTACATTTAAACACAAGCTTGTTTCATTCATTCAGAAGTAGTCTGTGATCTTTAAAATTAATTATACTAATTTTTTCATTGATACACAAGTTACATCTACCATTGAAGCTATTCACGGTTGAAGACTGCCTGACTATTTTCCACTTTATTTACTAGGTTAGCCACTGATTGAGATTCCTAAAATATATCTATAATAATAGCTATACATCGAGCACTCCCATAGATTTATATGAAATTCCTCATATATTCTATATGCAAATAATCTACACCCACTGTCTTCAGACACTGGTTGGATATTACTGATTTCTCCATACTGTTAGATTTATTTCCATGATTTACTCACACACACACACACACACATATATATATATATATATATATATATATATATATATAAAAGCAAATTATGGAAATCAACAGTATGGAGAAAATAGAAAAACAAAGTATTCCAAATATGATGAATTTATCAAGATGATAAAGTCAATGTTAGAACATTTAGGTTTTTTTAAATTTTCATCAGGACTTTAATGGAGAAAAATTGTTGCTTGAACAACAATAGATGTTTTTATTAAATGGGGAAGATTGGTTTGATTTTATCTACCATTTTAGATTGTTTAATTCAAAATCCAGTTTATTCTTAAATATTAGATATATATAATATGTAAACATGTCAACAAAGTTAAATAGTTCCAAGTTCACTAACAATTCAATTAAATATCAAACATTTGTTTACACACAGTTAAATGATCAAAAAGTTCTATTTTAAACAATTCAGTTTAGTATAAGTCAAAGTTAAATGGTTTCAAGTATTGCTATGTGTCACTCACAATTCAATGTCAGTCATTTGTTTAATCACAGTTAAATGATCAAACATTTCTATTTCAAGCAATTTAATTTAGCATAAGTCATTTGTTTGCACTCAGTTTAAATGTAAAAGAGTTCTATTTGACCCATAGATAGGACCCTATCAGGTACTATCACTGCAGGCTAGAGTGGACTTCAGAGCGATGGCAATGAAAGAGTACTCCACATTCCCCAAAGGTCCAGCATTACTAGAGCCTTAACAGTTAAATTATTTAGTATCATATCCAGGACACTCATTGGTATTCTACAGCCCCAGCTGACAGGGCGGACAGGAGAAGGGAACATATATCGAGAGAAAGACTCATAACTGTTCAATCAGTGCTCTTTTTTGAAAACTAATACATGATTGGCACAGTCAATGATGTTTAAATTTTTTAGAGATACAATAGATTGAAAGATGATAAAAGCATTAATTGTCAGAAAGTTTGATATAATGTAGCTATTATGAACAAATTCACCTAAGAAAGGGGGATAGATTGAAAAACCCGATTGTTTGATTATATGTATATAAACATAGTGACCACGAGAATATGTGAAAGGGTAAAAGTTTGAATAAATTTAACTCATGGGGCTAAAGGAAGTGTCAATATGTATGGAAAGATAATTAATTAAAGTTTGATATATTGTAGCTATTTAGGACTAGATTACCTAAGAAAGAAGAAGATTGAAAAACCTAGGTTGTGTGTTAATAGAGGGTAAAAGTGCACCAGCTTCAAAAATTTGTCTCAGTCTTTTTTTATGAATATGAGCTAACATCATAGCTGTATTAAAATTGAAGTTGTGATTAGTTTCAGATATATGTAGAAAAAGTGTGTTATCAAAATTGCATAACCTAATCATGATTGTGCTCATATAGAAGTGTTTTAAGGTATGTAAAAAAAAATAATAATAAATCTGAACATCCAGCATCATGTTCATTTAAAAAAAGTCTCTGATGATCAAGTTTTTACTTTGAAATTAATTAGACTCGAATAATTATTATTACACATTGCAATAGCCCTCTAAATTAATGCAATACAATAAAATAAAATATGTGTAAATATGTATATACCATACGTTCTAAAAGTAGAAATATGGGTAAAATATTATGTATATTTATTTGATGATTTATGTAAACATAATAAAATTCAATAAATTTGCAATCCAACCAGAAAACTGCACTTTACTAGAATTTGAAAAGTTTTCATTACTTATTTAATGATGAATAAAAAAAAATTCTCTTTAAAATTTCTAAAAATCTTTTTTTATGTTTCTTCACCCACTTAATTTCATATTTTACTTAAGTTTACTTATATAATGAGACTTCCAGTAGATTTATACAAATTAAGGAATATTCATTGGAGAAAAAAATTTTTTTTTTCTTTTCACAATTCCTGACTTGAATTTTGGAATTTAAAAGAGGAGGTACTTGCAATGTACAAAATAGCCCAACCACAAAATTTTATGTTAATTCTATGGTCATATACATAAAGAAAAAAAATTACAGAATTGTAAACTTTAAATTTAGTTTTTTTTCTAATTGAGCAGTTGTATTTAAATAACAAAAATTATATATTGGTTCTTTGATAACACTGGTTAACAACAACTTAGTTGTGTGCATTTTTAGGATGAATCTGATGCACTGAATCCAAAAATCACATTGGTTTTTGCTCAACCAGGTCAAGTTTTTGAGTTATGGCCACATGTCGTTTTTTACATTTTGTTCACATGTACGCGTGTGTGGAGCATTTTAGAAGAAGTTGGTGGGAGTAAAAGGTCATGTCGAATAATTGTTTTCATTGGAAATGATTATTTTAATGACAAGAAGTATTCAGGTCCGATAGTTCTGGGTGATTATGTCGAAAAGGGATCAGTTTGAAGTCATAAAACCTCAAAATCTTTCAAAAATTGGTGCAGCAAAGCATAAAGTTGGTGGATCAAAACTAAGTTAATCGAGCAGCCACCCCAGGAAATGTATAGGGAACTCAACCCGTGCATGTACAGGTGTTTTCACTTCATGTGTGTTGTGGAATTTTTGCATTGTCGTGATGGTGGTGCCAAATATGGAACGCGGTGGACTGTGGTGGCACCAATTTATAACTAATTTGTATCTATTTTTGTTTTGTAGGTGAATGAGATGGCTTCGGCTTATGGTTATGATCAAGGTAATGATCAGCATAAGTGGTTTATTTGTATTGATCTGAAAATGGTGAACTTTTTGTTGGGACAATAGTCTGGCTTCACCAAATACCCATGTTTTCTGTGCATGTGGGATAGTTGGGACTGAACTCAGCATTACATGAAGAAGGACTGGCCTTTGCGGGAGTAATTAGTGCCTTGCAAAGAAAGGAACGTTATCAACGACCCTCTGGTGGACAGAGACAGAATACTCTTCCCACCGCTGCACATCAAGCTCAGCTTAATCAAGCAGTTCACCTAGGCTCTTGACAAGCATGGTGACTGCTTCACTTACTTGTGCCAGGCTTTTCTAGGATTGACCACAGAAGTTGAAAGCTGGCATCTTTGACAGTTCTTCCAGAGTTCGAAAACTCAATGAACGAGGTGGAAGTGGAACTAGAAGCAAGGAAGGCATTTGTTCTGGTAGTGAAGAACTTTCTTGGCGACAATAAGGCCAGAAACTACGCTGAACTTGTCAACAACATGCTGACTGCTTTTAGAAACCTGGGCTGCAACATGAATGTCAAGATGCGCTACCTTTTTTCACATATGGACCGGTTTCCTGGAAACCTGGGTTCAATGAGTGACAAGCAGGGGGAGAGATTCCATCAGGACCTGAAAGAGATGGAGACTAGGTATTAGGCTCACTGGGATGCAGTCATGATGGCTGACTACTGTTGGAATCTGAAGAGAGACTTCTCTGCCACTAAGCATTTCAGGAGTTCAAAGAAATGGGAGCTCAAGCCCTGAAGTTTGAACAATGGTGAAGCAACATGCAATTTATGTGTACTTACCTTTATCAATGCCCACCATTCAGTTTACAGTAATCAATGTTTCTATCAGGTAATTAATATATGTTGTTGGCAAAACATTTTTTCTCTTAAAAACATATTTAGGATGATATGAGTTGACAAAAATCAGCAGATAATGCCACAAAAATGTAATCGATTTTGTCACAAGATCTGATTTTTTTTTTCAAATCAACTAAACACAAAAACCTGACCTGATGGAGAGAAACAGATGCCATTTCCTGATTCAGCAGTGCAAAAATATCCTAAATCAGTTGTAGAAATCTAAACAACATACAAAAAGTAAAAAATTGTTGCCCAGTGTAATGAGTTGTTAAGAGTTGTTGCCCTTACTCTATGGCATACACCCACACCTAGAATGTACCCTACTTTTGAAACCCATAAAATTGTCTCTTTTCCTTAAATATCACAACAACTATAGACAATAACTCTGCAACATATCAGTTGTTGGGGAGGGAAAGGCTAAAGAAATATAGCAGGTTGGCAAATTGATGATGTAGTTTTTAAATGTTACTGTTCAATAAAAAAAATGATAAAGTAAATGACTGAAACTTACTGGAGAATAAATGTTAATACATGTCTATATGATTTTTTTCTACATTATCAAATAAATTTTCTTTGTTTTGCTATTCTTTACAAGCCCCAGACTGAAAAATAAATTAAGATACTGCGCTCTTTAGCATTTTTTTTTCATTTGCTTAAAAAGACATATATATACACATTAAACTTTTTAAAAGATTTAATATTGTTAATTATTTGGTAATGTCGAAAATTCTTTTCATTATTCTTTCCTTATCATGCCTTGACTGGAATTTTGTCTTTAAAATTCTAACAATGCTGAATTTTTTAAATACATGGATATAATAAAAAAAATATGAACCTAAGTAATTCTTAATTGTGTGTGTGTGGTTAATATATGGAAGTATTGAAAATTCTCTTCTATCAACTTGTATGGTAAGAAAGGCAAAAAATGGCATTTGTGGTGACTTGATTTTATTAATATTTCCTTCATTAAAATAACATTTTTGTAAAATCTTCTTTAGATCATGAAATTTAGAGTTTATAAACCAGAAGCACATGCATCCTTCTACAAAATTTAAAAGAAAACTAATTAAAAATTTGAGAAATTTTAGAATTAACTGGTGGCTCAGTTGTAGAGTTTCGGCACTGTAATCTATGGTAGCTAATTCAATCTGTATACACTGTTGATGAGACCTAATAAGGTTGAAATAGCTGTCCAGTGTTTCCGTATGTCATGTGTAGGTGTTCGCCGAATTTTCCGGTCATGGTACAAGGCTCATTAAATAAGTTTCCAGACTTTTTTCGTATGGGCACTTTTATTGATAGTACACACATGAAACTGTAGTCTCCTTCAAAGTAATCTCCTCCAGTTGCAATGTACTTGTACCATTCCAACATCTTCTGGAAGGCCCCATGGAAGTTCTCTTGTGTAAGCGTGTCAATGACCTTTGTCACAGCCTCTTTCATTTCCTTAATTGTCTCATAATGACAGTCTCTGAGCTTAGGGAATAAGCAAAAGTCACAGGGAGCGAGGTCTGGACTATAGCGAGGGTGAGGAACTGTCTTGATGCCCATCTGGTCAAATAGTCTGTGACAAGGATGGAGTTGTGGACTGATGCATTGTCCTGGTGGAAATGCCACTGACCTGATTTGAAGAGTGCTGGCCTCTTCCAATGGAATCTCTTCCTGAACTCCCTTAAAACCTCAACATAGTATTCCTTGTTGATTGTCTGTTCAGTGGGAACCTAGTGCATGTAGATCATGCAAGTGCTGTCAAAAAAAGGGATCATCAAAAGTTTGTGGGTGGATTTGCTCTGCTGGCCTTCTTGGGTCTGGGAGAGCTAGCATGCTTCCACTGGGAACTCTGTCTTTTGGTCTCTGGGTCATAGCAGTAGATCCAGCTTTCATTGCAGGTCACCAGAGCATCAAGAACTGCAGGATCTGAATTGATCAGCTCAACCATCTCCCTGATGTCATGACTATGTCTTTCTTTCTAATCTTCTCTGAGCACCCTTGGGACAAACTTTGCACAAATCTTCCGCATATTCAGTTCCTCGCAAATAATTTATGTACAGTTCCCACACTGACATCAAACTGTGCATTTATTGTCTCTATAGACACACAACGGTCCTTATCCATGAAATTCTTTATTTGGCCAATCAACTCTGGTGTTCTGACTTTCTTACTCCTCCCACACTTCTCATCATCCCTCACAGACACCCTGCCTTCCTTGAATCTCTTATGCCACTCAAAAACTGATGCTCGATTCATGCAAGATGCTCCAAAAGCAGTCTGAAGGATTCCATATGTTTCTCTGGCATTTTTTCCAAGTTTAAAACAGAATTTTATTGCATATCGTTCTTCTAAAGTGTCCTCACGTCCAGATTGCATTTTTGAAATTCACCAGCTGTGACAATCGGGCTTTAGTAGGGTGTATTCCAATTGCTGCTGTAGCTGTTCATTTGAACCTGAAATCATGAGAATTGGTCAGTTATCTCATAAGATGTATAGCAATAACATACTGAATTTTGAAGAGTCTATGACCATTTTAAAAGCCTGTACAAAAAATCTGGAAACTTATTGAAGGCACCTCATAATTCAATTCCCTTTATTTCTTAGCCCAAATGAGAGATCACCAATATAATCATTCATTCAAATTCACAAGCTGTATCCAGAAAACTTTTTGCCTTTTAGAAAGAAATAGATGACTGAACTAGGAAATTCTTGTCTGAATTTCTATGTAAGAAAATATTATATGCTGTTGTACTTGAACTTGTGTCTTTATTTTGGTTGTTGTTACAGCCAATATATTTCAGCTGTTATACTCTCAACCCTTTTTCAGCTTGGCTCTTATAGTGCTAAAAGCTTGCCAATTATAACAGACATCTGAAGAAAGAGGAGAATACAATGGTCAAATGTTGTCAATATCAATCACAAGCTGACCACACTAATTTAAGTACATTAGTGTCTTATAGAAGATTTTTAATGGTTACAAATTTTGTTGGGCATTTTTTTCTTGCTGACTAAAAAGTTGAAAGAAATGTTTGTTTTTTTTTTCTGGAGGAACTCTGAAAAAAAATTAAAGTTTCAAAAAATGAATATGTCATTTTGGGCATGAAACAGAATTTTGACATTCTATCCTTTGATTGGCTTGAATAGATGAGTGATATTTGAATTTTTTGTGCTGCTATTCACATTTGCATAGATTTATGCAAGTGAAAATAGAATAAAACTACCCTCCACACATCAATTAGTATTATGTTTTGGTATAATATAGACATTAAACAAAATAAACATTACTAGTCAGAAAATATGTTTATTTCTACTGTAATACAAATAAAATTTCCTAATATCATATCTATTTGAAATTTTGCCTTTTCTCTGAGTTTCTAGACTTGTTAATCCCTAAGTTTTTTCTTTATTACAGTTTAATTACTGGTAACCTGAAGTCTGTTTCAGCAGTTGGGATTAACTTTGAGTTCATGCCTATTAATGTTTTATTGTTATTTTCACAGCAGCTCATGCTTATAAGGTGTCTCATGGATCAAGTTCAAGTAAATTGAAACCGGAATTCTCTGGCCTCCAGAATGCACCAAAAAACAGTAGGTCTTTCTTTCATTTAAGAGTAGGGCTGAGAGTTATATGTTGACTTATTGTTTTCAATTGTTTTATTAATTTAAGATAATATTTGTCTACCAGAAAATATTGAAAATAACATTTTTACTTTATAAATTACCACACAGAGCATAATGCACAATAAAAAGAACTAGATGAAATTTCTACTGCTATTGTGCTATTTTTCATTTAATAAAAAGATATACACCTGGTTCACACTGATTGACTACTTCATTTACTAATCACTCACACTTACAACCAGTATCAAAGACCTGCCAACAATGGAGAGAGGGGGAGTGAGGTACTACAATTCTGATATACGTAGAAATATGAATACTGCTTCACATAATTTGGTACATTTAGTATAATGTTTATTATCTTAGGAAATGAAATTGGTGACCCTAATTCAAATCACTTTATTTTGCACTCATGCTCTTGGAGACAGTATGAATTCTTTTGTCCCCCTGTCCCAACTATGGCTTAATATTAGGATGGACTGGGTTCTTTAGCTTTGGTCAGTCAACCAGTCTAGAAGAGGGAAAACTAAATTCAAACCTGTTGTAGTCTGGAAAAAAAGATTGACCTTGTATCACATCCTGCCTGTGGAGGAGAATATAAATTGTTTTTCTACTGAATGTCATTATTGCTTCCAATAATTGTGGTGGTTTGCTTTAATTCAATCATGTAAAAAATTAATATGAGTGAAGAAAATTATTGCCTACCTATGATAACAAATCCAGATTATTTCAGCATAGATAAAAATGATAATTGAAATAAATACAATTCTTAAAAAACACTTTAAGTTTGAAAATTAACAGAATGCTGAAAAACAACAATGTGGCAAAAGTTTGTGGTGCACACAATTGTATGAAACCTTAAAAAAAAAATTTGAAACCACACTATGATAATGTTGTAAAACAATTCATAATTTGATGAACATAGTATGGAAATGTTCTTAGAATACAATAGATGGTGCAAATGTGATAGTATAAACAATATCCAAAGATACTAGAGTGAGTCAAAAATTTTGCATTATTTTGTTATGTACTAGTTTATAACAAGTGTATCACATGACTGAAGGAGGTCAAGCCATAGTAGGTGCTTGCTGCAGTTGGTAGTTTTTTGGTAGTTGGTGTGCTAACACACTGTGCATTGTTTCACTCTGTGTGTGGTTTTTAAACCACACAGATGAACATGCAACATAGTTTCATTTGGGGACTTATGCTTTATGGGTGTCCAACTGAGCCATAACTGAGTGGAAGCAACCAAAAATATTTATGCAAAAGGTGAAGGCGCAGTTGATCACAGTATGGTTACCAGATGATTCAAGAAATTTTGCTCAAGTTGCAAGAATCTTGATAAAAGCTAAAACTGGATTCTGCTACTGTGTATCATAGAAGCAGATTTTATGAGTATCACTCAAGCTCAGCATCTGACAGTCTACTGTGGTCTGTCACCTTCACAGCCTTGGCAAAAGCATATGAAGATGCCGAATTATACCTCACATAACGAAAATTTTGAAAAAATTTAGACTCGCCAAGTATAGTCTCCTCAATTTTTGCATTAAAATTCTTAAGTGAGCACTCACTGCTTCAAAAGTAAAACAGAGCAGATATAAAACCTAAAATTTTAAAATATTTGTAACTAGTTAAAAGGAGAGAATGAGAGATTTATATTGGGGCTGTGCTCTAAAATATATACAAATGTTTCAAGGATCACCTAACATATTTTTTTAAATTTTTCTGTTAAAAAAGAGATGAACTTTGACCTTATTTCCACTGTGATGTCAGGTCTTTTCAACATTTTTGGCAGATTAGATGCAATTTTATTAATCAATTTGCTTCATGATGACCTGGTCATTAAGTGAGGATCAGCTGTACTACACTGTAATCTTAACATATAAAGCTAAAGACTTTTTCCATTCTATATCACATTTAAGAACAGAATTTTCTATTGTCCATAGATTTCTGTTTTTGTTTTGCTGTCACAGAAGTGATTGTAAAGAATAAAATCATTAAATCTCAACTCATTATCTTATCAGTTTATCTTGCTTGTCATCAATACTGATATTATCTCTATCCTATAATAGTTGTTACATTTAGTGTATGAAATTCATATGCAAATGTGACAACTATCAGGAGATGGTGTCGTATCTTTTTAACTTGTTTTTTACTCTCTTTAATTTTTTTTCCCTAGAATTGGAAAAGAAAGCCCGTACATTTGATTTTATGGCAATGTTTGAGCAGGCAAAGCAGGGTGCTTCTGAAAGAAACAAAAAAGGTATATTTCATTTTATTCACCTTAAGTTATCCTATTCATATTCAATGTGATTTCATATAAAACATGATACTATTTTTTTAAGTAAAAAAAAATATATGAATATTTTGTTCATAGAAATGGGTAAAGCAATCAGTTATCAATATAAACTATAAATATTGCCCTGAACTTGAAATATTGGGTTTACATGTTTTAAGAGTTAATCACATAGATGAAACTTTAAACAGCAAAAATTTCAGATCAAAATTTAGTTAATAATCGTGTGTCTAGCTGTAAACTTATTGATTCCCACTTGTATAGACTTGAAAATATATACCAAGATAACCCAGTCTTGCCTAGAAATAGATTATTTTTAAACTAAAAAAATTTTCTTTTTTTTTTTTTTTCTTTTTTTTTTGTGTTCAATATAGAACAGTTATCAATCTAGATTTCTGGATTTGAAAT
Organism: Sepioteuthis lessoniana; assembly: GCA_963585895.1. Taxonomy (NCBI): domain Eukaryota; kingdom Metazoa; phylum Mollusca; class Cephalopoda; order Myopsida; family Loliginidae; genus Sepioteuthis; species Sepioteuthis lessoniana. The sequence continues at coordinate 201,133 of OY757929.1, read as the reverse complement.
ATCCCTGTGAATTAAGGAATTGATTAATGGATGAAAAATTCTAAATGTAAAATTTAGGACAAATGGATCTCTTTCTTCTTTCAGTATTGCATACAGAACCTACACACAGAAAATAAGCATTACTTATTGAATTGTACTACCTCTGCCCAATAATCATTGTTATTTTTATAATGTTCGAAACTATTTCTCACTGCCAATTTTGTAGTTTTCTGTGAGGTGGGTAATTTTGGCTGATACTTAAAATCTCTTCACTCTTCTACAATGCCAAATATTGAGTCTGGAAAGCTAAACTATACTAACTCACAATGTTACATTTCACATTTATTTTGCATATGTCTCATATCTCTACTTGTCAGACCACTGACAGTGACCCATTTATATATTCACCAATATGGGTGTATAAACTTGCAAGCAGCCTCTAGCAACAAGCGATCTATTTAAAGGCTGAATGCCGATGGACCAAGAAGCCCACATGATATGAGGTAGCAGGAAGGTCAAATCTGCAAAGAGGAAAAATCAAACAATCAGTTGGTTGAGAGATCCCTTAACAGGCAGATGTGTCTGTGATGCAAAGAGTAAACAGTCTTCCCAGGCCAGCTCATATGGAAAGATTAAAATTCTGCCAGAAAAAGGATAAAAACTGCGTGACTATTTTGTTCGTCGACTTACAACAAGAAAAACTCGAGAACAAGAAATGATTCAAGATGTACCCAGAAAGAAAGAAAGAGAAATTAACGGTTGGTGAAATGTGACACCAGAAAAAAGAAAGAGACATGTATAAAAAAGAAAAGGAGAGAGAGAAGATAAACTTTCATTGTAATGTTGTTTTACTTTTTGCGTACCCCATTCCTACCACATGCAAAACATGTCAAAAAAATTATTTTTTTGTACATATCATTTCAAGAAAAATTCTTGGTGGATTGTCCCCAAATTGTTAAACTATAAACATTTTTATTTTTGTCACTAAGTCTACTTTACTTTGCATACATGCCTTTATTTTTTTTTGGTGGGGGGTTGATAATAAAATAATTTGTATTCTAAATTGTGCATTTTGTGTTGTCTTCATTTTTGGCTTATTTGAAACTCTCTGTATCATAGTTTTCCCTGTTTGCTTGTGGTTGAATGACATCCTGAAATAAAATATTGTCCAACCTAATGCCAGCAATATGCTTGGCATTGTCTGGGCGATAGGCATAGGTAAAAAGGTTGAGACTGAGAGCTTGGTCCGGGATTCGTCATTTGGAAAAACTGAAAGCACGGGAAGTGATGCAGACAAGTAGACAAGCCAAAGTGGATGGGGTAGAGGATTTCCTTAAGCAGCGTGCCCCAGAAAAACTAGAATTATTGAGAAAAGGAGAATTAATAGAGATAGGGGAGAAGCTAGAATTAGATGTAAAAAGGTCAATGAGGAAAAATGAAATGATTAGAATCATTACGGAATATATGATGGATGAGCATATTTTTGGGTAAGAGGCATTAGATGACCTACCTATTGAGTCAGCGGACATGTCAGCAGCGCAAATTGGACTAGAAAAAGTCAGGATACAAGCTAAGTTGGAATTAGAAAAGGCTCTGATCAAGCAAGAGACTAGGCTAAGAGAATTAAGCATCACAAGAACAATCCAGGGAGATAATAATAGAGACTTTGATATATTTAAACAAGTACAGTTGGTTCCGAAATTCACAGAAGCTAACATAGATGAATATTTCACCTATTTTAAGAGAATCGCCCTAAATATGGAATGGCCCAAGCAATGTTGGACCCTGTTGTTACAGACTATTTTATCTGGCAAGGCCTAGAAAATCTACGCAGCACTGTCAGCAGAAGATTGCACAGGCTATAATACAGTCAAAGCAGTAATTCTGAAAAATTATGAGATAGTGCCTAAAGCCTATCAGCAGAGATTCAGAAGCCATAAAAAAGACAAAGGTCAATCATACCTTGAGTTTATTAAGGATAAAGAGGGATAGTTTGACAGATGGTGTAGTTCAAAGAATGTTGGGGAGGAGTATGACAAGTTAAAACAGTTGATATTGATGAAAGAATTCATGAACTGTGTCCCCGACGAGTTAAAAGTATATTTGAATGAGACGATATTAGTGACAAGTTACAAAATGGCAGTGAGAGCAGATGAATATTCTATTTCTAAGAAAGAAGAACAGATGACTTGATAGGGCAACTTGGTACCAAGTCTGGACTTAATCCACACAGTGAGAAATGAGGGGATAACCGGGGAATTAAGGGGACCCAACCCTCATACAATGAGCAGCTATTGATGCGGAAGGAAAACTGACCCATGGTCTACTACCGTTGCAGGAAACCAGGACACATGGCATCTCAATGTCAGTCAGGCAGAGGCCCAGGAACAAATAGGATTCCTATGGGTAAGCCACAGGGAGTAGTAACTATGAACAGGATCGAGATCTATTGTCCGTTTGTATCACGAGGATTTGTATGGGACCCAAAGAGAAATAAGGAGATAGGCATAAATATTTTGAGAGATACAAGGGCATCACAGTCCTTAATATTAAGAAGATGCATTTTTTAGGTGCTTGAGAAACAGTTTAAATAAAACTGTGATTATAGAGGGGATCAATGGCGAACCAGTGAAAATCCTTCTGTATAGGATTAACGTGAGATCTGGATGGAAGTTGGAACCCATCATTGTTGGGGTGGTAGACAAATATTGCTAATTAAGGGTACATCTTTATTACTGGGAAATGACATGGGGGAAGAATTACATACCCCAAGAAGAAAAGATGGCAGGACAAAGCTCAGAGTCCAAGGAAGGAGACGGAGAGAAGGAATTGCTGGTCAAGAATGTCGGCAAAAGTGACACAACAGAGATTCCTCCCCCCCAATGGAGAAAACACGAAGCAGAATCGTGGCAAAAGCAGAAATTTCATAAGGGTTATCGGAAGCGATCTGAAAATAAGCCAGTCATGGCTGTGCAAGAGACAATCAGGAAGGATGAGGAAGAGTACCCTGAAAGAGAAACCTGGACAGGGAAGGATCCACCTGTCAGATTAGATAATTTGACAATCTTGAATGATCTGGAAGAAAAATTCAAATATTTGCCTGTGCGAGAGGGAGAGAAGAATTAATTACACTCATTCAAAAGTATAAAGAACTATTTTTAGAAGTGCCTACTCATGATGTGGAGGTAACTGACACAAGGCCTATAAAACAGCATCCTTATAGACTGAACCCAAGGAAGTAGAAAGTCCTTCGGGAGGAAGTGGAGTATCTGCTCAAAAATGGAGTAATAAAACCCAGTCAAAGCAAGCGGGCCTCACCTTGCATTTTGATCGATAAGCCAAACAAGACCACAAGATTCTGTACCGACTATAGGCGTTTGAATGCTATTACCAAAGCAGACTCTCACCCTATTCCATGGATGGAAGATTGTATTGACCTAATAGGGAAGGCACAATATATCACTAAGTGCAATTTGTTAAAAGGTTATTGAGCGGTACCCCTGACAAAGAGGGCTAAGAGGATATCTGCGTTTGTGACACCAGAAGGAGCATACCAGTATTAAGCAATGCCTTTTGGCATGAGGAACTCGCAAGCAACATTTGTGAAACATGAATAAGTGCCTAGCTGGAATATCCGGTGTGGATGCTTACATTGACAACATAGTGATCTATAGTGTTACGTGGGAGGAGCATATTGAGACTATTGAAAGGGTATTTCAGAGATTTAAGTTTTCTAAGTTAGTTATCAACTTGTCGAAAAGCAACTTCAGCAAGGCAGAAGTCAAATATTTGGGTCATATAATAGGATATGGGAAGATTACCCAAGCCAAAACCTGTGACACTTCATTTTGCCCAACTATGTGTAAAATAGTAGGGCAGACTGGGTTTTCCACTTTTGGTTGGCCAACTGGTCTAAGAGAAAGAGAAACTGAATTCAAAAGCTGAGGAGTGTTGATCAGAAGAATTTGTGGCACTGGTGTGCCACAAATTCTCAAGTTATTAGCTCATCTAAAAAAGTATCGCTGGCTCTAAATAAGTCTTCATCACTATTAACAAATCACTTTGTTGTTCATTTGGCCTAGTTGATGGTTGTCATTAATGCTGATAGACAAACATTCATTTTTTTAATCATCATTATAAAACTAAAAATCAACCATTCAAAACTAAAGTTAGATACTATTTTTATAAAAACCCTATTTATATAAAGATCAACTGGTCTCTCGAGAATAGGTTCAAAGTAAAATGCATGGAAATCCTATAGTTATTTTATAAAAGTTACAAAAATATCAACTAAAATAAAAATAAAAACAGTATATAAAATTATGTATGTTGATTATAATTTTATATATATATACACACACACACTTTCAAACTGACAAACTTAGACCAAGATTAATGAAAATGACCAATCATAAAAGCAATACTACTATAATAATTGGATTTTTCTTCATTATTCAACAGTAAAACCAGGTTGCTAATACACTGCAAAATGCTTTAAATACATGTGCACGTGTATCCTTAGAAAAACCTATATACAGATCATAATGTCTTGTGTTAGCATAACGATAAAACTTTTCATTACTTTGTTGTAAGACCAAGGTGTATGATCCACAGATATGTATATAAAGTCATATTTCATATAAGTACATGAATTGTATGAAGCTTTGATTCATGTTTTGATAGCAATTTCCATTCACTTTTGTCTTTGCTGGCAGATGACAGTCAGTTCTCAGAAAACTTGACACTAAACAAGCCAATCCAGCATTTCTCTCAAAAAGATGATAGAACAAACTTTTCAAAAGAAAAAGCAGAGAAGCACATAGGACCTGCAAAATTTAAGTCTTTATCTAGCAATGTGTCTAAAGAGGATGATGATAATCAGGATGATAATGAACTTATTGGGCCGCCAGTTCCATTTTCTTTCAAAAGTGGTCCCAAAAAAAAGGAAGATGATGAGGATGCTGATCTCATTGGTCCACCAGTTCTATCTTCTTTGAAAAGCAGGAGTAGAAAAGAAGAGGAGGATGATGACGACGATGATGATGATGATACCAATGAAGAAGTAAGTATATTCCTCATTTATTTGTTACTTAACCTGTTAGCCTTGTATCCTTACAGAAGGGTAAGACCTCTCTCCAACAAGGCCACCTGTAATGCTTCAGATAGAGCAAATATTAATTGCATATGCTTTTCCCAAAGAAACTGTCCAGTCCAGTCTGCTGGGGCTGTAGAATATACCAACTGCATCTCTGCAGAGAGGTAAGACTCTCCCTCACCTAGTGAGTGCCCTGGATAGAACTCTAAAGCATCTGATGGCCAGGCTCCAGTCCTAGAGATCTGGGGAATTTGGAGTATCCCTTCATTGCCATTATTCCCTCTCTATTAGGTCTGCTCTGATCCAGAATGGTAGCACTTGTTAAGATCCCATCTATTGTTCAAATAGAACTGTTTAACCATTTAACTGTGTGCAAACAAATGACTGATGTTAAATTGAATTATTCTTGTTAAATAACAATATTTGAAACCATTTGTGTGCAAACAAATGAGTAATGTTGAATAGAATTATTAGTGTTAAATAGGAGTACTTGAAACCATTGTGTGCAAATAAAACTACTAAAACTACTAAAAATTAGTGTTAGATAGCAATATTTGAAACCATTTTACAGTGTACAAGCAAATGATCTTTGGCCTTTTGAAATGTTGCCTACAAACTATTCATTTACAAATCATATTTAATATATATGTACAAACAGGATTTGGCATTAAATAACCTACAAGGTTTGATATGACATAAAATCCAACCAATCAATTAATCAACTAACCTTTCCTGAGTTGATCCTGGCCAATCATCAACCAATAATGTAACTGATTGATGAGAGATCACCTCTGGTATTGTGTTGTTAGGCATGGTTTTACTTGCGTTAACTCTATCAGTAGTCTTCACAACCCTCCACCCCTCTGCTTACATTGTTTTGATCACAGAAGAGAAATGGTCACTTGATGAAGTCATTGAAGTGATGAACTCATCAATGGCCAGTGATTACATCAGAATAATTCTCCAACGCAAAAAAATAAATCAACATGGGCTGGAATGTAACTTTTTTTGTTGTTTATATCATTTGTTATATACAGCAGTTTTAATTCTTCCTATTATTGTCTTAATCAAGTGACACTGAAATATGCAATGCAGTTGTAAGCAGTCTAGCTGTAAGTCAAGTCTTTAGTATTTGAGGCAGGCACAACATCTTGGGTTAAGGAGTTCTAGCAAACCAATGTGGATTCTAACAGCAGCAGAAGTAGACAATTGAGATGTCAAAATTCTCTGCTTATTGAATCTGGTGTTTAATGGAGGTTGACTAAATAAGGTACTCTGTTATCTCTTCATTCTTAATGTCAATTTCTCATTATTCCAGTGTTCTTTAAAAACAGCTTTCCCAAGTTAGGAGAATTGTCCAGCCCCATTTTAGTAATCAGAAGGCTGGATCCACCCTCTCAATTCCTACTTTAATTTGTATTCCTTACTCATACCTGGTATCAGCAAGTTCTTTGAACTCCCTTATTTCTTCCACTCTCTATATTCAACCTAACCCTCATTTCCATGGGCACAACTGTCTTTTGTGAAGAATCTCATATTCAGAAGTAACAGTTGATTCTGGTCAAGAGAAGCTAATACTATTGGACTTTATTAGAAATTGAAAACCAAAGTTAGAGTAAGGTTAAAATAATTTTGGTAATTTCTTGTTAATGCCAAAATATTTAGAGTAAAAGAAAAAAGGGGGGAAACAAATAATTGAATGACCTTTCCCTCCCCCAAGTGCTAGAAACATGAATATCTGTATAAAAGAAGAAATATTCAGAAGCCTAGGCGACACGGACTGTGTTAAACATACTACCAAAATACTAAGCAAATCCACTCCAACTCTGGCAGAGTTCAAATAACAGTTAGAATATATTGTCTTTTATAGTCATTTTAAAATGCATAAATGATTTTATTTTTTATTTATAAAATCACTGCTGTATATTATGTGTTTTAAATGCAAAAACAAATACTGTAATTCCAAGTAACAGTTGAACCTGGTCAACAGAAACTAATACTATTGGATTTTATAGGAAACTGAAAACCAAAGTTAGCGTAAAATAGAATGCCTATAAGGACTCCGATGAGATTTAAAAAGGAAGTAATTGTGGACTTTAACTAAGTTAAAACTTTTTATTGGCAGATGGAGGAAGAAAGAAAGAAAAAAATTTTTTTTTCTTTCGAAAGCCATGGGAAGCAGCATGGTGGACATAAAGGAGAGCAGATAAACCCTCTGATGGTTCAATATCATGCCTAACCAGGCACTGGGCATATGAATTCTATGGTTCAACAGCCAGGATCAAATAGTTTGATCAGGGAACTACTGCTGCTCATCTATAAGGGTGGCTTCTTTTGATGAGAATAAAAACAGCCATCGAAAGATTATCATGACCCACACTCAAACCACCTGTCCAAACTGCATCACTCTTCACACTGGTATAAAAGGAGCACGTCCTGCTAATGTTGGAGCCCTGGCCTCAGTGTTCAAAAAATCAGCTGCAGAGCTCAAACTAAAACAAAAATTACTAAAATGCAAACACACAATACAAAAGCGATATTCAAGTGAAGATATGAAATATCACGATACTGGCAATGGATGGACGCTAGCCACTGCATCTGCATGGAAAAACTCTGTCAATGCCATGATAGGAGGTGTAGAATACATGCAAAATCAAATCAATAAGATTTAGAGACTCGGTTGAAGATAGACAATCTAGGATAGCATGGCAAACAGTAAACGAAGTGAGTAGAAGGAAGAATACTGTGAGAGCTACCAGCCAAGAAGAATGAATACAACTATGAAAACAACATTTCAAGAATTTACTCGGAAATTCTCCGAAAGTTACACATGAACCAATCATGAGAATTATTAATAAACCATTAGACATCAAACTAGGACAGTTTACGCAAGAAGAACTCAACTCAGTACTAAGAAAAATTTAAACTAGAAAAACAGCAGGGCTTGATGAAATACCCCCAGAAGTATGGAAGACCAGTTAAATCAACAACATACTCCTCCGACACTAATGCCGTATATAATCAAAACACAATAGACAGATGGACAAAGGGATGCATCCTCCCCTTCCCTAAGAAAGGCAACCTTGGATTAGCCAAGAACTACCAAGGTATAACCCTTACATCCATAGCAACCAAGATATACAACACTCTACTACGCAACTGCATAGAACCCAAAATTAGGAAGATACTTAGGTAGAACTAAAATGGTTTTGGAAGAAATTGATCTACTACATCACAAAATTTGACTATCTGTCAAATTCTTGAAGGTGTACATGCAAAAAACCTAGAGGCAAAAATATTATGTTGGCTTCTCCAAAGCCTTTGATTCCATACACAGAGGGAAGATGGAGTAAATATTAATTGCCTACAGCATACCCAAAGAAACCATAGCAGCCATAATGATGCTATATAGAAACATGAAAGTAAAAATCCACTCCCTGGATGGAGACACAGACTACTTTGACAGTGTAGCAGGTGTGCTGCAAGTAGGCACTTTAGCCCCATCCCTGTTTATCATCTGCCTAGACTACGTGCTTAGAACATTTATTGATAAAATGAAAGACAACAATTTCAAGCTGACAAAGGAAAGAAACAGAAGATACCCCGCACATACAATTACGGATGTAGACTGCGCCAATGACATAGCACTTCTGGTAAATACACCCACCCAAGCCGAAACTCTGCTACATAGTCTGGAACAAGCAGCTACTGGCATAGGCCTCCATGTCAATGCAGACAAGACAGAATATATGTGCTTTAATCAAAGAGGCGACATCTCTACACTAAACGTTAGTTCTCTGAAACTAGTGGACAAGTTCACCTGCCTAGGAAGCAGTGTCTCATCATCCAAGACAGACATCAACATGCGACTAGTAAAAGCATGGACAGCTATAAATAGGGTATTGGTCATATAGAAGTGAGACCTGACTGATAGAATAAAATGCAATTTTTTTAAGTAGCAGTCATGTTTATACTGCTATATAGATCCACCACATGGACGCTAACTAAACGTATGGAGAAAAAGCTTGACGGCAATTACACAAGAATGCTGCAAGCAATATTGAACAAGTCCTGGAGGTAACACCCCACAAAACAGCAGCTGTACAGCCACCTACCACTCATCACAAAAACTATCCAACTTAGATGAACCAGACATGTAAGACGCTGCTGGAGAAGTAAGAACAAACTCATAAGTGACATACTCCTGTGGACCCCTTCACATGAACAAGCAAAGGCGGGACGACCAGCTAGAACCTATATACAACAGCTCTGTGCTGACACAGGATGTAGCCTTGAAGATCTACCATGAGTGATAGACAATAGAGAAGGGTGGTTCAAGAGGGTCAGGGAGATCTGCACAGGCAACACCACTTGATGATGAATATTTTCTGATCAGATCAGCCACCTAGATATTTTTTCATTCTAGTTGCTTTCAAATCACACACACAGTGAAGCAATGCACAACATATCAACACACCAACTACCACAATACTTCCAAACACTTCATTCATGGATATACATGCTGCAAACTTGCACATACCAAAATATTGCAACCCTTTTGACTCACACTAATATATTGATACAAGTTATTGACAATACATTTTCAGTTCCTCTAAAATGTCTTGAAAAAAAAATTGTGCTAACCATAAGAATTGAGTGCATTACAATTATAAATATAATCCTATTCTATAAGTTACAGTTGCATTAATTTCTGACCACTGACAAACCCTTTCTTTCTGATTTTCAATTGGCAACTCAAAAATACCAGAACTTTCTATAACAAATTTTGTATAAATGAGATAATTTTTCACATTGATGTGAAGTTTTTTTGTATATTTTTGCTGCCATATATGTGTGCAGTCGAAATAGGTTAAGTTTTTTAAATAATCTCAAATCTTTTTTATTAGTTCATTTGAATTTAATTATTATAACTCCCTTTGTCATGTAATAGTTATTACATTTTTTGTATGAAATTGATATACAAATATAACAATTACAGAACAGAAGTTTTGTTTTATTTTGTTTTTTAATATTTTATATTTCTAGACTCTGGAGAAGACCATTCCACAATCTTTAGAAATTACTTTAGCCCATGGAGACAAAAGTGTAAGTTATTTTTAATTATTTACTGTTAGTCATCTTATCATCAATTCACATTTCTAAATTAGACATTAGATATACTAATGGTTGAGTGACAGCCTGTTGCTGAATGATGTTGACAAGGCAGTTTTAATTCTTTGAGTTTCTGCACCTTCTGAATGTGTGTGTTCCTGGGGGAAAAAGCTTGAATGATAAAAGCCAAAATTGGATTCCAGATGATAACTATCTGTTTATCACTCTATCATGCTAGTTCTCATTTATATGAAATTTCTGCTACCAACAATTGGAACATAAAAAGCACCAAATCTGATTTAATTACAACTTAAAGAGTTGTAAGTGTATATTTCTGTAACCTTTTTAATGAAAGGCAATGAGAGTAATTTAGATATATAGTATCATCTATAAATCAGTACAACCTTAACAATTTTTATAAAAAGTTAATTTTCTTATAAACCAAAGATACCTGGATTTTATTATTTCTAGTGAAATATACAATCAAAATGGATATAAGATATTATTTAATTCCAAACTCTAAAGCATTGAAAAAATGCATTTAAAAATATTATGTCCCTTTTATTTATGCAATTTTATTTTTGGTAGCAGAGGTGTTACAATTTCATTTTTGGTTTAAACCCTTAACACCCTGCCAGTCCATGATGTAGAAATTTCTTGAAAGTTCTCTCATCAGCTAGTTCCAAATAGTTAACTTTTAATACTCTTCATCCTGTCAGTAGGGCTTAGAATCTACTGACTGCCATGCAGAGGGGTAAGAGCTCCACCAAGAGGTATTCTGGGTATGACACTAAACTGCATCTGATAATGAGGCTCTAATTCCAGAGATCTTAGGTGTGGAGGGTCCCTTCATTGGTATTTCTTGCTGGTTCACTCTAACTCAGTGATAGTACCTGTGAGTTTCATCTATCAGCCAAATAGATCTGATCAAAAATCAATTTCTATTCAATGGTACTTGATACCATATAACTGTAAATTATTTGTATTAAGAATATGTAGTAGTGATGCCACAAACAATCTTACCTCGAAGAAACAGAAGGTGTGCTCTTTCTGCTACCGGCACGTGGAAACCAGAAGAAGAAAAGGACTCAAGTGGTGTGACTTGTTTTATGGAGGAGAACGAGATAAGCCAATGTTAAGTGGCAAGATTTGATGAACATAAAAGAGACTAAGTTTGAAGTGGAAAAGGGCAGCATTTTGCTGATGTCTGATTGGTGAACATCTATCAGTCCATTTTCCAAGTTAAGTGAGTTGACTAGTGCCCAATAGGTTGATTCCTGTTCAACTAGACTTCTGAAACCAACTAGAGAATATTTACTCAAAGCTATAATTTTTTTACTCGGAACTTTTATTATTATTTGTTACTTGAAACCATATAACAGCATGCAAACAAACAATGATTATTACTACTGGCCTTTAACATGAAAATGGGACATACTAACTTGTAGGTTTCTTACCCCAGAAGATTCAGGCCTGGTTCTTGGTAATACCATATCTATGCCAAAAATCATGGTGTTATCAGAAAATACAGTCTATTCTTGTGCAAATGTTTTAGAGACTATAATGACAAGAAGCTAAATTAAAATATTGGATTCTTTATGAAGATTCAAGAGATGCAGAAATATTTTTCTTTTCCATTTTTTTCCATTTCATAATGGAAATTTAGTAAAATTAATCTTCTCCTCTAGGTCTCTGCCCTGACCCTGGATCCATCTGGTGCTCGTCTTGTCACAGGAGGATATGATTGTGATATCAGATTTTGGGATTTTTCTGGCATGGATGCATCTTTGAAACCTTTCAGAACATTGAGGCCATGTGAATGGTAAGTGAGATTTGACAGGAATGTTAAAAACAATACATAGGACGATGAAAATCATTTAGCAAACCAGAATTATCACTTAATATAAATATTTACCAGAATTGAGAAATGTTTCATCTGTGTAAATGTGGCAATAGAAAAATCTCTCAGATTTGCTTTGGAAATTAGTTTTTCATGTTGAATAACTGTAAATTTGTATCAACAATTTAGAATTTAGAATGAAATCTAAAATTGTAGTACAATTAAAATTACAATTAAATAATGAAATAACTATCTATAAATCTAAGAAGTGTTTATTGACATTTGATTACAAACAAAAAAAAATTGTTTGAACAACACTCATGATATCAAATTTACAACAACAATGACATGTCAAAATCTGCAACAATTTGAAAATAGAACTACCTGTGAGATTTTCTAGAAGAAACAAAAGACTCCTCCTCTTATGAAATTATCTTGTGAGTTATGTATATATATTACCTCGGCGTTTCTGATCTCTGAAAATATTTTCAATATCTTGTCTTTATGTGAATTTTCAATGCTAATAATTTTATATATAAATGAGCAGATTCCTGCTCCATTTCTTTCCAACTCTTTTTCCTTCCTCTCCCATCCTGATTTCTTTTTCTTTCCTCTCCTTCTCTACCCATTCTCATTTTCCTTCCTCCTCTTCCCCCGCCCGGCTCTGTCAGCTGGAGCTGTATAATACGCCAACTGCATCTCTGCAGAGGGATAAGACCCTGCCAACAATTGTCCTGGATATGACACTAAACAATCTGATGGTGAGGCTTCAGTAATACTGGAGTTTTGAGGAATGCAGAGTACCCCTTCATTACCATCGCTCCCAGGTTCACTCTTACCCAGAGTGGTAGCACCTGACAGGGTCCTATCAATGGGTCAAATAGAACGATTTGACATCTCAACTCTGTACAAACAAATGACTTATGCTGTTTGAAAAAGAACTGTTTGATCATTCAACTGTGAGCAAACAAGCAACTGATGTCAAATTGAATTGTTGGTGGTAGTGGTTTTGAGTACTGCTATCTATGTACAAACAAATAACTAATCCACCCTGTTGGCTGGGGCTGTAGAATATACCGACTTCAGTAGAAGGGTAAGACCTTCCCAAAGATGACACTTGTTGGCTATGGGTGGCAACCTGTGATGCTTTAGGACAGAATCCTGGTGGCTGAGCTGTCTCTGACCCAGTTGCCTAAGTGGTGACATGATTAGCAACACTCCACTTAGGCCCTTACTGTGCTAGATGGGGGATCAGAGAGGCGCAATCCGATCAATTGGCTTGTCATGTCAAGCCCTCTTTCCGAAGCCTGCAAAAGACCTTTGTAGGTCTCCGAGGCAGTGGCTGCAGGATCAATCATGCTGAAGAAAGCCCTATGTTTCCCCTTTTATCTCTAGGTGAGTAGTCATTTAGGGAATGAAAACCTAGAGATCCCAAATTGCTGGTTCCTTTTCTCAGTGTGAATACACTGAATGAGTAGCCCTGATTTGCCAAGGCAAATGGGTTTCCCCCTTGACATTTCCCTTCATAGGGCTCCCTGGTGGGTGGGGGGCACAGTCAGTGAACTCAACAAAAATTCCTATGGATACAAACCAAAACCCAAGAAAAAAAACCCAAACTAAAGTGTCCGCATGCAGAGTATGACTCCGACAATGACACTAATCAGACCCTTTTCCCCAAATTCATCATGCTGGAGTCAACAAAGGATACCCCAATCACAAAGTTGTCTCCTTTCATTATTGAAAAAACCCTTAACAGTTTAATAAAACCAAAATCTATAAAAAAAAATTAATCAACTAGCTAGTAGAAGTGCAAAAAAAAACTTTCTCGGACCTACTACTAGAAAAGAAATACTTTCACAACCTAAAAATAAAAGCTTACCCCCACAACTCCCTGAATTTGTCAAAGGGTGTAGGGAGAAGCTCAGATCTGTCCCTCTGCACTTTAGATGAAATAAAAAGTAACTTCTGCAAATGAGGTGTCACTGATGCCAAACGAATATCTATCAAGAGAAACAATCAAATAATCTCAACAAACACCTATATACTAAATTTTAACACTCCAAAACCTCCTACTGAAATAAGAATTGGCTACTTAATAACAAAAGTTGAAACCTATATTCCAAACCCACTGAGATACCACAATTGCCAAAAAGTTGGGTATCATAAAGAAAAGTGTACCAGACCTCCAACATGTAAGAACTGTGGAGAAACTGGAAATCATATAGACTGTCAACAGCCTCCCAAATCTGCAAACTGCAAACAAAATCACTTGGCAGATTCCAAAGAATGCGAATTATGATAAAAAGAATACTTTACAGATTATAATTGGAGAGTACACAAAGACCCCCTGCAGCAGTGACCACTACCCAATTATAATAGAAAACTCAACACTAAAAAATTCAGAACCACAAATAAAACCTCCATAATGGAACTTCAAAAGAGCAACACCCAATTGACTGGGGCTATAGAATACACCAACTGCACTTCTGCAGAGGGGTAAACCCCCACCACAATGAGGCTACCTGTCGGCCATGGGTGGCGACCCATAATGCTTAAGGACAAGATCCTGGTGGCAGAGCAGTCCTTGATCTGGCAACCAAAGAGGGCACGTGACTCGCAACACTCCACTTTGGCCCTTACTGGGCTAGATGGGTGGTCAGAGAGGCCTGATTCGATCAATCAGCTGGTCATGTCAGCCCTCTTTCAGATTTGTACAAAAATCTGAATTAGAGGGCGATAGCTGTAGGGTCAATCATGCTGAGGAAAGACCTATACTCCTTTCTGTCCCTGGGTGAGTAATTATCTTGGGCATGAAAACCCAGAGACAAAATTAAATTGTCTACCACCAGCATGAGTATATTGATTATGTAGCCCTGATGTTACTAGGCGAATAGATTTTCCTACAAGGCACATCCCCATAGTCAATGAAACACAGACTTTCTTGATGGCTTATGAAAATATAACCCAAGCAAAAACAAAAAAATAAAAAGACCCATCTCAGAATCAGAAAGTGAACATGAAACAGATGAAAACTTCTATCAATTCATTGTACTTGAATCCATAGAAGAAACCCCAATCACCAAACTATCCCCGTTCCTAATTCAAAATCAATAGAAACACACTGTAAACCAATCAATATCAAAAATGCTATGAACAGCACCATTATTATACAAACAGCAAATCAAAAACAATCAGAAAAAATACTAAAAGGGAAACAATTTGGAAAACTAAACATAAAAACATACCCTTACCCAACCCTAAACTTCTCAAAAGGAGTTATAAAATCCCCAGATCTCGCATTGTGTTCCCTTGAAGAAATAAGACTACATCTTAAACCACAAAGTGTAACATATGTGAGGAGAATCTCCATATGCAAAGAAACAAGAACTACAGACACAAACACATACTAACATTTAATAAACCCACAACTCCAACCAGCATTAGAATAGGTTACATAAATACAAAAATAGAAACTTACATACCAAACCCTCTAAGATGCCAAAAATGCCAAAAATATGGACATCCTAAAGATAAATGCACTAGACCATCAATATGTGCAAAATATGGAAATTCAAATCACGCAGAATTAGAATGCAAAAATCCCTTTAACTGCATCAACTGCACAGGAGAATACCCTGCATATTCACGGCAATGTGAAATGTGGAAAAAAGAAAAAAGAATTACAGAAATAAAATACACAAGAAACCTCTCATTCCCCGAGGCCAGAAAAATAGAACAAACACAAGATAACCCAGTTATGCATATGTAACAAAAAAATAAGAAACGAGGAAAAAATACAAAACCAAAACAGGAAGAACTAAACAAACTGATTAATGAATTAAAAAAATCTAATAGAATACTAAAAACGATCATAAAAAAGACAATTAAGGAACACATTTTAACAGTTCCAGACGAATGTGAGAGACACAACCAAATTCAGGAAAAACTCCCTAAGCAAAGAAAAGAAAAAATCCAAACTAAATAGAATAACTCTAATAAATGAACCAATCCCATTATCCAACAGATTCAGCCCAATGGACGTAGCTCACCTTTTCTCCGAAATCTGACCAAATCAACCTTTTTACCAATATCTGGCCAAATAGAATCAAAAACTATAAAAAAAAAACATGCCCTAAAACCCATATAGAAAACAAAACCAACCTAACCTTTCTTGGTATTAAATGACCCACAGAGGTTGATATGTCGTTAAACAAAACTCAAACTCAATTCATAAGAGTAAACTGGAAATCCTACAAAAAACTATGCCTTACCTCACTAATCCCAGAATCAAGTACAAATCAAGAAGAACTCATAATACATTTTACCAACATCCTCATTATTATAGCAAATAAAACTATCCCCAAAACCACAATATTTCCAAAACACAATAAACCATGTTTCATAGAGGATTGTAAAAACATGATAAGAGAACGTCAATCAACTCTCAGGAAATTCAAGACTAACCCCTCATCAGAAAATCTAAACAAATACAAACAACAGAGGGCAAAAACCAATGTATCCGCAAAGAAGCTAAAAGATCCTCCTGGAGAACCTTCATTTCAAAGATAAATCCTAATACAAATCCAAAATGAATTTGAGACTGTATAAAGAAAATAACAAAAAAAAAACATCAATAACCCAATAAATCACCTCTCTCAAGGAAGCAAAAAAGCCACAAATGAAAAGCATATAGCTAACCTGATTGCAGAAAATTTTTTTCAATTTAACTCAATCAGAATCAAAGAGGAAAAGAACAAAATAAAATTCACCTCTGACAATACTGAAAGTTATAACCAACCCTTCACCCTAACCAAACTTCAAAACTCAATATCCAAGTCTAACAACTCAGCCCTCAGTCCAGATGAAATTCACTGCACCCTCTTCAAAGAACTCCCAACAATGTCTCTAAAATATCTTCTAGATTTATACAACCATATGGAAACAAGCCATAACTATTCCTATCCTTAAAAAATAAAAAGATCCTACAAACCCTACCAGTTATAGACCTATAACTTTAACAAGCTGCACCTGCAAAACCCTCGAAAGGATGATCAATCTAAGACTAATATGGTTCCTTGAATCCAACAACCTCCTCTCAAACCTACAAACAGGCTTCAGAACCAAAAGAAGTACCATAGACCAAATAGTCCATATAAAATCTTTCATCAAGGAAGCATTCATAAAAAACAAACATCTAGTTCCAGTCCTCTTTGACCTAGAAAAAGCCTACGATACAACCTGGTTGTATAGCATACTCAAAGACCTCAAAAATGTTCACCATTATCATTCTTATATCCCAATTCTATTTGTCATTTGTGGAATACTTTATTAAGGAGCATAAATTTGTTTTCTAAAATAATTTTTTTCCAGTTTATCAAAATTTCCAAGTTGAATAATCTTCACAGTTTTATTTTGTTTTTTTCATTTGAAGCCATCAGATTCGTAACATTCAATACAGCACAACTGGAGATGTCATTCTGGTGATTGCTGCCAATGCACAGGCCAAAGTTCTTGACAGAGATGGTTTTGAGATGATGGAATGTGTCAAAGGGGATCAATATGTTGCTGACATGGCAAATACTAAGGTGAATATTTATGAGGAATTATCATTATTATATATTGATTTACATTGACTAGTATCCTTATTTTTCTTATTATAGTTCAATGCTTTGATAATTGTACCTACTGGGAATCTTAAACCTAATCTACATATTGTCAAAGTGTTTATCACTGCTTTTCGTTTTAAATTTTTTGTTTTTTTTATTACTGGTTCAAACAATTTACAAGATCATTATTAATTTTCTTTAAAGTAATTATTTTGGACTCCTCTTATTTTCCTTCCTATGTTTTTCACAATGTTTCTGTCAGTTCATTCAAGGGATAAACAATGGAATCTTATTTTAATTGCCCTCCATTTTTTTTTTTAATGAGATACCAGGATAAGTTGAAAATTTTGTAATATTTTGGTATGTGTTAATTTGAAGTGCTTCTATCACATGACTGAAGCAGTTCAAGCTTTGGAAGGTACTCACTGTAGCTGGTAGTATCAGCACATTATACATTACTTCATTCCATGTGTGATTTGAAAACCACACAGATAAACATACAACATTGTCTAATTCAGGAACTTATGGTTTACTAATTTGAACTGGGCCTTAACACAGCAGAAACAACCTAAACATCTGTTGTGCAAAAAATGAAGGTGCGATCAATCACAGTATAGTAACTATGAAATTTTACACAGGTATAGATTCCAAGGCCATGCTCCAAGCCATAGAGGCTAATCCGGTGAGGAACAATTGGAGAGCATCATGCGAGCTTAGCATCTGACAGTCAAGTGTAGTTTGTCATTTTCACTACCTCATCAAAAACATCCAGAACTGCCAAATTTTACCTCATGTTATCAAAATATTGCAAAACTTGACTCACCCTAGAAATAAAATATTTTTGACATGCTAAATTCAAATAAATATAAAAAGACTGCCAATTTCGCTATATGGTTGTAAAAATAGCAATTCAGAATAAACTATAAAATATTTTATTTATTAACTGCTATAGCTGCTAAGGTTTATAATGCCCTTCTTCACAATCATATCCAACTCAAAATTGAGAAAATTATTGGAAAAAATCAGAACAGTTTTCAAAGAAATCACTCATCAACCTCACAGATTCTGACAATATGTCAAATCATTGAAGGAGTATGAGCAAAGAATCTCAGGGCAATGCTACTGTTTAAAGATGGTACAAATACTACTTGTATATGCTCTTCCCAAAGAAACTCTGTCCAGCCCTTGCCCAGTCGGCTGGGGCTGTAGAATACACCGACTGCTTCTCTGCAGAGGGGTAAGACCCCCCCCCCAACGAGTGTCCTGGATATGACACTAAACAATCTGATGGTGAGGTTCCAACAATGCTGGAGCTTTGGGGAATGTGGAGTACCCCTTCATTGCCATCGCTCCCAGGTCCACTCTGGCCCGGAGTGGTAGCACCTGATAAGGGTCCTATCTATGGGTTAAATAGAACAAAACCGTGCTTCTTTCACTATACTGATTTTTGCATTTAAACTGCGTATTTATGCTAAACTGAATTGTTTAAAATAGAACTGTTTTTAACGTCTAAACTGTGTACTTATGCTAAACTGAATTATCTGAAATAAAACTGTCTGACATTTAAATCTATGTATTGCCCAGTCAGCTGGGGCTGTAGAATACACTGACTGCACCTCTGCAGAGGAGTAAGACCCCCCCCCCAACTAGTGTCCTGGATATGACACTAAACAATCTGATGGTGAGGTTCCAGCAGTGCTGGAGCTTTGGGGAATGCGGAGTACCCCTTTATTGCCATCGCTCCCAGGTCCACTCTGACCCGGAGTGGTAGCACCTGATAGGGCCCTATCTATGGGTTAAATAGAACTAACAGCATACTTATGCTAAAATGAATTGAGTAAACTGAATAGCTTGAAATAGAAACATTTTTGACAATTAAACCGTACTTACACTTAAACTGCATGCTTATGTTTAACTGAATTATTTCAAATAGAACTGTTTTTCGACATTAAAACTGTATTTACACTTAACCGAATTATTACATATAACTGCTTGAATAGTTTGAAATGGAAATGTTTTTGACAATTAAACTGTGTACTTATGCTAAACTGAACTGTTTTCAATTGAACAGATTATTTACATAAAAATGGATTTGGCGTTAAATAAACTATATAGGTTGATATGCCATAAAACCAAACCAAACCATCCAGCCCAGTCGACTGAAGCTGTAGAATACACCAACTGCATCCCTGCAGAGGTGTAAGACCCTTTCTCCAACAAGTATCCTGAATATGACATTAAACCATTTGATGGTTAGGCTCCAGCCTTGGAGATTTGGGGAATGTGGGTTACCTCTTCATTGCCATTGCTCCCAGGTCCACCCGACAAGGTCTTATCTATGGGTCAAATAGAACTGTTTAACATTTAAACTGTGTGCAAACAAATGGGTAATGTTGAGTAGAATAATCAGTGTTCATTCATTATACCTGAAACTCTTTAATTGTGTGCCTAAATTGAATTAGGTTTGGTTTTTGTTGCTTAATGGCATATCAACCTTCTTGGGTTATTTAATGCCAAATCTATCATTCTAGAAGAACGGCAGTGGTACTATTTAACCCATAAGATAAGGGGGTTCATATCTTTCCCAAGGGTATTTGTCCAAAAGTGAACGTAATAGCGCAACTGAAGTTCAAACTTCCTTACTACACTTCCATGGTCCAGCGCTTTAACCATTACTCTACATGGACACCCCCACCCACTAAATTGAATTATTGGTAATACATTGTAATTCTTGAAACCATTGACTCTGTGCAATTGAATTAATAGTGTTGAAATAGCTAAACTTGTAACCACTTCACTGTTTGCAAATAAGATTAAAATTGAGTAGAATTATTAGTGTTAGATAGTGATAATCGAAACTATTTAACCATGTACAAACAATAGCAATACTTGTGTGCAATCAAATTAGTTCTCATTTAAAAATGAAATCACTTACAAATTATATGCATGTTCATTTAAGTGTACAAACGAATGACTGATGTTAAATTGTTACTGTTATATAGCTATACTTGAAACTATTTAAATGTGTACCCAAAAAATGAAATGTTATCAACGAAATGGAAACCAAATCAAACCAAACCAATCTACTTGGTTACAAATCATGTACACTTATATTCACATAAACATATATATATATATTCATATAAACATTAAATAACCTACCAAGGTTGATATGCCATAAAACCCAACAAACCAACCAAAGAAATTGTTACCACTATAATGATGCTTTACAGAAACATGAAAGCAATAGTTTGCTCATCTGATAGAGATACCGACTTCTTCAACATAAACACTGGAGTCTTTCAAGGAGATACGTTAGCGCCGTATTTATTTATACTCTGCCATGACTACATACTTTGAATGTCAATAGTTCTAATTAAAGAAAATGTTTTCACATTAAAAAAGGCAAAAGGCAAACAATATCCAAGAGAAATGATGACAGATACAGACTATGGTGATGACCTAGTGCTCCTTGCAAATACACCAGCCCAAACATAATCCCTAGTAGCCTACAGCAAGCCTCTATATGAATGCAAATAAAACAGAGTACATGTGTTTTAAACAAAAAAGATGCCATTGCCATTCTAAGTGACAAGCTTCTAAAAATAGTGGAACAGTTCACATACCTTGGCAGCAACATTTCATCTACTGAAATTAATGTCATCATATGCCTAGCAAAGGTGTGGAATGCTATTGACAAGTCATTGATCATATGAAAGTTTGATCTATTCAATAAAATAAAACAGGATTTCTTCCAAGCTGTAACTGTGTCCATACTAATATATGGATGCACCACATGGACACTAATAAAACACACAGAGAAAAAGCTGAATGGAAACTACACAAGAATGTTGCATGCTGTCTTGAACAAATCCTGGAAGCCACACCCCACAAAACAGTTGCTATACGGCCATCTCGCAAACCATTCAAGTAAGTTTGTAACCCAATCGGTCAGTCAAAGAGATTTATTGACCATAAAAATGAGAATTATAAGAATGAACTCAGTACATTGTAAAAAGTGAAAATTAACAAATAATGGATTCAGAAGGAATAAATCGGAAATATGTTGTTTTGACAAGAAAGAAAATGGCGAAAATATATATATATTGAAAAATGATGAAAATTGTTTTGTCTACTTGCTAGAGTAAGCAGAATCAGCTTGGGATTTGGCCTGGTGAGGACAGAGCTGTCAATCAGCAGCCTGAGAATTAGATATTTGGGAATAATGATTTTTTTTTAAATTCATGTATGGAAAATTTTAATTCACATCTCCTACCATTATAATGGAACAGTTACTGACATTATGTCACGTTAACACAAAATTGTAATAATTCCGAATTTGGAGAGGACCACTCTTTTTGGGTAAAAGTGAGAGTAAAATGGATATGGAGGGTGCAACAAACAGTGGGAGGCAGAATTGATGGTTGGGAACCAAATTTAGAGAAATTTGGTATATTTTTAGCTTCACCCACCTCCACCCTTCAGATTGAAGATATACATAAAATGCAAGGGGTTCTCCCTTGAAAGAGAGAGTCTTGCAGAAAGAACATGACTACTAGAATTGCCTGTTGCTCTGAGACTGACCTTTTACCAGACTACCCTGGGTATAGAAACAGCAAAAGGAATTAGGAAAATATGACAATTGGAGAAATAACACATCAGTAGCAGAAGATGACTTCTAAAATTTCACATCTTGACCTTCTACCAGACTATCCTGGGTATAAAAAGTGAAGAAAGCCTATCATATTACAACATTGTGACATAATACAAAGGATTAAGAGAAAGCAAACAACCACCACTGAGATTACCTTGCACTTGGCTATTGACAGCAAAAGAAGAAAAGTCTAAACTTATACAAGGAACTGACTGACTGTTACTTTGTGAAACGGGTCTCTAACTTAAACCTCCAATACCACATCTGGGATGGTTAAATACTTGTACCATTGTTAAAGACATTTTTCTTTTCTCTCTAAATGTTATTGTTATAAAGCCATGTTTGTTCTCTGATTATTGGCATCAACTTATTTTACTTTCTTAATTGTGCGGTCTTAGCCATTTACTTATCAACTGGCAACTCCAATTAGCAATTGATCTGTTGTCTGGATCTAAAAAACATGACATGAGCAAATTATTCTCGGGTTGATGGCATTTATTTTATTTTTAGATCTGGCTTGAAGGTATGGCTTCTTCTTATCCAAGATACTTTCCATCCTACCCCGGTGATTTCGGTGGTAGTTTCAATATATCTTATCATTTCAACTACTGTTCCGCAAATCCCGGTTTTGATGCTTCACCTGGAGTTTGGCATTAGATCCATTTACCACGACCTCTGTCCCAATACTGATTTTCTTATGCCCTACTTCCGCT
Organism: Sepioteuthis lessoniana; assembly: GCA_963585895.1. Taxonomy (NCBI): domain Eukaryota; kingdom Metazoa; phylum Mollusca; class Cephalopoda; order Myopsida; family Loliginidae; genus Sepioteuthis; species Sepioteuthis lessoniana. Next base: position 178,134 of record OY757929.1, on the reverse strand, counting down.
GACGGAAGGAGGGGGCTATTTCCACTTTAGGGTTCTAGCCAATCATTTAGCTTTTTTCTTCCTTTCCCTGGTCACTAAATGCAAACACCTGTCGGCCTCCACTTTGACCCATATTCTTTACTTTCTCCGACAGGCCATGAGGAACTGACCCATATTACTATTCTGTGTTAACGGTCATTCTTTTGAGTGGCCTGCTAATTCAAACACGGACGGGTAGGGGACATTCTTTATCTCTCCCCTCTCAGTGGGAGATCACGTGACACAAGCAAGACATCCTAGGTACTAGTGGAGAAGTATGGACAAACTCATAAGCAATGCTTTCCTATGGATCCTTACACATGGAAACTCTAGTGTAGGCTGACCAGCATGTGAAGGTAACGTATCTGGGCATTTGAAGCGCGCACGAACGTGTCTGGCTTGTAGAGCGAAAACCGATATGGCTGCCTCAAGCATATTTGACGAGGGGAGATCTCAAAACAGCGAGAGGTAATTTGCACGTATGCAAATTCTTACGAGATCTCACGATAATACAAATATGCACGGTAACGGCTGAATGGTGTGATTGTGTTCTGAGTGCATTTGCCCAACGAACGTGTTACAACTCAATGAAGGAAGGAAGAAAGAAAAGAAAGGAAAGGAGAAGGAAGGAAGGAGAACTAGGGAGAAAGAGAGAGAGAAGGAACAGCTAACAAGAGAGCGGGAGAAAGTGCTCGACTCAATACGCCCTGAAACCAACAACAGTGTCCTCTCTTGAATTAATACAAGAATCAGTTTCCTATTGCTTTTTACGCCCGCTCTTGACAATAAGCTATTTCGGCAATCATGGCCTTTGATCCAAAACTAATTCCCCTCTTTGACGGGACCGATGCCGGGCAATCGGTGGTTGAATGGGTGGAGAAGGCAGAGTTAGTGTGCCGGTTGAGCAGGGTAAAAAATATCGAATGTGTGGTGCCAATGCGCCTCTCGGGGGGGGCACATACACAGTGTACCAGCAGCTGAGTGAGGAGAAGAGGGCTGACTTTGCCAGTATAAAAGATGTTCTTTAAACAGCATTTGCCCTCAGTCCTGTAACGGCTTATAAGCAGTTCGCGGCGTGCCGTTTGCGTCCGGGAGAAACAGCGGACGTCTATTTGGTGGAGCTACGCAAGCTTGCAACGCAGTTCGGAGGTATGACGGAGCGAGGTTTGGTCTGCGCATCCATTGCTGGGTTGTCGGAGCATGCGGAGAATCTTCTCTAGGCTACTACCCGAGTAGACGATTTGCCGATATCCGAAATATTGGCCTGTGCCCGAGCAATATTGAAGGACAGTCTCGCGGGCACAGAATCGGCAGCCGCAGCAGCTCAACTACCAGGACGTCAGGAGAAGGGAGTCACAGCTCTTAGGAGATGCTATGTGTGTCAAGAACCTAACCACATTGCACGAGATTGTCCTAGGCGGCACGGAAGTCCCAGGTCCCCAAAGATTCTCATTTGTTATCGGTGCAAGCGACAAGGCCACGTTGCACGGAATTGTCCGAGAAACGAGCGAGTCTTCAGCGCCAGTCTCTCTCCCAGACCTCATATGAATGGCGCTCTGCCTGCAGACAGTGTGCAGATTGATGGAGTAAGACGAACTGCCCTGGTGGATACAGGCTGTATGCAAACCCTAGTACGCAAACCATGTTGTCAGACGTGGAAGAAAAAGCAAGTCCCCTTGCTGGTGGTAGGAGGGAACTTGTCAATGTGTTGTGGAGAGAGCGTGGTCCAAATTGGCATTGGCAATGGACCTTCAGTCGCCGTACGAGCCCTGGTTGTAGATGAGGCTCTGTTTGGATATGATCTGCTACTCGAGCTAAATGCGATCAGACAACTTGGGGGAATGACTATGTCTGCCACTGGCGAAGTGAAATTTCCTCAGCATGAAGGACTGATGTGTGCTGCCATTACCCTTGACGAGCCTGACTTTCACGCTGAATATGACAAGGCCAAGCGTGTATGGACCGCATCTTGGAAATGGTCCGGTGACCAAAAAAAAAACAGGCTTTCAGAATACCCTGCCCCTAAGCGACTCCAAGGTGAATATGAGCGGGAGTTGCAGGCTTGGATTCAGAACGGTTGGCTGATTCCGTACCCGGAGAACGAACTTGACCCTCCTAAAGGCCTGATACCATTAATGGCCATATTACAGGAAAGTAAGCAGAAGGTCCGGCCAGTTATGGACTATCGCGAGTTGAATGAGCACGTGAATGCGTATACGGCAAATGCGGACGTATGTGCGCAAACCATGCGGGAATGGCGACAGCAGGGGCCAAAAGCCGCCATAGTGGACCTACGCCGGGCATATCTGCAGATCCACGTTGACAAGTCACTGTGGCCGTTTCAAACGGTGAAAATTAAAGGGCAGAGGTACTGCCTCACCCGCTTAGGGTTCGGGCTCAATTTAGCTCCACAGATTATGCAGTCCATCGTAAAAGCTGTGATCGGGCAAGATGAAACCGTCAGTCGCGCTACCTCTTCGTATGTCGATGACATATTTGTTAACGAAAGTGTGTGTTCGGCAGCCCAAGTGAAGACGCATCTTGAACGATTTGGGCTGACTTGTAAGAATCCGGAACAAGTAAGTAGTGGCGCTCGAGTGTTGGGCGTATACGTCTGGGAGGAGCGCGGCAAGCTTAGATGGCGACGGCGAGCGTCCGAAGGTTCCCAATGTACTTATGCATCGTGCCGTCTTTTCTGTGTGTGGGCAGCTGACCGGGCATTTTCCAGTGTGCGGCTGGCTCCGTATTGCAGCTGCGTTTGTGAAACGGAGAGCTAACGCTGTGACAACCGGATGGGACGACGAAACACAAGACCCCATGTTGCGTTGGATGCTTGACGAAATTGTGATGAGATCGTCACAAACTGATCCAGCATGTGGTGAATGGTGTGCGGATGGTCAGGAAGTCACTGTGTGGGTGGATGCCAGCTCCCTGGCCACCGGGGTGGCTATTGAATATGATGGAGCTATCATTGAAGACGCAAGTTGGCTACGACCGGTGCACGCAGATAAGCACATCAACCTGGCTGAGCTTGACGCAGTGTTGAGGGGCATTAATCTGGCGCTGCACTGGAAGGCGAGTGTGATTTACCTGCGGACAGACTCGGCCTGCGTGCACCGGTGAATTTCTGACACCCTGTCCGGGAAAGCAAGGGTGCGGACTAAGGCGGCGTCGGAAATTTTAATAAGACGGCGACTGAATACACTCCAAGAATTAGCGGCAGAGTATAGACTGACAATTGACGTGACACTCGTTAAATCCCAGGTGAACCGAGCCGATCCACTCGATCCTCCAACGATGGCTGGATGCTCTTCAGAAAGAAGCAGAACCCATCGAGCCAATGTGTACCGCATCTATGGGTGAGCTGGATCCCGCTCGCATTCGGAACATTCACCGATCTTGTGGGCACCCTGGCGTAAAGCACACACTCTACTTCGTGAAACTGGTGAGTCTTGAGGTCTCTAAGGCAGCTGTTCGGGAGGTAGTTAGAGAAACCGAAGAGTGTCAGTCCATAGATCCCGCCCCGGTGAGTTGGAAGGCAGGCAGACTGGACGTACGTGAGAACTGGAGGAGAGTTGGAATGGACATGACTCACGTTGGAGGTTGTCATTACCTAACCTTAATCGACTGCGGTCCCAGTCAGTTCGCTATTTGGAGGCCGTTATCATACCAAGATGCTGTCAGCATTGTTCGGCAGTTGGAGACTGTATTTTGTGAGAGGAGGGCGCCTGTTGAGCTACTCACAGATAACGCCACAACCTTTAGCGGAGAGACGTTCTCTAGATTCGCTGAGCGCTGGGGTGTTCGGATGAGATTTCGATGCGCATATGTACCGGCTAACAACGGGATGATGGAGAGATCTCACCGCACAATAAAGTGCATTGCCGCAAGAACACGGTGCTCGGTGATGGAGGCTGTATACTGGTACAATGTGACTCCCAAAGATGATGCGTTGGCGTCAATTGCGCCAGCAAACATAATATACTCATATACAGCCCGTATAAGAGGTGTTGATGTCACGTTACCACTAGAGGATACCGGACCAAGCAGTTACAAGGTAGGGGATAGTGTTTGGGTGAAAATCCCTCAGGGGCGATGTACAACCCAATTCGGAAAGGGGACAATTACGGGTGTGTACAGCCCCCATTCGGTCCTTGTTGACGGGACACCTCGCCACGTAAAGGATGTTCGTCCAGTGCAAGGAGGAGACGCCACTTATTGCAGCAGCGCTTCCTCTGACGACAAAGCGCTGATGCTGTATTTACCGCGGGAGGATCCCCCAGCAGCTGAAAGCGACCACAGCGACCGTGGTCAACGTGGGCCCGGAGACATGTCCGAGGACGACGACGGTGCCGAGAGCGTTCCGCTCAGACAAAGTAGCAGACTCAAAAGACCTGCTCCGCACTGTACGTTGTGTGATTCCCAAATCAGGGAGGAGTGTGAAGGTAACGTACCTAGGCATTCGAAGCACGCACGAACGTGTCTGGCTTGTAGAGCGAAAACCGATATGGCTGCCTCAAGCATATTTGATGAGGGGAGATCTCAAAACAGCGAGAGGTAATTTGCATGCATGCAAATTCTTACAAGATCTCACGATAATACAAATACGCACGGTAACGGCTGAATGGTGTGATGGTGTTCTGAGTGCATTTGCCCGACGAACGTGTTACAACTCAACGAAGGAAGGAAGGAAGAGAAAGGAAAGGAGAAGGAAGGAAGGAGGGAGAACTAGGGAGAAAGAGAGAGAGAGAAGGAACAGCTAACGATAGAGAGGGAGAAAGTGCTCGACTCAATACGCCCTGAAACCAACAACAGTGTCCTCTCTTGAATTAATACAAGAATCAGTTTCCTATTGCTTTTTACGCCCGCTCTTGACAACACAGCAAAAACTTATATTGATCAACTCTGTGCAGACACTGGATGGCATCTTGAGGACTTGCATAGAGCAATGGTCTATGTGATGGATGGTAAGAAAGTCAAATGAATCTGTCCTGTTGTTATGCCTTGATGATTATTTATATAATAGAAAATATCAACATTGCTTGTGTTGATATTGCTGAAAATCATATTCATACACTATTGAACAAAATTTTTAAAAAATGGACAATGAAAAAGCTGAATCATTTTTTTTTTGTCATTGTCATAAATTTAATTGTCATAAATATCAAAAATAGGAAATTTCTGAGAATTTCTTTTCATTATCTGTCTGAATTTTTGAAATGAGGTTTAATGTGCAATATTTTGTGTGTTATTTTTTAGACTGTTGTCCTTATCTTTATTGTTGTTAGTTGTAACACGTTTCGGCCACTGTATCCTCTGGCTTTCTTCAGGTGTCCCTTGTTTATCTTGGTATGAAAAAGATTCAACCTGGGAAATCATTTTTAAAGTTTAACTTTTAAAATGATTTCACAGGTTGAATCATTACCATACCCAGATAAACAAGGGACACCTGAAGAAGGCTGGAGGATACAGCAGTCAAAACGTTGTTACAACTAACAACAATAAAGATGAGGACAACAGCCCAAAAGATAACACTCAAAAAAATTTCTTTTCCTTGATTTGATATCCTAATTTGTGATTAGTCCTTTGCTAATGACTAGTAAGCAGATTTAAATAAAATTTGTGACCACAATAAAAAAGGGTTCAGTTTTTTCCCTGTTTCTTTTTTTTCTTTATCCTATTTTGTAATTTTACCGAAGACATTGCAACCAAATTTATTTTGATCATTCCCAATAAAAAATGTTTTTGTCTTTTTCTCTTCAAATTGTGTTTAGGGTCATGTTGCTATGTTGAATTCTGGTTGTTGGAATCCAAAAGAACGTCATGAGTTCATGACATGTGCAAATGACGGGTGAGTAATGTTTCTTTCTTTCTCTTGCTTGTTTTGTTCTCATAATAATACATGTTCATGCATAGAATTTTGATTTATCATTTTATAATATTGAATTCTTTCAACATTATATTGACTACTTTAGTTTCATTTCATTTATATTCAAATTGTAGATGAGTCTGGGCTATCCAACTAAGTTGACTGACTGATTGTCTTCCCTTAGGAAAAGTACCAATGTTCTTTTATTCACTTCATAGCCTGAATCCATTTCAATTAGCAGGTATGATAGGCAATTACAAACAACTAGCAAAGCAATGCATTATTATTTATTTACTGGTGGTTCTATCCTTTCACTGAGCAGTAAATGCATATCCAATGATAACACCTTGGTGAGGCAACCAGTCTAGGAGAAGGAAAACTCTTGAATTCACTCCTACCACACTTCTGCCAGCACATCATGAATCAACATGGTAAGGAAGGCCTATTACTTCCCATATCTTAGAGAATTGGGTGGACCACAATCCAGCAGTGAACTGAGAAAAATGTTAATATTATGATCACCAAAAATCTGTGCGGCTTTATTTGGATCAGCCTGAAATAGTTTATCATCTGAAGTCTTGAATTATAAGATTATAAGTTAGAGAAAAACATATCTATTACAATAAAACTTAATCATTTTGCTTAATTTGTGTTTTAAAAAATTGTGAACCAAAAACTTTTTTAAAAAAAGCAATAAATAAATATAAAAGATATAGAAAAGGAAATCATGTCCTGCAGAATTTTTTCTTTGTTGTATACCTGTTGTCAGAACTTAGTACTTGTACTCTACCTAGATTAAGAGCATAGTACCTGAGCACTCTGCTAAGGATCAGAGCATAGTACCTGTGCTCTCTGCTTCAGATCAAAGTATTTCTTCCCAACATTTGTGTGCAATATCCATATGCCTGAATGGCCAGAATTATTTTTAAAGTGATAAAATATTTGAATGTAAAATTATTTTAAATAGTATGAAATTTAATGGTTCTTGAAAAGATGAAATAAGAAAATGATGGTTTAAATATATCTATTTACCTACAAGTTGCAAGCTCAATTCCTACTTCTGTTTCAGTGGAAGAGACAGACAAGCAACACTGAAAAGACAAAATAAACTAGAAAAAATTAACCAACATGAGATATTCTCCTTTAAGCATGTACAATGGAAAGAGAACACTCTACCCCCATAATAATGGGTTCAGTTTAGAATTACCAGAAACTTATGGAATAATCAAGACATTGGAGGATACAACTAACAAAACAGTGTGACTATAAGGACGCTGGTCTAACTATATCAGTGTTTAATTAGAAGAATAAAAATAGAATATTAATATATAGATGATTATTTAAAATTTTTGATTCATAAAATGTTTCGATTTTTTTTTTTTTTTTTTTTTTTTTTTTTAAAGATATATTTAATTAGATTTTTTTAGATATATTTAATTAGATTTCTTTAGTTTTAAATCTAGTATACCCCTTTGTGTTAGAACAAGAGGGAATTATCTCTCTTGTTCCAGATTGTTTAAATGAAGAGCCAATTGCATTTTTATTGAAAAACGAATAAAAATTGAATTGACATAGAATACTTGCACTTTAGCCACTTACTTCAACTACCCATATTCTACATGGTGCTGCAAACAGGATCAGATCCAGGTGAGTGGGAAAGTATTTTTATTGAGGTAGGCATATCTCTTACTTCTGCTAAGCTTTATACACAAAAGACAGCTTACTCATTCTGGATCATTTAATGCTCAAAGAGTTGGGTAAAGTTCATCAAGGAACCTCTAGCCCAGTAATTCCCATCATGGGGCATGGTGATATTTTGGTGGGGCTTGTTTAGAGACCAAGTTAATGAATGGCCTTTTAAGCTTCTTTCACATGAAATTTTGTATATGTAAAATTTAAATATTACAGGTGGGGGCATCAGAATTTTAACTTCACCTCCATCACTAACCAATTACACAAAATGGACATGCTAGTGTTGGCCAACTTGCAAGGACTTACTTACATTAGCTTTGTACGAACAAAGGATGCAGCCTAGAAGACCTGCCAAGAGAGATGCATAATGGGATGGATGGCAAGAGACTATCAGGGATGATGATATATATATATTTCTTTAATTGATTAAAAAAAACAGAAAGACTTTAGTAACTTATGTACTTAAATTAACATTGCTATTCACAAAATTTTGGTTTTTATTTTGTGGTCTAAAGTTAGTTTTGTTTATTTAGATCTTGGTGATATGGTCTGAACAAAATTGACTGCAGACACTGTGGAATGGATGACATTTGTATATTTTCTTCTGCAAGCACCAAGATCTACATAGTATGATAATTGACTTGGTGTTATACTAGTTGTTTTAAATTTGCAGTAGCTCTAATACTGAGAAGTAGGTATGTTCCTTGCATATGGGGGTTGCACTATTGGAAGTCAAGAGGACAACAGCCACAGAAATTTTTGAAATTAATGATATACAGTCATAATTACATGAATTAGTTCAGTTGATCTCTACTAAAATTTTCATGTACAATTCTTGGTCTTTATATTAGGTAACATACCAACTTGTTAAAAAATAGCTAATTAAGTCGTTGATCTTAAATTATCATAATCAAAAACAAAGAAGTGCAGATACCATAGGCCTTTTCTAACCCCTAATCATCATCAAGGCATGCTGACAGCACAATTTCCTTGACTCTCTCACAGCCCAGTTGACTGGGACTGTAGAATACACTGACTGCATCTCTTCAGAGAAGTAAGACCTCATCCTCCAACAAGTGTCCTAGATATGATACGAAACCATCTGATGGTGAGGCTCAATTAATGCTGGAGCTTTGGGGAATGCGAAGTACCCTTTCATTGCTATCAATCGCTGGTCCACTCTTACCTGGAATGGTAGTACCTGATAGGTTCCTATCTGTGAGTCAAATAGAACCCTGTTCAAACAAATGACTTATGTGAAATTGAATTGTTTGAAATAGAACTGTTTGATCATTTAACTGTGTGTAAACAGATGATTGAACTGTCTGTGACCCAGTTATCTAAGTGGCCACATGATTAGCAACACTCCACTTTGACCCTTACTGGGCTAGATGGGAGATTGAAGAGGCCCAATCCAATCAATCAGCTGGTCACATTAAGTCCTCTTTCAGAGGCTTGCGTAAGAATTTTTTTTTAAGTTTCCGAATCAGAAAGCGGTGGCTATAAGGTCACTCATGCTGATGAAAGACCTATCTTACCCCTTCTATCACTAAGTGAGTAGTCATCTTGAGAATGAAAACCTTCAGATCTCAAATTGTAGGTCCCTTTCCTCAATGTGAGTATACTAAATGTGTAGGCCTGATTTGCCAAGGCAAATGGGTTTCCCCCTTGACATTTCCCTTTATAAGGCTCTATGGTATGTGGGGAGCAAAGTCATTGAAATCATCTAAACTACTTATGGATACAAAAAAAAAACAGAAAACCCTAACAAAAAATCTCAAACCTTAAAGCATCCATATTCTGGCTCAGATAATGAGTCTGATCAGACCCTTTTCCCCAAATTTATTATGCTGGATTCAACAGAAGATACCCCAATTGCTGTATTTTGACCTTCGGCCCGAGCAAACATGCCATTACAAAGTGATGCACTGGAAGGAAGTGACACATTCCAATAGCCAGTAATTGAAAGAGATCGCGTGGGTGGATTTGGCTGATGAAATGGGACAAGGTAAAGCCCATGATACACTCATAGACTGATGCACCGGAAGAGAGTGACCTGTGAACTGCATGACAGTTATTTCTGCTGGATGATGATCAATCATGCCATTCCAAAGATCGAGTGGGCGTTGAACTATTATATAACTCAGTCAAGACAGAAATCAAGTTGCAGTTGGAAACGGAGTTGTAGACGAGATGTGGTAGGGAAAGCCACACCAGGCCAAAGGGGCTTGGGGCCCTGATGAGTTGAGGTCCAGAGAAGATGCTGATAAGATGCAGTAAAGAAAGCCATCACCCAGCAGAGTGGGCCTCTGGGCCTCCGGTTGAGCATCAGGAGAACAAGAAAGACACAGCGTTGACGGCCATAAGAGTGAGGGTCAAAATATTGCAGTTTCTGTTCGGTCTCCAGCTCCCTCTCACACACAAACCTTAAATAACCTTTCGAACCCTTACAATAAAGTGAAAGGTATATATATTTATAAAGAAGTCTTCCTGCATCTGTCTTTATCATTGTGTCGTTGTGAATTATTCTACATATATATGTGCATGTATGTAGATGTGAATCTGCATGTGCATATCTGAGTATATAACACAATCACTAAGTTGTCTCCCTTTATTATTGAAAAAAAATCTCTTTGCTCTCTAAAAGTAAGTAAAGTTGACGACCGTAGTCAAGGGTGACCCAAAGGCTCCCTTTTCGATAGCTACTAAACTAAGGTATTGGGGAGGGTGCAACATCTTTCCCTGGATTGCTCTACTTTATCCTTGATCCTTACCTTATAATGCTGAGTGTTAAGCAAGGTAGCATCAAGTACCATTTTTGGAGTCTTTGGTATGACTCAACCTGGGATTGAATCCAGGTCTCCTGAGCCATTGGCAAACTCTCTGACAAAAAACTAATAAACAATACCTTACTGGCAGAAGTACCAATAAACCCTTTCAGACCTTTTACTTGAATAAAAATACTTCTATTACCTTAAAATAAAAGCCTACCCCCTACAACACCCTGAACTCATTAAAGGATGTTGTGAGAAATCCTGATCTCTCCCTATGCATTCAAGTTGTAATAAAAACTAACCTCTACAAACAAGGTGTTACTGATACCCAAAGAATTTGCATTAAGAAAAATAACCAAACAATCCTAACAAACACATGTATTCTCAGTTTTAACACCTAAAAATCTCCTACCGAAATAAAAATAGGATATACAATAACAAAAGTTGAAATATACATGCCAAACCCATTGTGATGCCACAACTGCAAAAATTTGGGGCACCACAAAGAAAATACAGCTGACTTAAAAGAATGTGAAATATGGAAAAATGAATATTGTCAGTACAACAAACAAAAAATACATCATATCCAGAAGCAAGAAAGTTACTTGAAAATTTTGTAGTCATAACTTATGTAAATGTAGGCAAACCCATGAACATCTCAACTCAAAACCAAGGAATGACCCACTATGAGGTGATAAATCTAATAAAAGAACTTAAAACACTTACAGAATTACTAAGAAAGCTTGACCAACGTGACAACCTCAACCCCAGATCAATGAAGCTGAAAACCAAAAAAAACAAACCTAACAAAATTTCAACCCAAACAACAACAAACTGCAAGCATCCATACTATCACTACCAAACCCAATAATCCCCCACCAAAAAAATCAGATAGCAATGAAAGCCCACTGCTGACCTCCAAAAAAAGATCTCCTTAGAAGAAAGAATGTAACAAAAATAGATCAAGAATCTCATTAATAAAAACAGAAAACAAATTCAAACTAATGGAAACAGCAAGCCAAGAAAGCCCCACAAAACAGAGAAATCCTAAATCCCTCAACAAAATCAGATCAAAAGCCGAGAAACCATGGAAATCGTCAAATCCAGCCAAATAAAAAAACAAAACGCTGAAACCAAACCTACACAAAAACAAAATAAACATCAAACACACAACAAAGATTAAAAAGTATGACTCATAAAATAATCCAATGGAACTGCCGTGGCTACATTGCAAATTACAATGAGTTGCTTCTATTAATAGCTAAACTCAACCCTACCACCTTATGTCTTCAAGAAACCTTTAAAAAAACTGTGAGAAACCAAGTACAAAAACCTTTGAACAATATGGTACTGGACAAAGAGCTTTGGCTGGAGTATCAATCCTAATTAGGAAAAATTTTCCCCAAAATGAAATCAACATCAACACCCACTTGTAAGCAATTGCAGTCTCAGCAACCTTACACAAAACTTTCTCCATTTGCTCACTATATATTCTACCCCATGACCCCTTAAACAACAAAGAACTAAACAACTTTATAAAACAACTCTCTAAACCATTTATCTTCATGGAAGATTTTAATAGCCACAACATAATATGGGGACATAAAACAATAAACAGAAGAGGCCAGACCCTTGAAAAAAAATCATCAGTAGCAACAGTTTGTTTCCACAATCAGAAATCTCAGACCCACCTTGATCCATCCTCAGTTACATTTTCTGTCACAGACCTGACCCTCAGTGACCTATCAATCTTCATAGACTATAACTGGAGAGTATTTAAAGACCCCTGCGACAGTGACCACTACCCAATAATAATGGAAAACTCTACAATAGAAAACTCAGAAGCACAAACAAAACCCCCACGATGGAATTTTAAAAAAGCAAACTGGCAATCCTACAAAAAACTATGCCTTACCACACCAGAATTAAATACAAATCAAAAAGAACCCATGATACATTTTACCAACACCCTCATTACCATAGCCCAAAAACTATCCCCGAAACCCAATAAACCATGGTTCACTGAATAGAGCAAAAACATAATAAGAGAATGTCAAGCAACGCTCAGGAAGCCCAAAACAAACCTCTCATCAGAAAATCTTAACAAATACAAACAATAAAGAGCCAAAATTCAACATACCAGTGTCTGCACAGAGCTGATTAATGTAAATTTTTGCTGGTTAGCCAATACTTGTCTTCTTTATGTGTAGGAAACAACAGGAGAATGTTGCTTATGAGTTTGTACTTGCTTCCTCTGTAGTGCCTAAAACATTTTGCTCAACTTACTTGTATGGTTTGCAAGATGGGACATAACTGGCCATATAGCCCCTGTTTTGTTGGGGCTGCTTCTGTTAAAAAAAATCCTGCAGCATCCTTGTATAGTTCTCATCTAGCTTTTTATCTAATCATTTCGTTAAAGTCCAAGTCATGCAAACATACAGTAGAACTGACATGTCTACAGCTTGAAAGAATTCCCAATTTTTTTTTTTTTTTTTTGGAGTTTGAAATTAGAGCTAACAGAGATAAAATAACAAATACCAACCTATAAGACACTCTCTTAAAATTTTTCTGAGTTAGGTGTATCAATATGTTACTATTAGGTGATTGAGCTCTAAAAACTTGAGCATATATCTAGGAACATGGAATTACAGTGAGCAGGAGTTTGTAGATAGTGCACAAGTCCTTCATCTGGAATCTATTGTCTACATAGGTTTTTTAGAGCTATCTTCCTTAGCCTTCTGTCTTCTAAGATTAAACATCAAGATATCTACATGATATCTACTCCCACTGATGACTGGAGTCTTGCTGAGATGCTGCAACTTATGTAGCTGCTGGTCATCTTTGACTTTCCATGTCACTGAAGTTCAACTTTGCAAGTCAAGTTCATGCTTCTTTCATCCAATCAATGATGATGCCCCTAATACTTCAGAGAAAATAGCAATGTCATCATTGATATTGATGGACTATCTTGACTTGATTTTATATAAGTATTTATTTACTAAGATTATCTTAACAAAAATCTACAAGTGTAAAGCATCCAATGAGGATTTGAACTATTTCTGCAGTTTACCTTAAATTTCATTGAATCTTTTAATATACTAGAGTGAGTCAAAAGTTTTGCTATTTTGGTGATGAGAAACCCAATTTAGCAGCTACAGATATTTCTGCTAAAGTCATGAAGATGATGAACCACACTGTATTGTCAAATGCCAAGGTTGCCTAATACTTTCCTGACTATCACTCCCTCGATTTGTTTCTATGTCTTGTAGCATGACCTCGGAATTCATAGTTTTAGGTCTTCCTGGCTCTGACTGGTCATTGAGGTTTTTCCAGCCTAAACAAAATTTCTTGAACCATTTGGTTGTATTGTAATCAACTGTGCCTTCACCTTTTACACAACAAATGTTTTTGGTTGCTTCCATGGCATTATCACCTAATTTTAACTCATAAACCATAAGTCCTCAAATTAGGCATTCATCTGTGTGGCTTTCAAATTACACACAGTGAAGCAATGCTTATGTCAGAGTTACAATTACCATGATACTACCAACCACAGAGGTTACCTTCCATGGCTTTAACTGCTTGGTTACATAATATATGCGTTGTGAATTAGCATATGCTAAAATATTGCAAAACTTTTGACTCACCCTAGTAATTTTTTAAAAACTTATTTGTTACTCTTTAAGCAAGTCTGACTCAAGGTCATTATAATTTGCATTTTGGAAGATATAGTTTGTTTGTTTTTGTTATCACATTCTCTACTGAACATTTTTTCCATTTTTCAAGGACTGTTCGTCTTTGGGATGTTGACAATGAATACAGACAGCGAGTTGTAATAAAAACCAAGAATCAACAAGGGCGTAAAACCAATGCTACTGCTTGTACATATTCACGTGATGGACGCTACCTTGCTGTTGCTTGCCAGGATGGATCCATTCAACTGTGGGATTGCAACAGGAAATTTGTGAGTATCAATTCTTCTAATCAGGTTTTTTTATTTTTTTATTTTACATAGTTTATTGTGATGTTTTGTTTTGTTTTGTTCAAGAGAAAACTGTTAAACACATGAGAATTCTGATTATCATTGCTTTTAGTTTATTTTTTTGTTTTTGTTATTTTTTTCAGTAGTACCATCAGTAAAAAAAATCCCTTGGTCCCTGTCATATCAGTCATTACCAAGGGTCCACTGATGCTGAGGACAATGATGTCATAAGCACTAACAACCATGTCTTCTCCTTTGAAAGCACTTATAGGGACAAAAAGCACAGGAGGAAGAACTGCAACACTATGCCATCAGAACTTAACCAGATCATGCCCTTCCTACATTGACCTTGTCAGCTATGAGTGTCGCTGCAGTCAACATAGACCACTCTTCATTCATGAAGCCAAAACATAACAAATATGGTGCTAAGGAAAATCAAAAAGAGTAGAGAATGATTTAGCTTTCTGCCAACCAGTAGGTTCTTGTAGGTCAAACAGCTAGAGTACCTGGTGTGTTTAGCCATACTTTCCTGATACAAAAAGGATTTGAGTTTGAGTTTCACTGAGAGCTTACCCTAATCTTCACTGTTTCCTCATTACTGTAGATTGATGTACCAAGTGAGTTGCAATAAAGAGCAACTAAGAAATTTAAAAAATTTAATAAAAAATGGTTAATATTTCTAATAAAAACAAATAAAGGATGCACCTGCAGTAGATTGCAATTGGTTGATATTAACATTACTCAAGTTCTTATACCTTGACTTATAAAAATGTAAGAATTTGTTTCCTTATTTTATTTTCACAAATCTTGTTACATTAATTAATGATCAGTCTTTTACAGTAATAAATATTAAATATACTTGCAAATTGGGATATTGGAAAATTTATTTAATCCAACTTAAAATATTCATGTTAATTATTAACCAACGTAATACTTACCTTTTTTGTGTGAAGTTTTATGAGAAAAGTGAACACATAGCTAAGTCAAATTTATATTGCACATATTTAATCACTTATACATATATATACATATATAGACCCAAATAAAAGCACGACCAAATTAATACTTAACTTAGGTTCTTTTTCTTTTTTTTTTCAAAGAATAGTTGTCTTCAAAGTTTCATAACTTTTTTGGTGTGTAATGTTGGTTATTTGAAGCGACATCATTCCATGTCAAAAAATTTTTGTTGACTGTGACGTTATTTGTCATACGTGTCTTTTAAACAACGTCTGCTTATTTATAGTTATAAAATTAATGTTTACACTAAGACAGCTTTTTATTCTCAACCAATAAAAAACGTCCTTTTAATTATTCTTAAAAATTAATACTTGTGAGAAGTTATATTTATTTTATTTATTTATTCAAATTTTGTTATTTTGTTTTATATTGCAAAATTATATTGAAGGAATATTTATTTCTAACAGGGAACAACATAGGTTTTTTTCTTCTCCACCTCTTTATTAATGTCTGCTTTTCTAGTCTTGACCTCATCAAAGAGAAAATATAAGAATTTATGATATTTAACATGTAGGATGTTATTTGTAGTAAACAAACAACAATACATAATACTAGGGTGAGTCAAAAGTTTGGCAATATTTTAGTAATGTGAGGTACAATTCAGTCACTCCAGATGCTTTTGCAAATGTTGTAAAGAGACAAACCACATCGGAAATCCATGACTTGAAGTCTCAGTCATGATATATATGCACTGCAAATTAACATGTACTAAAATATTACAAAACTTTTAACTCACCCTAATAAATGATATATAAATATTTAACATTAATGTTCTAGATGAAGTATCCATCTTGACTGGGTAAAAGGTCAAGTTCACAATTAGTCATAATGACATTAAAATAATTTCATAGTGAATAACACTTAAAAGATTTATTGATTTAAATATTTTTTGTTCAAATTATTAGTCTTAACTTAGCAATAATGCTTTATAATTATTTTACATTTTTATCTTCAATAAAGTTGAAATTTAAATTTTGTATTAGTTACATCTTGCAGCAATATGGTTTCCCTTTCTTTGTGACCTACTCTTAATGAAAGATCCTCTTTTTCTCATGAAGATGAAATATTTTATATTCAAATATTAGCCTGAGTTCAATAAGTATGCATACCAAATTTGGGAACTCTACATCAAACTGTTTGGCTGTCTATAGAGGACAAATAAATAATCTCTCCCCAATCATTAGTCATTCAAATAGATAAGGTGAATATTGCCTAAGAAGTTGGCAATAGGAATCACTATTTACTGTTATACCTATTTCAAAGAAACCAATAGTGATGGGTCCTTTCATATCCCAGAAGACTGATGTCATAACATTCTTTCCTAACTGCTGTTCCTGGAACTTTTTCTTTACTGGAGTCAGTGTGTTTCCACTCCAAAGACTGCTTTTTGACTCAGGCTCATAATGACAAACCCATGTTTAGCCTATTTATAAGGATTTCTTGGATTAAAAAATGCTTCTCCATACACATTACACATTCTTCTGTAAATTTGATTTGGTTTACACTTCTCAGCCACCAAAAATTTGATGACAAACCCCTGTTCTAGTCGAGGGCAATCTCATTTGCCACTTTCTTTTTCTTTTGAGATTAGAATAATTTTTGCTATAAACTGATGCAGAGTTTACATTCACATAAAATTTTCTGAAAAAAAAAAATTATTTTGCTTTTTTCAAAAAAACTCTTTTTACTTATTGAACAACCCTCATATTAATGATGACTAGCATAGTTTCCATCAATAACAATAGCATTATTTTTTTTTTATATAAATTTGCATATCTACCGCAGATCAGAGAATAGTATCTTCAATTATGGAAAATTTATAGTTATTTTGGAAACTATAAGGTTTATACCTTATAGTTTCCAAAAATAACTATAAATTTTAAAATAAAAACAATTATTATTTTGAAGAGTATGAAGTTTAATACTATGTTAAGTCAAAGGTTTTGCAATATGGCCTCTGTTATCTGAATTTTATGTTCAAATGATTTTTTAAAAATTCTGTTGACTTTCATTTCGTTTGCTTTGTTCTGCTAGAAAAAGAGACTCTTTTTCTGTAAAGAAATTATGCTTTAGAAGGGTTGTAGAATGAATCAGCTGGGAAATTACTTTGTAAAAACATCATCAGTCCAAAGAAGAGATAACTGTCAGAAATCTGGCCATGGCAAAGCTAGAAGCACAAGAACCCCAGTGGGTGTCAGATGCAGTAAAACTGATGCAAGTCACACTAACTGCGAACTAGACCCACGTTGCTCCAACTGCCGCAATAAACACACAACCAATTCAAAAGACTGCAAAATGTGAAAGAAATATTAAAAATAAAATACACACAAAACATACCCTTTCTGGTTTGGTTTCTTTGTTTAATGGCACATCAACCTCTGTGGGTTATTTAATGCCAAAGCCATTCTCCTAGAAGAATAGTAGTGCTACTATTTAACCCATAGCTGGGAGGATAAGGGGGTTCATACCTTTCCCAAGGGTATTTGCCCGAAAGTGAATGTAATAACATGACTGGAGTACAAACTCGCGTACTACGATTCCGCAGTCCATCGCTTTAACCATTTCCCTTTCTGGTAGCCAGAAGAATAGTAGAAGCTACCAAATATGCTGTGTCTCAAAGAAAAACATCCCAAATACAAGCATCTCCTTATGTCAAATTATACCCTTCAATAATCAATACAAATGAAATAAATCAATTAATAAATGAAATGGAAAGTCTTCTAACAACTATAAAGTCTTTCATCAGTACAATTACTGTCTTGTAGAACTTCCCTGTAAGACAAAAACAAAATCAAACGACTTCAACCTATCAAGCAGGAAATTCAACAGAAGGAATATCACCAAAGAAAAAGGATTTACCTTTTAAACAAGAACAGCAAAGAAGATGATCCCAGTCAAGATTAAAAACTGAAACTCCTACAAACAAATCCAAAGAAGAAAATCAGAGAGCAAGATCCTAGTCAAAACCAAAAACTGAAATTTCACAAAAAATGGATTTGAAAGTCTTGAAGATATGGAGTTAGAAGACCCCTAAAACCATCTAATAAAAGAGAGACTGACTCCAAAAAAAATACCATACCACAAAAAAAAAACATTAAACATAATCCAAAAACTAACATGTCTAATAAGGACATACAAAACTCTACTATAGAAATGAAGGAAGGAAACTCATCACTGAACCAACTGATGGACAATAGAATTCCAAACTCTCTGGAAGAACCTGGCACTGAACCCGGTCAAAACAGTGGAATGAAACCTTTATAAAGCTGATTCTTAAACCACACATATAAAACTATCAGTTATGGGATATAAAATACTTCAATGGAATTGTTGTGGACTAAAAGCTAATTATAATGAATTACTAATTTTACAAACAAAGTTAAAACCTGTTATTATTTGTTTTCAGGAACCTTCCTCAAAGATGAAATGGAAATAAACTTTCGAGAATACCAACAATATAGTTATATTGAAAATACTAAGCATAAAGCCTGTGGAGGTGTATCCATATTAAGAATGATATACCTCATAGTAAAATCGAATTAAAAACTGAATCACAAGCAGTCGCCATAAAAGTGACATTACATAGACCAATAAACCTATGTTCAATATACCTTCTTCTACATCAACAAAAAGATGAAAATAAGCTAGAAAGTCTAATCCAACTGATGCCCAAACCTTTTATCCTTCTAGGTGACTTTGGGAATAAAATGAAATATTTCATTAATAAAAATGATGCCTCCACAACTAAAAAAAAAACAACATATATCAACCCCGTATATGGATAAAGCTCCATTGATCTAACTATTTATGACCTATCAATCTTCTTGGACTTTTCATGGAACCCATTTGATGATGCATGTAGAAGTGATCATTATCTAATTATACTCAACAATGAGGAAATAATACATGATCATATACCAACATAGAAACTAAGTAGAGAAAACTGGGGAAAATTCCATGAACTATGCTCAAGTCAATTAACAGAAGAAAACATTCAAACAATTGAAAAAATTTACAAGGACTCTGATAATTATAGCAGAAAAATCTATCCCCAAAGTCTCTTCTAAAAAGAAAAATAGACCATGGTTTGATAAAGAATGCAAAAAAACAAATAACCAGTGAAAAGTTGCTCTAAGAAAATTCAACAAAGAACTCACTACTAGAAACCTTATTGAATACAAACTACAGAGGGCAAAACCTCACAAAACAATAAAAGAAACAAAAATGCTGGTAAGAATATATCAACAAAATTAATATTTCAACAAAACCCAAAACAATTTGGAGAATGATAAAAAAATACCAGGAAAACATAAACCCATACCAATCAAACACCTCTCAGAAAAGATGCTAAAATAACCGAAATAAAGTCAATTGCTAATAAACTACCTGAAACATTCACAGAAAATTCTACATCCAAACGTTATTGCAAGAAATTTCAAATCATAAAAAAAGATAAGGAAAAATACAAAATAAACTTAAAGAAAGACAAAATATCAGGAAGAATATAATCAAACCTTATCAATAACAGAATTGAAAGACTCAACTGAAAAATCCAAAAGTACAGCAATAGGACTGGAACTTCTACTAAAGATGTATAATCAAGTTTGGATTAAAAAAGATTTCCCCGAAACATAGAAACTATCAACAATTATACCAATTCCAAAACCAGGAAAAGATTTTTTCAACCCTAGAAACTACAGACCAATATCCCTAACAAGTTGTCTGTGCAAAACATTAAAAAGAATGGTAAATCATAAATCGGTTTGGTATTTAAAAACTAATAATCTTGCCCAGTCAGCTAGGGCTGTAGAATACACCGACCATTGGCCTAATGAGCAGAGTTTTCGCCAATGGTCCAGGAGACCGGGTTTCAATCTCAGGTCAAATCATACCAAAGACTCAAAAAATGGTATTGGATGCCGCCTTGCTTAGCCCTCAGCACTATAAGGTGAGGATCAAGGGTAAAGTTGAGCAGTCCTGGGAATGGATTTGCGCCCTCCCCTAAGCTCAGTGTAGTAGCTATTGAAAAGGGAGCCTTCAGGTCGCTCTTGACTAAGATCACCAACTTTACTTTTTACTTGAGTTTAATGTTTTTGGCATTTAAACTGCCTATTTATGCTAAATTGGATTGTTTAAAATAGAATTGCTTTGACATTTAAACTGCGTACTTATACTGAACTGAATTGCTTGAAATAGAACTATTTTGACCTCTAAACTGTATACTTATGCTAAACTGAATTATCTGAAATAGAACTGTTTTGACATTAACTATGTGTATTGCCCAGTCGGTTAGGACTGTAGAATACACTGACTGCTTCTCTACAGAGGAGTAAGACCCCCCCCAACCTACCCACCAAAGAGTGTACTGGATATGACACTAAACAATCTGATGGTAAGGTTCCAATGATGCTGAGGGTTTGGGGAATGTGGAACACCATTTCATTGCTACTGCTCCCAGGTTCACTCTGGCCTGGAGTAGTAGCACCTGATAGGGCTCTATCTATGGGTTAAATAGAACTAAAATGCATACTTATGCTAAACTGAATTGTTTGAATTAGAACTGTTTGACTAAATTGAATAGCTTGAAATAGAAATGTTTTTGACAAACTATACTTGCATTTAAACTGTGTATTTATGCTAAATTGAATTGTTTGAAATGGAAATGTTTTTGAAATTGAAACTGTACTTATGCTAAACTGAATTGTTTAATATAGAACTGTTTTGACATTTAATTACGTATAAACAAAATCTATACTTATACTAAACTGAATAGCTTGAAATAGAAATGTCTTTGACAATTAAACTGTGTACTCATGCTAAACTGAATTGTTTGAAATAGAACTGATTATTTGTATAAAAATGGATTTGGCATTGAATAACCTACAAAGGTTGATATGTGATAAAACCCAAACAACCAAACCAAATAATCTAATAATAAATGCACAGTGCGGATATCAAAAAAATCATAGTTGTATAGATCATTTAACTAATCTAGAGCACTACATAAGAGAGGCATTCATAAGAGAACATGTCGCAACAGTCTTTTTTGACTTGGAAAAAGCTTACGATACCACCTGAAAATTGGGAATTATAAAAGATCTTTACGACTTTGAACTAAAAGGCAGATTACCTGAATTCATTTAAATTTCATATCAAATAGAACCTTCAAAGTACACTTAGGATTTACCTTATCGGGTATAAAAAAAAAAAACAAGGTGTACCACAAGATAGTATACTGTAAACTACCCTCTTTAATATCAAAATAAATGACATAATTAAAGAACTCTCCCCTGATATGAATGGATCTCTATATGTGGATGATTGTACAATAAGTTACAAATCAAAATATATACATATAATTGAAAGAAAATTACAACACAATATAAATAAAATCAATAAATGGGGCAACTGAAAATGGATTCAAATTTTTACAAACCAAAACTAAATGTGTTCATTTTTGCAACAAACATTGAAGGGAAAAACATTCCTTTTGTAGAACAACTCAAGTATTTAGGAATGATTTTTATTCAAAAATTGAATTCCATACCACATTAATTACATTAAAAACAAATGCAATAAAGCATTGCAACTCTTACATGTCGAAGCTCATACAAACTGGGGAGCAGATAAAGAAACACTCCTAAAATTACACCGAATTCTAATAAGATTCAAAATAGAATATAGATGTTTCATATACCAATCAGCAAAAAATTTATACCTGAAGATTCTAAATCCTATTTACCACACAGGTCTAAGACTGGCACTAGGAGCTTTTAAGATATCCCCAGTGGAAAGTCTATATGCTGAATCATATGAAACCCCTCCAAAACTCAGAGGTAACAATTTAATTTTAAAATATTACATAAAACTAAAAATTGACCCTACCAATTCAGCATACAACAGCACCTTTAGACATAAATGTAAAACTCTCTTCCAACAAAAAGAAAAAGCGATCAAAACTTTTGGACTCAGAATGAAATCCATTTGCCAAGAAGCAAACATATCTATAATAACAATTCATGAAACCTTTGCTTTCAAAACATCTCCCTGGAATATAATGATTCAAAAAACAGACCTAATCTTCTGCCAATATTACAAAGAAAAAACACACCCCTTAACATAGCAAGATAAATTCCAGAAAATAAAAGAAAAATATCCAGATTATTCATCAATCTTCACAGATGGATCAAAAACAAAAGATGCCACTAGTAGTGCTGCCATCATAAATAACATTCAAAAAAAGAAAACATCTCCTGAAAGAAACCTCTATCTGTTGTGCAGAAATTTATGCAATAGAATTAGCACTTGATCTCACCTCCAAAAATAACAAATCAAAGTACATAATATTTTCAGATTTGCTATCAGCCGTAACTGCAATTAAAAACAAAGCTAAACAATCCTCTTATAGCAAAACTACTAATCAATTTAAATCAACTAAAAAAACAAAAAAAAAATAGTGCACTGCTGGATACCCAGTCATATCAAAGAAAATGAGCTTGTAGATTCAGTTGCAAAAGAAGCTCAAAATGATGCGATAGACACTCATTTTAAAATACCATAGGCTGATATAAAAGAACACTTAAATATAGATATCAAACAAAAATGGCAGAATTACTGGGATGGATTCCCTAACAATAAACTATATAAAGTAATGCCAACTCTTCAAAAATGGGGGAAAAAATCCAAAATAAACAGAAAAGAAGTGATACTCACCAGACTTCATTTTGGCCACACCCACATTACCCATTCATACCTCCTAAAAAGGGAGATCCCCCCCCAATATGTTCAAAATGCAAAGTACCTCTCACAGTTCAACACATTCTCTTAAACTGTAACAGGTTTAGATAAATTCACCTAAAATATTACCAGACAAACAACTTAAAGGTCATCTTTAAAAATACCAAACTTGAGGAAATCTTAAGCTTTCTAAAAGAAGCCAAAATCTAACCAAAATAATTAAACATAATAAAAATCCATACCCTAAATTCCAAAACATGCACAAAACAAAATCAATCCAACCTTTCTGGCATTAAATGACTCACAGGAATTGATATACTGTTTAAAAGAAAAAAAAAAACATTTCCACAGCTACTGATGCTAGGTTCTGATCCTAGGCTCAAGTGCTTGAGCAGGATACAGAGAGTTGGCAGAGAGCATAAATACTACATTCTGATTCTAGTTAAAGTTATGGATTGACAAAGAAAGAAATGGAGAAGTCACTCTGTTTATTAGGTAGATAGATAAATGCGTATTTTTTATGTAATTTAAAAATGTTCTTTTCTTATCATATAGGTAAGCACCTGCATGCTGAATAGAACTGCTCATATGAATGGGAGTGACACATCATCTCTTTGCTTCTCCTATGATGCTAAAATTCTAGCATCAAGAGGAGGTAAGTAAAACATTGATAAAATGTTATTAAAACTGTTAATGCAAAAATGGAAATAAGTTTTTCAATAATTAACTCTCTCATCTTTATTGAGTCATATTGATTAGGTTTACTGACAGATAAATCTATAATGGGATGTGTTGGTGGCTAAATAGCTATCAGCATACAGTTCAAATTTTAGCTAAGGTTGTGTTCACTTTTCACTAATGCTTAGATGAGGGATGAATCTATTTCTTCTTCTATATGTAAAATATCAAGGCAGACTGTGCTAGCTTACCTTGGTGGGCAAGCAGTTTTAAAGAAAGGCAAACTGAAATCAAACTCCCCTATCAACATGTCATAGATCAAAATTAATTTGATAAAACAATACATTTTGAGAAGTACTAGTAATTTTAGCTGCATAGTGAAATTATACTGAACTTTTAATTTAGAAATACCATTTTTGAGGATATATAACTCCTCCTGCTCTCTAATTTACATTTAATACTATCATGAGGTTATGCTAGGTACAAGTACTGGTAGTCTCCAGTATTTGGGTAAGCATTAACCTACCAGATGAATCAACAGTGTATATAAAAAAAAAACAGGGATTTTTTAAATTTATTTAGCCATTTTGGAAGATGTTTAAAAAAAAAGTGAGGTGTATAGGTCATCTAATTTGAGACATTTTTAAATAGTGTCTTATCACTATGGAAGATTTTAATTTTGATATGTTGATGTATACTTAAAAGATTATAAAAGTATAAAAATAAAAACCCTGCCTTCATAATAAAATTGTTTTTTTTTACTTTTCCTGCTCATCTAATTTTGAAATTTATTATTCATCAATTTTAATCGGCTTTAAGTATCTTTCTCTTCTTCTTTCCCAAACATTCATTTAAAAAAGTATAAAATGAATAAGCAACGTTGAAGAAATTTGTTGGATACAGTCACTTGACACTTATCTTAAACCTGGCTTTTTGGCTATGTATTTTTATTTTGTTGTCTTGGGATCTTATTTTTTACTTTTCCCATTGAGAAATCATATGAAAATATTTTTCTTTAATGTTTTCAGTAGTTTTCCTGCATAATCAGATCAATAGTTTTGAAGTTAATGATATTATGATTACATAAAGTGCCATTTTGATATCCCTATAATAAATATTTATATTGAATCAAGTTCTCTATCAACTCAGATGATTTCCAATTAATTAAATATTTGACTATCTCATTCAATGATTCAATACTATTATTTGTAAAGAATGAACCTCTGTTAAGTTTCCAGTTAGGAAAAAAAATCTGGCAATAATTTCCTGTGTATATTTTGATATTTTGTGTCCCACATTCAGTCAAATATACATAAATTCTTTTGACATTACAAGTCTTTCATTTCCTACACATAAAAGTATCAAAAGATTCAGATTTTAAAAAAAAAAAAAAGTTTCCAGCACTTTGTTTTCTTACTCAGAGCCAAATTGCATATTTTTATGAAAATTCAGTGCAATTGTGTTTTGAATTCTCACTGCAACATAACGGAAGAAATAATAAAAAGCTTTAAATGAAGCAAAATTGCTGAAAAAAAAACACTGGACTTTCATTAGATATTCAACTTATTATTCTCAAATTCTTAAAAGAAAAAATGGTTAGTATGCACCTGGATAAATGTCCTATGAATTCTGAGATAAATTGATTTTAGTTTAAGGTTGAGAAAAACTATGTGGTGTAGTAGTCTGTGCTAGCCTGGTTTCATGCACATGGCAGATAAGCCAATATATGCAACTGCCTTCAGTTTCCTCACTTTCCATCAATGGCTTCTATTATCTGAATTTTATGTTCAAATGATTTTTTAAAAATTCTGTTGACTTTCATTTCTTTTGCTTTGTTCTGCTAGAAAAAGAGACTCTCTTTCTGTAAAGAAATTATGCTTTAGGAGGGTTGTAGAATGAATTGGCTGGGAAATTACTTTGTGAAAACATCATAGGTCCAAAGAAGAGATTTAGTTTTCCAAAGAAATAATTTGGAATGTTTAAATGACTCTTTTTTTTTAATGTTCTAGAGGATAAATTTACCATATTTATGATTAGTTTTCAGATCAGAAATTTGACCAAACTGTGTCAAAAAAATTTTTTTTCATATTGAATAACAATTCTAATATCAAGTTACTCAACAATTTTTGCATTTGAAACAATTGCCAAAAACTAAGTAGAAGCCTCATTTCTCATTTAGGTTTATTCTTTCTTTCACTCCAGGAGATGACACATTGAAACTGTGGGACATCAGAAAGTTCAAACAACCTCTTGTCACTGCTGAGAATCTCTTAAACCTCTTCCCTGTGTAAGTGCAGAATAGTTTTCTTATGTTGATTATTTATTTATTATGATAATCGTGTGTGTTTTTAAAACACAATATAAAAAATATATAATCAGTCATGAATCCTTGTCTCACTACAAAATAGTGAGATATTCTCTCATGGTAATATGAAGCATTATTTGATAACAAAAATGACTTGTATTTCCATTCTCATTACTCAATAGTTAGACCAGTTTACAAATACATTGCTGCAAGTTTTATATACAGCTTCAAATTTAACAGAATTTAAACCAAAGATTTATGTTAATAAAACAAATACGAAAAGCTGACAAATTTTATTTTCATTTCATATGAATTCTGAAGTGGAACAGATATTACCCTTAGATCCCAGCCTGAAGACCAGTCTTTATTTAATTATATCTCCTAAGCTGTAGTAAGTAGTATAGTCTCTTTTTAGTGAGAAGTGCCATGTATACATGAGCAATGCTCAAAACAATCCTGCTCCCTATAAGAATAATTATGCATATGTCAGACAACATTGACCTTTCCCATTTGGTGCTATGGGGGAGATGCTATCATATGGCTGGAATCCCTGGAATTAAGTTTAACTCATTTTTTTTTCTTTCATTCAAAGTATTGGACTTAGAAGTTTAAAGGGTTAAGATTTATATATTGATTGATTTATTAAAAAAAAATGTTACAATCTTTTTTCAGAACTGACTGCCATTTTAGCCCCAGTGACAAGATGGTGATAACTGGTATATCAGTGGGTAAAAAAGGTAGTGGAACAGGTCAATTAATGTTCTTTGACCGGGAGACTTTAAAACCAGTGACTCATATTGAAGTATCTGAGAGTGTAAGTATGATTATTCCTCATTTTCACATTCTTATTGTACTACGCAAAGTACCATGTCTCACCAAAAGATGAGAACATGGATGAGAGAGAAGAATATATTACACCCAGGAGGGTTCACTTTGTGTAAAGGTTATTGACATAGGAAATGGATTCAGTGACCTAAGTGTGCCAGAATGCAGATTTTTATACAAAAGTTTAGGTCACTGCTACACATTTTAGTCATGAGCCTACTAAAATATTTTATTGTATACTGTTTTAAAATTTTTATTTCTTTTTGGACATGCCTCCAGGACTTGTTCAATATTCCTCACAGCATTCTTGTGTAGTTGCCGTCAAGCTTTTTCTCCCGCCATTTAGTTAGCGTCCATGTAGTGCATCTATATAGCAGTATTGACATGACCGCTGCTTGGAAGAAACTGCATTTCATTTTATTAGTCAGGTCTGACTTCCAGCTATCCGTGCCTTTGTTAGTCGCATGTTGATGTCTTTTTCGGTTGATGAGACACTGCTTCCTAGGTAGGTGAACTTGTCAACTAGTTTCAGAGAGCTACCGCCTAGTGTGGAAATGTTGCCTGTTTGATTAAAGCACATATTCCATTTTGTGTGCATTGACATGGAGGCCGATGTCTGCAGCAGCTCGTTCCAGACTATGCAGTAGGGTTTCAGCTTGGGCAGGTGCATTTGCCAGAAGCGCTATGTCATTGGCATAGTCAGCGTCGGTAATTGTTTTTGCGGGGTACCTTCTGCTTCTTTTCTTTGTCAGCTCGAAACCAGTTTCTTTGTTTTTATCAATCGATGTTCTAAGCACGTAGTCTAGACAGATGATAAAGAGGTATGGGGCTAGTGTGTCTCCTTGCAGTACTCCTGCTACAATGTCAAAATAGTCTGTGTCTCCATCCGGAATGTACTTTCACTTTGGTGCTTCTATAGAGAATCATTATGGCTGTGACAGTCTCTTTTAGTAGGCTATATGCTAGTAGAATTTCTTCCATCTTCCCTCTGTGAATGGAATCAAAGACCTTGGTAAAGACAACAAATAGTATTGTCACCTGTAGGTTTTTTTGTCCGTACGCCTTCGTACGATTCTATGGATAGTCAATATTTGTGAGGTCATGGATCTATTTCTTCAGAAGCCATTTTGGTTCTTCCTAAGAATGTCGTCAATTTTGGATTCTATGCAGTTACATAGTAGGGCATTGTATATTTTGGCTGCTATGGATGTAAATGTGAGATAATGTGCAACATATCAGCGCACTAGCTACCACAATACTACAAACCACAGCTGTTACCTTCCACAGCTCAAATTGGTTTAGTCACATATCATGTGACCAAAGTACACCAGCTCTTGCCAAACATAAGAGTGAGCAAGTAAATGAATGAGACCACAGAATTAACAAAGTAAAAAAAAAACATTGACACCTACAAATAGATACACCTTTGTAACAATAATATTTAGTAAGAAAAGGTAAAAATGTTTTTAACAATAGTACAAGCATTCACCCTTCTCAGAAGAAGGGAGTTAAGTCAGAGACCTTGTTAACAAAGTATCAATCAGTTGATTTTTTTGTATAAGTTTAGGCTTTTCTATTTTTGCTGTCTACAGCCTGGCGTTAGGCATTCTCAATGGCGGTTATATTTGCTTTCTCCCAATCCTTGGAATTATTCCGCAATGTTGTAATATGACAGGCCTCCTTCACTCTCTATACCCAGGGTAGTCTGGTAGAAGGCCAAGAGATAGAATCTAGTAGTTGTCTTTTGCTACTGACACGTTTCAGGCTTTCTCTGTCTCTCTGCAATTGCCATATTTTCCTAATTCATTTTGCTTTTTCTACACCAAGGGTAGTCTGCTAGGTCAGGTTTCAGAACAACAGGGAATTCAACTTGCGTTCTCTCCACGGGACTCTTCTTTTCTTCTCTTAATTCACTTTGCATTTTTTATACCCAGGGCAGTCTTTTAAAAGCCCTCTTAAGGTATCATATATTGATTTCTCTTCACTTCTTTATCTCCATGAGTCTGGCACAAGGGCATCTCTCATCTCCTCCATGCTGGTCTCTAAAGTAACATATTATCTCAATTTCTGTTTATTTCTTTTCCCTCATGAGTCTGGCACAAGGGCATCTCATTATCTGTCTTTCTTAGCTTCTTTCATAGTGTTGTATATTATTAAAACTGCAAACAACATGTAATATGGCTTTTCTCTGCCTCTCCACTCTTGGCAGTCTAGTGCAAGACTAGAGCCCAGAGCAGCACAAATATAGTCATCAGTTTGCAGCCTTTCTATGAAACTCTTCAAGGGGAAAAAAAATCTTACATTCTATGTCCATCTCCATCAAAGGGGTGGTGATGGTAGCAAAGATAAGAAATATCAAACTTCTGATTTGGTTCCCAACAATCAATTCTGCCTCCCACTGTCACGTCCTTCACATTCCCTTTACTCTTACATTTACCCTAAAAGGACAGTTTTCCCGAAATTTGGAATTATGACAATTTTATGTTCACATGACATGATGCCAGTAACCTTTCATTCATAACTAAGAGAATTGAATTAAAATTTTCCATACTTAAATTTTTTGTTTCCAAATTTTTCATTCTCAGGCACTGATAGACAAAGGCTGACCTCCAGGTTATTCTCTTTAGCCAGTTTTCTACTTACCTTGGCTTTGTAGACAAAACAATCCTGTTTGGAGTTTCTGCTTCATGAGAATAATGAATAACAATCTTTTTAGGTTGTTTTTTTATTTGTCAAAACAACATTTTTCTGATTTACTCCTTCTGAATCTATTTTCATTAATTCTCACTTTTTACAATGTACTGAGTTCATTCTTCTAAAATCTCCCTGGGCTAATTCTTATTTTTATGGTCAATAAATTTTCTTGACTGATCTCTGATGCCGTAAACTTGCACATATCAAAATATTGCTAGACTTTTGACTCATCATACTACTGAATTTGCAATGTGAAGATGTGCATTGCTATACCATGCAAATGCTGGTCAACTTCCAGAAAAAGATATTTTCTTTCATCATTCAATAGGCTGGTATCTCTATGTTGTGCATTAATAATTCAGCTATTTATAATTAGGAAATTTCTTTTGAATCCCAAGCACAAAACTTTTTTCTGGTAGATTCTGTTTAGGTTGAAGTGATACTGGAGGCTGTCTTCAATATAGATTCTATGATTTTTCTTTGTTTTCAACCATGAATGATAAAGGTTCCAGATAAGTATTAAAAGTATTTTGACTTTTTTTTTATTGGCGGAAGAGGAACATCTTAGCTCTTCTAAAAGTTTTTAAGTGCTAATAGTTGGCTGCTATGGATGTAAGTGTTATACCTCAGTGGTTCTTGGCTAATCCGAAGTCCCCTTTTTTAGGGAAAGGGAGGATGCATCCCTTCATCCATCTGTCTATCAGATTTTGATTATAAACTGCAGTACAGTGTCGGAGCAGTATGTCATCGAATTGTCTGGTCTTCCATACTTCAGTGGGAATTTCATCAAGCCCTGCGGCTTTTCTATTTTTAATTTTTCTCAGTACTGAGTCTAGTTCTTCAAGAGTAAATGGTCCTAGTTTGATGTCTAATTGCTTACTAATAATTTTCATGATTGCTTCATGTGTAACTTTTGGTGGGTTTCCTAGTAAATTCTGGAAATGCTATTTCCACAGTTTTAAACATTCTTTTTGGTTTGTACCTTTCAGTTTAGCTTTGGGAGTGCTATTCCTTCTGCTTACTTCATTTATCATTTGCCATGCTATCCTAGATTGCCTATCTCCCACTGCCTATCTAATCTTATCTATCTGATTTTGTATGTATTCTGTCTGTCCTTTTAGGTATATGATTGCTAATTAATTTTGTGCCTTTTTTTAGTTTCAGGGCATTTGTGTTAGTTAGGTTCTCCTATTACATTTGGAGGCAGTTTTTCTCTCACCTCTAATGTCTCCCATGGGACTCTAGATTTAGTTCTATGTTTTGTTGGTATGTGTTTTGTGGCTGCTTCTAGGTAGGCATTGACAAAATTCTCATATTCATCATTCAGAGTATGTGTTTCTGTCTTCTCCTGTAATGCATCGAATTTGTTTCTTAATGCTATTACA
Source organism: Sepioteuthis lessoniana (assembly GCA_963585895.1). Taxonomy (NCBI): domain Eukaryota; kingdom Metazoa; phylum Mollusca; class Cephalopoda; order Myopsida; family Loliginidae; genus Sepioteuthis; species Sepioteuthis lessoniana. The sequence continues at coordinate 147,158 of OY757929.1, read as the reverse complement.
TATTTATCTCTAATATCCTTGTTATTAAGCAGGGCCCAGTCATATTGTATGGTGGTTTTTGTTTGGGTGGCATTCTTTCATAGGCTCAATTGTATTTTTGCCATGACAATTCGGTGATTGGAGGACACACCCACAAATGAGCAGTAAACCACGCAATTCACTGTGCTATTTTTCCATTTCTTGTTTATAAAGACGTAGTCTATTTGTGCTTTAGTATTGTTTGCATATGTGTAGGTCCATAATTTTCCTTCCCTTCTTTGAAAGTTTGTATTAAGGCATGTTAATTTATTTTCTATTGTGAAATCTGTTAGATGTTGTACATTCCTGTTTGACAAGTTGTGTAGGCTGTATTTGTGGTTTCCATTTTCCCAATTTAAGCATTCATAGTAAGAAATAAAACTCAAGGGAAAAGTATTGTGGACTAGTCTATCATACCTTTCTTCATTGGTAGATAAAATGGTCCATGACTAATTATTTACTTCTGGTTAGAGAAGTAGACATATGAAATCTCAATTGTAATAGCAATATTTCTAAGACAGGATATCTCAATACTCTGGAGACAATCAGTCATACCTTTGGAGACCTTTAGATGAACCATTGAAGCACTCTGCTACAACAACTAATCCAGATATATTCGTATCCTGATACAATCTAGAGTCCATTATATAACACTTATCTAAGATGAATAATTCAGACAAAAAACAAAAATGTTTAAATTGATAAATCTCAGTCATTTGAAGTAAGAAAATGAAATATTTCTTTACAAAACTGTGAAATTAGCATAATATAGAAATATAACTGGTGAATCTCTTTTCTGTTGGGGGGGTATTTTTGTAGCAACATTGTTTAAAACTGATATATGTGAATTAACAACAAATTTTCTTAAATAATCAGCTGTGCTCCAATTTTTGATCTGTTGTCAGTAGTCTGAATATTCTAAGTGTCTGAATACTGAATGTTTTTAAGCAAAAATACTCTTAACTTATACTGTTGTTAAAAACAGAAGACAAAAATGATACATTGTTCATTAGGATATTTTTCATTTAGTTTAGGTTTCAGATATTAGTTCATCAACAGAATTATCTCATCTTTATTGTTTATTATATTTTGATTAGACAAATAAAAGAACTGTAATACCAAGGATGTTAATCTACTAAACTTCAGTAAATATCTCTAGGTTGTCTCCCTTATTACCTTTAAGAATATCTTATTTTAATAGGGTATCTCTCCCATCTTCTTAGAGTGGAATGTACACATATTACAGAAAATTTCTGGGAAATATTATTATGACATCATTTTCACTATTCCAAATAGAATAAAACATTAAGGAAAAAGATTTTTCATAATAAAAAAGAGAAAAAGATTTTCTCGAAACAAAGAATCATTTTTTTATTGATACATTTTTTACTGGGGGGGAAATGATGTACTTGCTCCTGTGTATTCCAGCTTAATTAAATGAAGATTGTATATATCTTATTCATGTTACTCAATTGTTAAAGTTTATCTTTGTTATTCAATAAATTTTTATAGATAAATATGAACGTGTCAAAACAACATTCTGTCTGCACTTTTTCAAAACAAACTTATATTGATTATAAGATGCTTTATATCACTATTGCAATAGATTTTATCAGATAGTTTAATGAAATTCCTTTAATATTTCAGTTATCTTATACAATTATCAAAGGAAAAAAGTCATTATAATCAAGTGTTGATCATTATCAAAATAAAATTACTAATACTAGTTGAGTAGATGACAACAAATCAAATTTGGAAGGATTAATTAGAAAAAATAGTCTTTGAGTCAAATGCTTTTGTGTAAAACTGTGTGTGTGTATATATATATATATATATATAATCATACAACTTGTGAGAACATGTGCGATACCCTGTCCTCATCAGCCACCAACCAGGGTTGATGCCACAGTTTCAGTGGCTAAGGTGGTACTCCCACCCCTAGTGCCACCAGCTGCTTTTGCCAACATACAGGGTATAAAGACAAACAGAATGAAAGTTTCTCTTTTTAGCTTAAGTTCATAATGATATTAAATGCAGTTGCTTTCATAAAAATTGTTAACAATCATTCATATAACATGCACGTTTCACTTGCGCACATTAGCTCATAGTTTCCTGCACTTTTTATTTTCGTCAATTTGATCATTTTTTCTTTTTTCTTTTCCATTACTGGGCCAAAACACTCAAATCAAACATCATATATAATTTTACAAAAAAAAATGATTTGCTGTCTAATGGAACTCTTCTAAGGATGAATGAAAGTTCTTGGTCAAGATTTGTCTGAATAGTTTTCTGGTTACCTTTGGGCTACTGAATTCTTGGCTTGCTTAGAATTTCTCCAGGGCGCTATCACAATGGGATCCTGAACACTGTTAGTGTCATCCAGATTCATAATCTCCTCAATCAATTTACATTATTCGATAGGAAAATTACATTGTTTGCACCAGCATGCCTTATGGATATGTAAACCTCACAAGCCATTAAATCTTCTGCCACAATCACTTTGTAGTCAGGTCCAGTTCAAGGTTGTTTTCTTTAAAATCAGTCTGACAAGTAATATATTCTCCCTCACCATGACTGTCACTCTGAGGGTATTCTGTGTCTGTTGTTCTCTTCATGATTTGATGTTGTTTCTTGTCTTTCCAAGATGTCATGCCAATTTTCTAGAGTGTCTCTTTGTTTTTTAGAAGAGTCATCTTGTTTTTGAGTGAGTCTTCATTCAAATTTTATCATACAAAGTGTGTGAACACATGCAATACCATGTCCTCATCAGCCACTAAACAGGGGTGATGCCACTGTTTTGGTGGCTAAGGTGGTACTACCATTCCTAAGGCTATCAGTAGCTTTTGCTGCCAGACAGGGTATGAAGATGAGTGTGTGTGTGTGTGTATGTGTGTGTACATTTGATGGATATTTACCCCAGTGTCAAGTCACAGCACATTCTAGAATTTATATTATATATACAAATAGATATGTACTCTATTAATATTTAATTGTTATCTTCTTTGAAAAATAATGATAGGATGTGTACCATCACTGACCTAACACTATCTTTATTAATTGGGAAATTGTTTTATTCTCTAAGAGTATTTTGATATTTTTAAAAAAATCTCATCATTGTGTACCGTTTTTGCTGTATTGGTAGCATACATTTAATAAAAGTGGAATATTATAAGATAAATTTTACTTAATTGCTTTTACTTCTTTAAAAGCTCCCAAACAGCATACAAGCAGTGCCAGATTTATGTATGGGCTAGTCTGGACTGCAGGTCAGGGGCTCTAAAACTAGAGTGGTCTCTGATAAGACTAAAACATAAAAAAAGTATCTATATAAAAAAGGAAATTTTATTTTTATATTAAATGAGCCTTCTTTAAACTAATTTGAAACAATTGAGAGTATTTGGGCTCTTCTTTTTGGAGTAAGTCTTTTTAATCTTGAAGGAACCCCATTTAGATTTTGATGTTGCTGTTTCTAGTTTTGCAAAATTCAAAAATGTAAAATGTAAACTTCAGATAAAAAAATATGAAGTTGCTAATGAAATAGATAAGTTCCAAAATCATAAAAATTTTTGTTGAAGTGTTTCATGTTTTACATTAAAAAAGCATTATCTAAAAATATATCTATTTTTATAGAGATTGGGGTTGGGAGGCTGAACATACATAATGAAAAGGCCCCAAATTCTATTAGGCCAGAGGCCTTTAAGGCTTAAATCTGGCACTACATAAGGGGAATAATTTTTCATGCTGTTATCAGAATATTATTGTTTCTTTTGTCATGTTACCTCATTGAATAATAATAAAAAAACTCATTGAGTCTAAAATAATGTTTTGTGTTATTTTCTGTAGAGTGCAATTCGTTGCTTGTGGCATCCTAAGTTGAATCAGATTGTTGTCGGCTGTGGGAATGGTAATGCTATTCTTTATTATGATGAAAAGAAAAGTCACAGGTAAGATCTGAATAAACATATTTATTCTATTCATTTGCTATGCAATTTTGTATACAATGCAGCCCCACTTTTTATATGTAAAAATTATGTATGTTTTTTTATTTTTGTATATAATCACCAGTATCATCATTAGTAGCTGACAATTTAAGTCTACTGCTGGATGAAGGTAATTCCCAATTTGTTCCATGATGACCTTGGTTGTGCTAGCCTTTGCCAGGACTTACCAACAATCAAGAAAAATGCAAATGAGAAGATGGTATAGCTTGAAGGGTGGTCCAAAAAGTCAAATAGAAAAGTGTCCAAAGAATGAAAGTAGGAAAGACTAGACAAAAGATAGATGGATTAGACAGAAGAATTTTCTTGTAAGACATTGTAGAACGCAACAATGTACAACAACAATAACAGTGACAATTATAACAAGCAACACTTACCTGAGGTCCAGCATAATCAAAATATTTATTGTATAAAAAATACAAATTTGGCACGAGGCCGAAAAATGGGGGGGGAAGGCTGGTCTACACTATCCTAATCTCTAACTTAACTAGACTCATTCACTGACCAATACATATCTCCAAGTTAAAAAAACACCAAAATACCTCAATTGAACATATCACTATCAAACTGCATCCACCAAAAACAACAATCACCAAAACAACACTGCTGCTCTATGAACTTCTAAACTTAATCCCATATTTACAAAGTGAGGGGGAGGGGAACAATTTAGAAAAATAAAAGGAACACTATATACATCTTTATTTAAAATTTCCCCTAAAAACGAAAATGAACAAAACATATATACATTATGATAGTTAGTATGGGGTCCCCCCCACGTACTAAAACATGGCAGAAAAAGGGGTTAACCAGTCGAAAATAGTGTCGAAGGAGGAAAAATAATCAAATAAGATAAATAATTGGAGAAAATATAAATAAACAATAAACATGAAATAAAATAAGCCCTCCCTCGCACTCCTGGAGAACTCCAATTCCTGTCATCTAACAGAGGGGAAGGGAAGGGAGAGTAAAACAAAAGAAGGGGACAAAAAAAAAAGGGGAGGCCCGATGACCTTGCATACTCTAGCTAAGTTAACTCAATTAAGAACAAACTAATCAAAATGGCCTAAAAAATTCTAAATTACCTGGGCTGGGTGGTCATGTCCTTCCGGTAACTCAATATCCTTAAGTCCCTGGAACGTCCAAAGTGAAAATAAGGTTGGCTCCTAGCACGCGACACAAGCGCGCAACAGTCACCCACCTTTCGCCAAACTCCAGTGAAGAGAGTCTTTTTCTCTCAGACCGGATTTTGACTTTGATTTGGTGTTTGTAAAATGCCACCAGGGTCTGAGAATAAAAAGACTCGTCCTCATAGAGTTCCTTCTTTCTTGTCGTCCAAATCACGATACGCATAACGCCGAGTAAGCAGAGAAACACATAATGTTCCTGTCTGTTCAACCTCGGCACCACATTGCTGCACACAGAACTGGCTTCCAGGACAAAAAACTTTCCATTGAGGATGCGGACCATGTAGCCTTCAAGAAGCTTGCACAGCGGCCGTACGACCGGGCAGTGAAAGAAGGCGTGACTAATAGTCTCCTCCAAATCACCGCACCGGCCGCACTCAGGCGAAATGGCCTGTTGCGCTGCAAACAATCTCTTGCCGACCCAGAGGGCATTCCGAATGACCAGCCAGGTGAGGGAAGCCTCGTCATTATTGAGACACCTCAACCTGGGGGCCCAAGGCCACAGTAAGCGACCCTCCGCCTCCGTCACACCGAGCTCGCCAATCAGACCATCGCTAGCGGCCCCCCTCACTAAACATCGATATAATGCCCTACTCGACAACGGCCGGCTGTCAGAGAGACCTGTCTGCAGCCGAGAGAGCACTTTCAAGGCATGCCGACACTCGCGATAGAAGGGGCATTCGCATCTGGGCAACCGATGGGTCTCCCCATCAGCAAAATGCACACTTCTTAGCGACGGGAAAGATTGTTTGGCGTCTTCTTTCCAGACGCTTCCCGCCGCCGTGTCTCGTGAACACATCCGGTCTAGGAAAGTAAGACGCAAAGTGTGGCGCCGTACCTCGACGTTAGGTACTCCTAGACCGCCTTCAGAAGGGTGAAGGTAACAGATCTCCCGTCGCACCAAAGGATGTCTCTTGGCCCAGAGAAACTGGAAGAGAATCCTTTCCAGCTTGAATAGGATGGTGGCCGGGATAGGAAGTACTGAAAGTCGGTAAACGGCTAGGGAGTAGATGTGCGAATTGCACACCTCTGCCCGACCCTTTAGGGAAAGCCTTCTACGCAGCCACAACTCAGTTGCGGCTACGACCTTATTCAGCACTTCCGACCAGTTTTTCTCCAATTGAAGGTCGGGCCCAAACCAGACGCCGAGTATCTTGCACGGACCGTCTTTCCAAATGAAGGGGCCGGGAAGGACACAGCCTTTCCACGAGCCCAACCGCAAGCCGACAGACTTTTCGCGGTTAATCTTGGCCCCCGTTACAGCTTCGTACCTTCCGATTTCTTTGCTCACCTCCTCCACCTCGGCACTGCTCGTTACAAGCACGCTGACGTCGTCAGCGTATGCAGTGTACCTGGCCACCTCACTGGCGCCAGGTAACGTGAGGCCGCGTAGGACCGGGTTCGCCTTTATCCTGCGTAGAAAAGGCTCTAACGCCAGGATATATAGCATTGGCGATAACGGGCAACCTTGACGAATCGATCGAGTCAGAGTGAAGGGCTCCGACCTTACTCCATTCACCTCCACCACGACTCCGGGGGACGCATAAAGGAGACGTATCCAGGTGCGAAAATCAACCCCGAAGCCGGCCGAAGACAAGACAGCCTCCAGAAAAGCATGGTCAACCCTATCGAAGGCCTTGGACTGATCTAAATTGATCAGCGCGGCATTTCCGTCGACTTTTTCTACGATCGTGCGGACCAGATGAAGACTGTCCTGGATAGTCCTACCCTTCACAGCACAAGTCTGCTCGGGGCAAATCAGACTAGGCAGGACAGTCTGCAAACGGTTTGCCAAGATCTTCGCCAAAATCTTTAAGTCCGTGTTTAACATCGTTAAAGGGCGAAAGTTACTAACCCCATCCCCACCATGTTTGTTCTTAAGAAGCAACTTCACTATACCCCTGGTGAAGCGTCTGGGTATAGTACCCTGCCTCATCCAGTTGTTGTAGGTGGTTGCCAGCAAGGGGACGAACATGTGCGACAACCTCAAGTACACTTCATAGGGCAGACCATCAATTCCGGGGGACTTATCCAGCCCGACCGACTTCAGTGCAACCCGAATCTCCTCCTCCTTTATGAGCCCCTCACACCCAGCCGCTTCAGTCGCCGAAAGGCGAGGGAAGTCGGCAAGATAGGCGTCGAACTGAGCAGAACTCAGTCCGGGCTCCCTGGTGAAAAGCTTCAAGAAATACTGCCGAAACTCCCCACAGATGGCTTCGTTTGTGGTTCGACGGAGCCCCTCCGGCGATGTGACACTGGCGATATGCCGATCTGTAGCATGCCTCAGTTCCTCGGCCCGTAACTCCTGGGCCATATTCGTCGCCTCGCAGGACATTCTCTTTAACCTAGCCCTAACTACTAGAGCTTGGTACTCCATAATTTGCAAGGAGGCCAGCTCAGCCTTAGCTACGTTAACTTGCCCACTATCTCCCGCCAACACCGCCCTATCTAGCTTATCCTTAATCGACCTTTGCTCCGCTACCCTAGCTGACTTGAGTCTCCTACTATAGTCGGCAGCAAAGGATCTAATACTATCCTTAAGGTTAGCCCACCACCTATTACCCATAATGGCCCCCGTCAATTCCCGCTTTATCGTTAGTTCTAGCTGGTTCCGGAAGTCAGCCTCCGCCAAAAGGGAAAGGTTGAACTTCCAGTAACCAGACATCCTACATCTAGCCTTATCTAACCTAATCGACACACATAAAAATTTGTGGTCGGAATTTTTATACGCCTCAAAACTTGGACCACCTAAATAGTCTAAGTCGACTCGCTTAACTAACACTCGGTCCAAATAGCTATACAGCTGGGCCGAGGCGCCCCTACCGGTCCAAGTCCAAACTATCTTATTTGGATGCCTTTCGCGAAATTTGTCCACCAGATCAAATTTCTGGACAAACTCACGAAAATATCTGGCATCCAAGGGGTTAGTACCCGCACTAGTAGCCCCTCTATCTAAGTTGGGATCAAGGACGGCGTTCCAATCTCCCACTAAAATTACCCGCTTTGACGGAACGACGTACGGCTCGATGCGCCGGAAAAAGGCAGGAAGCTCACTGGTGGTATTGGGTCCATAAACCCCAATCAAACGAAACGCCTTGTCCTTTATGGTAACATCCAGAACACAAAGTCTGCCCGCCGGATCTGAAAGAACAAGAGCACACGAAGCGTCCAGACGTCTACTTACCAGCCAGGTGACACCTCTAGAACGACTATCAAAGCATGCTGAGAAGGACAAATAGTCCCTCGCCAGAATACCTTCATAGAAGTTGGAGTCGAAGTGAGTCTCCTGTAAACAACAAATATCAATGCCGCGACGCTGGAGGTATAACAATAGTTGGGATCGCTTTGAATCCGACCTCAGGCCGCGGCCATTTAAACTAGCCAACCTTAGATCCATCATGAAAATTACAGGGGTTGAGTGCCCGGACTGAACATGGCTGGGGTCAGGACTCCGACGGTCTGGCTCATGGATCCCGTGGCCATCTCATTATCGATGGCTCCGTCATGAGCGAGACCCCCGACGTCCCGCGGAAAAGTTAGTTTCAAAGCCCTATAGAGGGAGGGGTGTAGAACAACAGGGACCCTCCCAACAAGACCCTTACATGATGCTAAATCGTTTTTAAGGAATGATATAGGGCCGAGGGCCTCGTTAGCCTCGCCGAGCATTTTCATCACACCTTCCGACCCTCGGCCCTTCCGAATGACGGTGGTGATCCATGAATCGGGGAAATTTTTAGGGTCCTCCACGTTGCAACCGTTGACTTCTTTGAAGTTGTGGAGGACCCTTAAGTCTTTCAACAGCTGCGGCTGGACCTTATGAAGACGATCCAGAGCCCCCTCATCCACCCGGCAGATGTTTGTACCGGTATGATGACGTGGTTTTTCCCTTTTTTTTATATGTTTGGGGACCTCATCCCCCGAGCTGTCGATTGACGAGCTCCGCTGCCGTTTCTTGGGCGTGGTAGATGGAGATGATGCGGTTGCTGTTGCTGGTGGTGCTGGTTTCGTTGGTGGTGATTCCAACGGCAGCGGAGGCGGGGTGGGTCCCTTTTTTCCCCGGACTAGCACAGACATGAGAGGTGGAGGCATGGATCCATGAGGTGGTGTGGTTGGTGGTGGACGAATGGTTCTGGGGTGTCTTGGTGATGATGGTGTGGAATGAGAGGGCCCTGGTCGCGGAGCCGATTTTCTCTCCTGGTCCAGCCGCTTTTTGAATTCCAGGAGTTGTTCAAATTTCTCCCGGCCTGGGCTGAAAGATCTGACCCTGGGAGGTGTACGCTGTTTAGGAGGTGTTTTGGGTAGGGCTTTGTTTTTTGGTGGGGATGACTTCTGGGCATATGTGGGGGGTGGACTGTTGGACTTTTTAGAGGGGGGTAAACTGTCGGTGCCTACCTGGGCCGACTTTTGGGAGCGAGGATCCTCGGGTTGGAGCTTCCTCCCACCTTTTCCCACAGTCAGCCACTCAGCCTTCGCCTCTTCGGAATTAACCGTAGGGGACGAAGGGGGAGTGGGGTTTTTTTTACCCGCTGGTGTGGGCGAGACTACGGGAGCCTCCTTTTCCGTGTTTATTTTAACCACAGGTGAGAGGGTATCCTGTTTGTGGTCGGGCTTCTTCGGGGCCTTCTTCCCCGGGCAAACTGCGGAGAGGTGACCAATCTCGCCACAGTGCCAGCAGGCGGGTTTCCTTCCCGATACTATTACGGGAAGCCTGCGCCCTTCCACCTCCAACCAGTTGGGAACGGAGTAGAAGGTTTTCATATCCAACATGATATCGAACCTCCATTCCCCACGCATTCCATCGTGTGTTGCTGAGACGATGTCACCAAACTGAAGCATATAGGCGGCTAAGTTTGCGTCTCGAAGGAAGCTAGGGACCTCGTATATTGAAACTGTGGTCCGCCGTCGCCCCATATATTCTGTTCTGAAAAAAAATTCCTTATTTTCCAGGGGTTTTTTTGTGAGGGCGACGGCATCTTCTATAGTCGGTAGCAATATATCCCAGAAAGCGTAAGAAGCACCAGCGATTATCGCTTGTGCCTTTACGCCCAGGCTGGAAATTTGACGAAGGACCATGTCTTTTGCGGGCTTAACGATTTTTCTGGATCGTTTGTCCACTAAAAAGACAGACACCGTTCTTTTTTTCTGGTCTTGTCTTACCTCCTCCAAATTGAACATAAGGCCATGCTCCTGTACTTCACTGGAGATGGCCTTTGCTTGCTGGAGCAGGTCGTCGACATCGACCTGTATTTTCGGGGGGGCTGTCCAACTATTTTCTTTTTCTTTTTTATCCCCCCCTTTTTGGGGAGATAATTTTTCTTTCTTTTCCAGAGAGGGTAATTTTTGGGGGGGCGTTTTTCCTTTCTGGTCAGGGGAAGGGGCATTTTTCGGGGTAGGTGATGAGTTTTTCTTTTTCACCTGGGGGGGAGGGTCACCCTTAGTAGGGGAAAAAAGGGCCTTTATGGCCGAGCCTTCTGCCCGGCCGGCCATAAATGATATACTGGATGAGAAGAATGAGCTTTAGAAATGAGGAGGAAAAAAAACAAAAAAAAACAACAACAAAAAAATTGGGAGAAAAAGAACTTAGCTTTTGTTTTTCCAACCGGGTCAGAAAATTTCAGCCCAGCCGGGAGAAGTCGTCGCGATGAGATGGTAAAATCCGATCCGATGTTTTACTGTAAATAAAAATTTTCCTTTTTTTTTTGTAAAAAAAAAACGTCAAAATTACAACCAAACTAGACAAAAAGGTCCAGCATAATCAAGACTAATGCTACTGACAGGGTTGGTATTTATGAACAGACATAGCCAATCAGATGTTCTAGCCAATCACAATCCAAGGAATGGACCGGCCAATGTGTGCACATTGGAATCTCCCAATGTGCCATAAATAAGCTCTTTCATTGAAGTCTGTTACTTTAGTTCTAGCCTTGCTAAAGACGTTGCTCTTAGCCTAGCTACTGACTACAAGTGTGTTTCGTATTTCAACATGGCGCTGCGAACAGGATCCGACCTGACTGACTGGGAGAGCATTTTTACCAATGCAGGCATAACCACGGCCTCTGCAAAGATCTATGCGCAGACATTCTCAAGCGAGGGCATCACAAGGGACACTATACATATGCTGGACCGAACGATGCTCAAGGAGCTCGGTATAAAGAACATGGGAGAAGTACTCATCATACTGAAGTTGGCCAAAGAAAATCCGGCATCACCAACCACTCATGTAAAACCGACCGCCAAGCCTCCTCAGCTTAACTCAGGAATGACACCACAGCAGTTTCGGAAATTCAAAATTGACTGGGACGTATTCACAAAGATGACCAACCTTTCTGACACACAAATGAACGTCCAACTATATAACTGCGCCGAAGAAACTGTCCAGAACTCAATCATCAACACATATCCTGAGTTCTTCAATGCAGACCCAAACAAACTACTAGACATGCTTGAGGTTTTGGTCACGATGAAGTCCAATCCCATCGTACACAGAATCTCTTTTTCGTCTATTGCACAAGGCGATGGTGAGCCTGTCAGTGATTACCTGATTCGACTGAAGTCAGGAGCAAGGGATTGCAACTTCATATGTCCCAACTGTGACCACGATTTATCCGGCATATACGTTAAGGACCAGTTCATTCGGGGTATAGCCAACGATGCTCTACAAGCAGACTTGTTGGCTAAAGCGGGATCGCTGGAGACCCTAGAACAAAATGTGAGCCACGCCCAAGCATTCGAGATGGCACTGCGGGACCAAAACAAAATGTCCAGCATCTCGGACATAGCAAGGCTTCAGATGTCGGCATATCGCCAACAAAAACGGGCTCAAAACACGATCCGACCAACTGCCACCAATAACCGCAGAAGGAGCATCAAGGATTCCCCGAGCTCTCTCTAGGTTGCTACCACATAACAAACCAGGCATAAAAGAGAGACACACCTCCCAAGCAACCCGGCCCACCCGTGGGGGGGGGGAGATGTAGAACGCAACAATGTACAACAACAATAACAGTGACAATTATAACAAGCAACACTTACCTGAGGTCCAGCATAATCAAGACTAATGCTACTGACAGGGTTGGTATTTATGAACAGACATAGCCAATCAGATGTTCTAGCCAATCACAATCCAAGGAATGGACCGGCCAATGTGTGCACATTGGAATCTCCCAATGTGCCATAAATAAGCTCTTTCATTGAAGACTGTTACTTTAGTTCTAGCCTTGTTAAAGACGTTGCTCTTAGCCTAGCTACTGACTACAAGTGTGTTTCGTATTTCAACAGACATGTTAGTCTAGCACAATAAAGATCATTATGAAAGGCATTTGTTCAGTGGTGAGCTCAAAATGACTGATGATTTTTATGTAAGGGAATTGTTTGTCACTGTAAATATTATGGTACATGGACTTGTCTCAGTGCTATGTAATCATTATTTCTAATGATCTGAGTAGGAGAAACTCCTCTATTTTGTGTGTTTTTTTATTTTTACCATAACCCTTTGTCAAGTTGACCTTGTTTAGGGTGAATTTTAGTTTAAACAAAGACTACTTTTGATATTTTGTGATAGGATTGATTTTCTTTCTGAAATTGTATTAAAATATTTTGCCTACAGAGGTGCTATGCTGTGTGTTGTGAAAAAGGAACGAAAGGCTAAACAAATTGAAATGATCACTGCTCAACATATTATCACTCGTAAGTAGAGATTATTGTCTCCTTTGACATTAAATAGATTTTTTAATCACTGTTATCATTTATAATGATGAAAACTAACTTAGCTCATGGAAATTCCACAGATGTTGACTAGTAAAATTATCCATATCTTATGCTTCTTTTATGACCTTTTGCCTGTATCTTCTCATTCTTTCCTTTATTGCTTTCAATCTTCATTGCTCATCTATGTTTTTCATTAAATCTTATATAAAATTTTGTACAAATATAAATTAAATTCATGTGCAAATAAGAAATCCAGAAATATCTACATTATCTTTTATCTTTCTTTTGCTCTATCTTTTCATAAAGAATTTTACTGCATTTCAGTCCCTACCTGCCTTTCACATTCTTTCATCCATTGTTTCTTGTCTTTTTCTGTTTTTTTTATCTTCATCCCATCTGCCTCTCTCTCTCTCTCTCTCTCTCTATATATATATATATATATATATATATATAAACAAAAGTGATGCGACAATATTTCTTTTGTATTATTTATTTTTTGATTATTTTCAACTAGTTTTGACCTTAGGTCATCAGGAGAAATATTTTAAGGATAAATTTTTCTTTTAAATGCTTAGATATTTTCTACTACAGCCTCTTTTATCTTTCTTTTGTTCTATTTCTACAGAATTTTAATGTATCACAATTTTTTTCATTTCTTTCTGTTTCCCAAATCCTTTTATTATTCCCTCTTTATTTTTTTGTATTTAATGTTGCAATAGTATTGTATCTAGAAAGAAGAAAAACCTCAAACTTTCATTCCTGTCTAACTGCTACTATTTTTGGAATTCTATCAGCATATGCATTGCCCATGTTCCGAGAAGGACGCCCAATAAGCACACGTAAGCAAGAGGAGAAGGTGCGGAAAGATCCATTGAAGACAAGGAGACCTGACCTGCCAGTTTCTGGACCAGGTAATTCGAAAGTAATCATTATTATTGGTTGTTAACTTCATAACAATAACTTTGATTTCAGATGTCATAGTCTGAATTTCTTAAATGAAGCATAATCAATGATTATCTTTTTTTGGCTCATATTTATTTCATCAAATTTCTATTACTTGTTATTACAGTAAATGTGATTGTTTTCAAATTTCTTAGATGATGCACTATTAGTTATTAACTGAAAGCCTGAAATTAGCAAGGGCTCAAAATCTGCCTCCCAACATGAGTATACTGATTGATGTATCTCTATCTCAATCAAGGCAAGTGGCCATCTCTCTTTGTAAACTCAGAACAAAAGTTGGAATTTCTTGTGGGTGGTAAAGCATAGGACCAGCAAAAAACAAATAACACATATAGCAAATACAACCAATAAACAAACATAATCTTTCTGTATCTGACTCAGAAAACAAAATAACAAAATTCCCAAGATTTATAATAATAGAACCACTGGAAGAAACTTTTTCATCCAAACTGTTCCCTTTCTTGATTGAAAAAATAATCTCCATCAAAGCAAATACTTTGACTGTGAAGATAACTAGAATCAGCAATCTACTTGTAAAGGCAAATAATGAAAAACATTCTGAAAATCTAATCAAAATGAAAACTTCCATTACTTAAAATGCAAAACTTACCTCTATAAAAAACTTAACATCTCAAAGGAAATTATCCCCAGCTACACCAGAGGAAATAAAAACAGCCTTATGAAAGCAAGGGTTCATGTATTATACAAGGATAACCATTAGAAGAAGTGGTGAAGAAATACAAATACACACATACATTTTGACATTTAACAAACCCATAATTCCTTGCCTTAAAAAGGTCAAACTATATATCCCCACACCTTTAAGGTGCTTTCGATGTCAGAAATATGAACACCACAAGGAGGGATGTAGAAGACATCTGACATGCAGAGGGTATGGCTAAAAAGACCTAGACACAACAAAATCAAATACTCAAATTGTCAAGAGAATCCTCCTGTATTTTCAAGAATTTGCAATGTATACAAAAGGGAAAGGGGAAGTAAAGAAGAAACCTAACATTTCTAGAAGCAAGGCAAATAATGGAAACATATATGAATGATAATATTTATACCAGAGTAGGGCAGAGGGTTAGTACAATTGGTAATAACAACAATCAACCAGATCAATACAGGGTTCTCATCAAAAACTACAGCAACTAGGATTAAATGATTGGCTAAAATTCTAAGAACAATTTTTTAAAAAAACTACATTCAGTTGAAGTCTGTCAAACACAAATTAAACAAAAAGAACCAACAAGAAGCACCCGTACTACTGCCAAAACATATCTATTGAAAACTTTAAATCTCTGACAAAAATACTCTGAGGGAAAAATCACCGATCTGCCCACCAATTCTCAAAATAAATCCAGAACCAAAGCAAAAAGCATCCTAGTTATCCCAACCACTCCTGAAACTTTTCCCCAATCCAAAATAAGCCATCCCCAACCAAAAGCTGAACAAAAATGACTATCAAACCTCTTATCATCATAGTGTTGAGGGAGGGGGGTCTTTGTGATGTAATGGTTAAAGCGATAAACTGTGGAATCATAGTGAGCGAGTTTAAACTCCAGTTGCGCTATTACATTCACTTTTGGACAAATACCCTTGGGAAATATATGAACCCCCTTATCCTCCCAGCTATGGGTTAAATAGTACCACTACTGTTCTTGAAGAATGGCTTCAGCATTAAATAACCTACAAAGGTTGATATGCCATTAAACAAAGAAACCAAACTTTATCATCAAGGACAAAATCACAAAAAAAGAACTAATGAAAAACCAACCAAGATCATACAAACTAACAAAAGTAATGTAACTCCAAAAGATCAAAAGACAATAAAATCAAAATCTTCAAAATATCGAAGCGTGTTGAAAGTATGGATATTGAAACTGACAACATAATTGTACACCTCAAGGAAGTGGGTGCCTATAAAAAATATAGGACATATCTGTAAAGTGAGACCATCTATAAAACATACACCTGTAAGCTGTTTGCTAACTTATGTCTCACACTCTTACAATTCAAATTATTTGCTTACAAGTAATATATAAAAAGAAAGTTTAGTATCAAGTAACTCACAAGAGTTAATATGCTATTAAACAAAATAACTAACCAACCCAAATATTTGCATGCAGATCATATTTAAAAAAGGGGACAAATTTGGTATTAAATAACCTGTAAGAGTTGATATGGATTTAAACAAAATAACTATCTAATCTGTCCCAAAGTGGTAGTGCCTGTTAGGCTTCCATCTATAGCTCAAATAGATCTGTTTAACAATTTTTTTATTCTATTGGACTGAAAAAATAAAACCTCTGAAGAAACTGCTGCACAAAAAAATGAAAATATTAAATGTACAAAAAATGCAATTCCCTAACCTCTACATATAAAACAACCCTAGATTGGTTGACATGCCATTAAAATCGGTCAAAGACTGCTGAATAGTGTTTTTCTTATTAGTAATTGTGATAAACCAGTAACTACTCTGAACTGGTTATTATCAGCTAGAAAAAAAAGTATAGGGGTTGAGGGATTTTAATTAAAAAGGCTAAGTACAATAAATAAAAGAAATTAGCCTCAGTTGGTTAACTTCAAAAACTATTTGAAATTTCAATCTGAATTTATCTTCAAGTTGAATTAAAACTAGTGCCTCAACGTGACTTCAGGATGATCTTAGCCAATCCCACTGAGATTTGACTGTAAATTATTTAGTCTTTCCTTTACTTTACTCTTATTCAAAATAGAATAGTCTTGTATATAAGTAAAGTTAGTGACTGTAGTCAAGGTTGACCCGAAGGCTCCCTTTTCAATAGCTACTACACAGAGGTGTAGGGGAGGCCGCTACTCCTTTCTCTGTATATATAAGTAATCCACTCAAATGATAGGTAGTAATTGTGGCAAAAATCCTACATTTCTGCTACTAGAAGTACTGCTAAATCTTATTCCAGCTGACTATGAGTATTGCTAAATCTTATTACAGACAACACAGTTGATGGGTGTTAGTCTCATATTTGTAGGTTACCTTAGAACTCACTCCCTGCCAATAATTCTTAAATTCAAAAATTTGTTTATTTTGAATACTATTTAGCTGCATGAATAGTTTAAAAAGAAATCCTTAATTTAAAGAGTTTATTTTAAATCAAATTTGATTTTCATTCACCCTGAAATAAAAAGAATTTATTTTCTAATGTTATTAGAATTAACACAAAAAAAAATCAGTAAACTATAAATGTAAATGCATCTTTAATTTTTCAGGGGAAAGATGTATTTGTTGGGCATTGAGGAGATCACCGATATTTAGTTGCAGGTTTGTTAGTTTGAACTGCAAATCACCACCTTCTATATTCAATGTACTTCCCAATTTGCTTAATAAATAAAGCACATGGCTAAACCCAGATTTGACCATATATGAACTTGAAAAAGCTAGTAAAATGGACTCAACTAATGCACAAAACTTGAAATACTTTGCTACTGTTTTTTCGGTCATCCAGTGATATCCAATTCCTTTAAATATGTACATAGACATTGCTTCAAGATCTATAATTTCAATAAATTCTTCTTTTGTAAATGTTTTGAACAGGTCGTACATGAACAATGCATTATTAGTGGACAACGCATCCAATCAGGCATTCTACTAGGTGTATGATATCTGGCAACTGTTCCATGAGTTTTGTTTTCCTGTTATAAAAGGATTTATAAATGCAAACTACTAAATTACAAGAGTAAATTCCTATGCTTTTATTCAACCTGTCAAAATTTTATTCACCCTTTCACCCTTGACTAGGAGTCTATTTGGACTGTTCTGAGAAGCCCTAAGGTAGTCTCTTGTTTCAAATTATGTCAATTTGAAACAAAGAAAAGTCCAATCCAAGGCTAGAATTCCAACCAGGGGCTTCATTATGTCGAATTTAATCCAGAAGATAAGATTTATCTTCATGGGAAAGATAAGTCTATGAAATAGTCCTTAGCCCAAAATAAGGTTTAATGAATTTCTATAATTAATGTCACTTATACACAAAGTTAAGGATTTAGTCTTTGAGGTAGATAATGAGAAGTGTAGGTTTGATTTAGTGAGTAATGGTAACAGAGAGACTTGAAACAGTGAAATTACTAAATAGCAGCAAGATACACAGGAATATATTTTTTTGCAGGGTATGTGATTAATTGGGACTTATGGGTCTTTAATCATACTCCAAGTTGAAGTAAGGGGCTCCTTATTAAAGCAGCAAGATTCTTAAATCCATGCAGACTGACTCTGAGGATTGAAGAAGAATGCATCATGAACATTGAAATTGACTGGTGATGGGATAAAATAAAAAAATTTAAAGGAAAACCTGCAAAACTGTCTGAAATTAATGTTTGTTATCCTTGTGAAATAAATAAAGTGTTTTATAGATTTGAACTATGTTTGTATTTACCCAACCCTCCACCATGAGCAGAGTATGACACAAGGTCAATGTTCAAGTTGGGTCAAGCTGGTTTTAATTCAGTTTTCCTTGTAGACCAGTTGCCCTGCCAAGGCCAAAGAATTCAGTCTGCCCTACTATTTACCGATAGCTAGAATGAGAACAGATAGATTCATGTCTTTCCTAAGGGCATTAGCACAAAGTGAAATGCACACAGTTTTTCCCAGGATCTGAACTTAGGTTGCTAATTTCACTTCCAACAATTTGCCCAGTCGACTGGGGCTGTAGAATCCGCCGACTGCTTCTCTGCTGAGGCGTAAAACTCCCCCTCCCCAACAAGTGTCCTGGATACGATACTAAACAATCTGATGGTGAGGTTCCAGCAATGTTAGAGCTTTGGGGAATGCGGAGTACCCTTTCATTGCCATCGCTCCCAGGTCCACTCTGGCCCGGAGCGGTTGCAACTGATAAGGGTCCTATCTATGGGTTAAATAGAACTAAACCATGCTTCTTTCACTATACTGATTTTTGCATTTAAACTGCGTATTTATGCTAAACTGAATTGTTTAAAATAGAACTGTTTTGACATTGGAACTGCATAATAGTGCTGAACTGAATTGCTCGAAATAGAACTGTTTTGACGTTTAAACTGTGTACTTATGCTAAACTGAATTATCTGAAATAAAACTATTTGACATTTAACTCTGTGTATTGCCCAGTCAGCTGGGGCTGTAGAATACACTGACTGCACCTCTGCTGAGGGGTACCCCCCCCACGTGTGTCCTGGATATGACACTAAACAATCTGATGGTGGGGTTCCAGCAGTGCTGGAGCTTTGGGGAATGCAGAGTAGCCCTTTATTGCCATCGCTCCCAGGTCCACTCTGGCCTGGAGTGGTAGCACCTGATAGGGCCCTATCTATGGTTTAAGTAGAACTAATGGCATACTTATGCTAAACTGAATTGTTCGATTAAACTGAATAGCTTGAAATAGAAATGTTTTTGACAATTAAACCATACTTACATTTAAACTGTGTGCTTATGCTTAACTGAATTATTTGAAATAGAACTGATTTTTGACATTAAAACTGTATTTACACTTATCTGAATTGTTACATATAACTGCTTGAATAGTTTGAAATAGAAATATTTTTGACAATTAAACTGTGTACTTATGCTAAACTGAATTGTTTTAAATAGAACTGATTATTTACATAAAAATGGATTTGGCGTTAAATAGCCTACAAGGGTGATATGCCATGAAACCCAACAAACCAAACCAATTTAAACTGCATGTTTATGCTAAACTGAATTATTTGAAATTGAACTGTTTTTGACATTGAAATTGTAATTACACTAAACTGAATTGTTATATATAACTGCTTGAATAGTTTGAAATAGAAATGTTTTCGACAATTAAACTGTGTACTCATGCTAAACTGAATTGTTTAAAATAGAACTGATTATTTACATAAAAATGGATTTGGCGTTAAATAACCTACAAAGGTTGATATGCCATAAAACCAAATCAAACTTCCTAAAATAAAACTGTTCCATTAATCATGCTTCTAAAGTAGACATTTGTTGTTCTTTGATGTTTTCAATGTACAAAGGGGGGTGTCCTCGTGGTGTAATAGTTTAAGCGATAAACTGTGGAATCGTAGTACGCTAGTTCGTACTCCAGTCGCGTTATTACGTTCACTTTCGGGCAAATACCCTTGGGAAAGATATGAACCCCCTTATCCTCCCAGCTATGGGTTAAATAGTACCACAACTGTTCTTCAAGGAGAATGGCTTCAGCATTAAATAACCTACAAAGGTTGATATGCCATTAAACAAAGAAATAGATCAATGTACAAGATTTTTTTGTAATGTTTCAACTGATTTCATCATACATTCATCTTTTCTATTGCTTTTTATTACTCTCATAGTATTAGATGTAATAGTATTCAGATTTCTTAGATGAAGCATTATCAGTTATTTATTTGATCGCATATTTATTTCATCTTATTTTAACATGTGTTGTGTGATGGGCTTGAGGAGCTGTGATAAAAAAAAACAATAAAATAAAATCAAAAAAAGATTAGTTAAAAATCAATAATAATTTTTGGTGGAGCCATCTACAATAAAACAAGTTTATAATTCATGTTTTTATTATTTTTGGTATACCACAAAATTAATTTTATCAAAGTTCACAAATTGTAATTCATAGTGTTTAGAGTAATTTAGGTTTGTTAAAACATTATATATAAAATACAGTTCAACTTTAAAATAATGTTCAAATAAAATCAAACTATTTCCAAAATTATAGATTCCTTTGGAATTCCATTGTCTCTTACTAGGTCAAGGTGGACGTGTGGGTGCCCAAGGAGCTACTTTGTCACAGTATGTTGTACAACAACTTGTGCTTAAGAAGCCTGATCCAAGTGATATCAACCCTCGAGAAGCTATTTTGAGACATGCCAAAGATGCAGAAGAAAATCCATATTGGGTATCACCTGCCTATCAAAAGTAAGTTAAACCTCACAATTAAATCTTTTACTTTGTATAGAAATCTTTATTCTTTTATTGATTACTTTTGAACAGATTTTAGAAACAGTTTCTCTCTCTTTTATTAAAACTAGCAAAGTTGATACTAAGAAATCTGGTCATGTAAAATAAGTAATGTTAGTGTAATATAAACAATGCACAGTATAAGAACATTTTAATGAGCCTTATGTAGGATATTTAGTTGCATCCTCACTCATCAAGGTTCAGTGTTGAGTAGAGTGTTTGCCAATGGTCCAGGAGACCAAGGTTCAATCCCAGGTCAAGTCATACCAAAGACTCAAAAAATAGTACTTGATGCCACCTTGCTTAACACTTGGCATTATAAGGTAAGGATCAAGGGTAAAGTTGAGCAATCCAGGGAATGGAGTAGTACCCTCCCCTACACCTCAGTGTAGTAGCTATTGAAAAGGGAGCCTTCTCATCATCCTCAACTATGGTTGTCAACTTAACTTTACTTATATCCAATGATATACTAATACTGCATGAATGAAAAACAAGATGTGCTCATTTACACATTTAAGAATATTTAATTCATCATAATATACATATCAACAAATGTGTCCCAACAGATAAAATGAGCAGATATTGTTTTATGAACAAGCAATCTATGAAAGGAGTACAAAAATAGTAAAACACTTGAGTTTGAGAATTTTAGTTGTGTGCTTCATATTTCAACACTAAGGCAAAACATAGTTCATCACTGGAGTTGGAAACAAAGTCTCTCTTCCATTCAACAAAAATAAAAAGGCATGTCTTAACCATTCAAAAAATATAGGCGAAAAAGAGACAAGACAGGATTCTGGGTTTCTGACATGACCATGAGGCATGCCAAAGACAGGCCCCAAAATTCAAGGGAGATAATACTTCTAAAATAAAACAGAACTCAGAACAACTGTAAATGTACTAAGCTTTATTCAACAAAACAGAATATAGCTGCAAAAATAATCAAACAAGAAGTTGGTTGAATAAAAGATTTTGTGCTAATCCATTCTTGCCCAGGGAGTGTGTAGGATACTACAACATTCTGGTCTCCTTGAAAAATTACCATCCATAATTTTCTTTTTACATGAGAGTTTTTTTTTTTTGTTTTTTGTTTTTTTTTAAGAATCTGCTTTAAAAAAATGGTTACTGGAATTACCATCCATAATGATCTGGGGGTTTTCTTGTTCGTTCAGATCTCCTTAGCTGTTGAGCTCCCGTGACACCTTAGACGTTGTGTCTTCTCCCTGTATGGGGACAACTGGGGGACTCTTATTTGGTTCCATCATGGAAGACTCTGGTGCTAACTCTGTTTCAGGACAGGGGGCTAAATCACAAACAGATACAGTGGATTCCCTTCCACTTGGATATTTTATGTTGGCATAAGTTGGATTACTATTTAGAAGTTCAACCTGATCCACATAAGGGTTTGTTTTGTCATTTCTTACAAATCTTTTTAATAGCAAGGGCCCTGGTGGCATCAAGATTGCAGAGAAATGCCCTGTGATGAACAGCAGGAGAACGAAAAGAAACGTTTATGCAGGGTGGTATTTGTAGAAGTACACAGCAATGATCTAGCAGAGTGTAGCACTTCTGGAAGTACCAACTCCCAGTATTTTTCAGTTAAGTTTCATGATCTAACAGATACTGAATCATCTTCCATATAGTGCCATTAAATCATTCAACTTGTGTGTTGTCAGTTGAATGATAGAGCGTAGTTTTACTTGTCGTGACCCCTTTTTGAACGAGGTAGTCTCTCAATTCTTTAGACATGAAAGACACGCCTCTGTCTGAGTTTATGTAGCAGGGCATCCCAGTCAAACTGAACAACCTATCTAAGGCCTTTATTATTGTTGTAATGTGCATGTTCAGACATGGAAAGACAGCAAATATTTGTCAATTACTACAAGTAAATACGTATTGCTTGTAACAGAAGATACAGGCTCCTTGAAGTCAATACTTAGTCTTTCCATGGGCCTGCTCACCTTGATAAGAGTGCCTACTGGTGGAATAGAAACATGGTTCAACCTCCGCACAGATTCTGCATAAAGAACGCATCTCTTTTACATCCTCCATAGAAATGGGAAGGTTTTTTTCTCTAACAAAGTGTAAGAGTCATATAATTCCTGGGTGGCATAGCCTATTGTGATGGTCAACAAGGGTAGAAGAATTAATGTGTGAACAGGTGTATGCACGGGTAAGAGTGTCAGGAACTACATTTTCCTCACCAGGGTGGTATTTTATTGTGTAATCAAGAGTTGAGAGTTCGAACCGCCACTCTTGAATTTTCGCATTCTGAATTTTGGTGCGTTTTTCATTAGAAAACATGAAAGCCACTGATCTCTGATTAGTAATCAGAGTAAAATGTTAGCATTTCAAATAGTGACTCCAGTTCCTGTTTTATTTGTTTAAACACTTTGAGCACTTTTGTTTCAAATGGTAATTTTGTGTTTTCTACTAGTGGTCAAATCTTGTCAGAAAAGTTATGTATCCATTTGGCATAATGTGCAAACATACTAAGTGCTCTTTTAGCTGATTTCGAGTTTTCTGGAGGAGATAGCTCCTTTAAGGGGTGAAATCTTTCTGGGTCAGGCTTAATGATTCCACCGCTGATGTGGTATCCTAAAATATTGACCAAACTGAAGTTATAGACTTCGATTTGTTGAGCGTAATATCTGCCCTTGCGATAGCCTCTAAGAATTTTTTTCAATTTGATCATTTCTGACTGTGTACATCCTGCAATAGTAATGTATTCTATATAAGGAAAAGCACCACATAAATTTTCTTTTATGGCTGTCTGGAATGCAGCGGCTCCGTTTTTTACCCCAAACGGAATCCTACAAAACTGAAACAAATCACCATTCACCTTGAAAGCTGTGTATTTTCTATCAGATACTTTTAGCGGCACCTGGTGGTAGGCACTTTTGTGGTCGAATGAAAAAAAAACCTTATATTTAGCAAGGTCATTGATCATTTTATCAATTCTTGGAAGGGAGTAAGTGTCCAATTCAGTATATAGGTTTATTATTTGAGAGTAATCTATGCACATTCTTTTTTTTTGCGGTTGATTTTATCTTTACCACTACTAATTGAGCTCACCAAGGGGAGATACTTTCTTCAATTATACCTTCAGAAAGCAATTTCTGAATTTCTTTATTTATGAAAGATAGATCCTCCTTATTAAAGTGCCTCAATTTTACAGCAATAGGTTTATGACTCAGTTATATATTAGGAAATAGGAAGGCTCTTCCATCTCCGCTGTGTTTAATGCGCATAATTGATAAATATTATTGTCCACAGTTATTTAAAGTAACGGCCTGCCATTTTTAAATGTTATTTTCTGATGCTGAGTATTACATCATAACATAAATTCTTCAGGACACCAAGATAGTTAGCAACATATGACTGGCCGTTATGGCAAAGAAGTAAATTTACAACTACGTTCCTCCCTTGAGATTGTGTTTAAAGTTTTTTGAGCCAAGATAATACTTTTATTAGAGGGGTGAATTTCCATCTTTAATTCTCGTGCTACTCTGTCACTGATGTAGCTATCAGTACTACAGAAATCAAGTAGAGCACTCAGTTGAATTTTTTTAATTATTACAGATGTTACGGAGGTCACACTGGGTGCCCCATTCATTTGGCCTTGTGCCACATCAAAGCAAAAAGCTTTGTAAATTACTACAGATGTTACGGAGGGGTGGAGTTCCTGTGGTACATTAGCGCACATGGTTAGTACATGATGATCCACCATAGTTGCTAACAAGGGCTTGGACTGACATGTGCAAACATAATGTCCTTTCTTTGAGCGTTTTTTACAAGTAGCCCCTTGAGTGGGACAGCAATCCTGTAAATGATAAGGGAACCCACAAAAGAAGCATTTATGTTTACCTTGGTAAGCCATGGCCATAGCTTGTTCTTCAAGTTCATAAACTATTTTTGGAGGCTCCGGGTGGACTAATGTTGTCAGTTGGGCTTCCTGAGTAGTATACAACTCATTATTTTGTTGCACTAAATCCAGAGCAGAAGTTTGCGTGTACGCCATTTGTAAGTCCAAGGTTTTATTTTCTAATAGTCGCTGTCGTATGGAATGTGAGTTCAAGCTGGAGATGAAGGCATCATGCATAGCTTTGTTACCACATTCCTCAGCAGTATAGTCTCTGAAATTTCAGTTTTTCTTCAATTTTTCTAATTCTCTAAAAAATTTGTCCAGTGACTCTCCTACCTTCTGTTGTCACATAGCCAACAGATGTCTTGCAAATAGGTCATTAGGTGTTTTTATGAAAAGGGCATCCAGTTTTTCTATGGCAACTTTGAATTCTATATATCCTTCGATATATTCAAATACTCTGGAACTTATACAACTCAGAAGGGCCCAGTATTTGCTTGGTATTTTGTCATGGAAATCTTCTATATAATTCAATAACATAGTTCGCCAATGGCTGTAATCTCTGGCAACTGTCGGAGAACTGGTTTCTATATCTAGACATTTTGGTTTCCATACAGTTTCCTTACTTTTGTTTTGTTGAATAAATTGTTGTAAAATAAAACAGAACTCAGAACAACTGTAAATGTACTAAGCTTTATTCAACAAAACAGAATATAGCTGCAAAAATAATAGAACAAGAAGTCTGTTAAATGAAAAATTTTGGGCTAGTGTATTCTTGCCCAGGGAGTGTGTAGGATGCTACAACAATACTTGTCAAATATTATCATTTTATGATGACTAAAAAGAATTAATGCTTATCTAAATTTGAATAGCTGATTGTACCTGAGCAATCTTGGAATTGATGGGTAAAAGGTTAAAATAAAACAATAAACTGCCATTCGCACAATTTTAGGTTATAGACTCTTGCTTACTTCTCTGTCCAAATGCTCATTATAAATATGCATGAAATAGTCACCCCTTTCATTTACTCTTAGCTGATTGTAGTCCCATTTTGGGGATATTCAAGAGATAAAAATCCAAAATTTGTAAGACCAGTATCCTTTATCTTTTATATTGCTAATAAAATTCTTAGAAACTTAAACATTTGGTTAAATTATTTTAGCAATTTAATTTCTCCTACATGACTAAAATTTCACCAGTTACTTACTCTTACTAAACCTTTCATATCTTGTGTTTATATTTTTTGTACAAGGGCCATTCAATAAATGAATTTTGCCTAAAGAATTTTGGTAATAGAAAGCATTGTTTACAGATACATATTTTTCAAGGAAATCAGTAGTGTTGAATCCTATCGTGTCCTAGAAAACTGTCAGCATGACAGTTGAATATCCCCCAGCTGAGAAGCAGAAGTGCTAAATGAGGCCTTGAAGATAACACAATGTGGTATGATCAAGAGAGGAAGAAATTATGGGTCACTGTAGCAGTCACCATTCATCTCCCTCTGTCCATCTGTCTGTCTCTGTCTCATATATATATTTTATTCACTTGTAGCAACTAATATAGGGTAGTTTCAAATTTAACTACAGCCCTGCTAGTGGGGCTTAGAAAACACAGACTGTATCCCCTTACAGATAAGGACCCCCACAAAAGGTGTGTCCTGCACCCAGTAGTGAGTCTCCAGTAGTTCTTCATTGTTATAACTACCTGGTGTATTCTTACCCAGAGTACCTGTTAGAGTCCCATTTATTGATCAAATAAATTTGTTAGAATTACTTGTATTCAATAGGAATACTTAATATTGTGTAACTGAACAAAAAAAAAACTCTTAAGAAACAACTACACTGAAAATGTAAGTATCAGCATACAATGAATACAATTCCTTGACCTCTAGGCATGAGATAATTCTAGACATTTGACATGCCATTAAAATCAAACAGTTGATCAAATTTAAACTAGCTATTTCTGCAAACCTTAATATCATTGGTAAGAGTAATGGTTTCTTTGTTTAATGGCATATCAACCTTTGTAGGTTATTCAATGCCAAAGATATTCTCCAAGAAAAGCAGTAGTGGTACTATTTAACCCATAGCTGAGAGGATAAGGGGGTTCAATATCTTTCCCAAGGGTATTTGCCCGAAAGGGAACATAATAGCATGACTGGAGTACGAACTCACTTACTATGATTCCGCAGTCCATCACTTTAACCATTACACCACAAGGACACCCTCTAAGAGTAATGAAACAAATCAAAACTTGTGTTTATCATATTTACCCAACCCCTCCGCTCGGGCAGGATATGACACAAGGTCAATTTTTAAGCGGAGTTTAACAGGTTTGAATTCAGAGTTTTCCTTCTCCTAGACTACTGGCCTCACCAAGGCTAAAGAACCTAGTCTGCCCTACTATTTACCCATAGCTGGAGGGAGAATAATTAGATTCATACCTTTCCTAAGGGTATTAGTGCTATGTGTAATGCAATCAGTCTCGTCCAGGATTTAAACTCGTGTTGCCGTTTCCATTTCCTATGACGATGACCATTACACCACAGGCACTTCCTTCAAAACTTGTGTTTATGCTCTAATGATTATGACGCAAAAAAAGTGACACAACTACTTCAGGTGCTAAGTGAAAGAAGAGTGGGGTGGAGAGTATGCCTCCTCAGCAACAGAAAGAAAAGAGTCTCTTGTAACTGAACACGTGAAATCAATTTCAAGTTCTGTTGCTGTGTCGTCTTCTTAATAGAAGGTAGACAGCCAAATTTCTATGCTGAAAATATTCCTTTTTGTCTGCAACAATCTTCTTAGGCAGTCCTATACTCAAGCTCATCTCTTGTCGTGCACTGCCAAGACTCAAAACACCTCTCTCCCTCTGGTGCATTCAGGCAGGACTTAATTAATCAAACCAAAATACCAAATCCGAGTCAATCGCACAGTGTGGTAATTTACATGCGCATTAGCGTGTAGGCAGTCCTGACATCAAACACAATTCACAATCGGGAGGATGTGAGTTCGATCTCCCCAATCGCCTATTTCTCTTTCCTTAAAATCATTTTATACGCCAGACATATTTGTGCATGATTTGAGTTGCCATGTGCGTGATTTCTCTCGCCTCACTCCCCCCCCCCAAAGATCACAAAGATGGCTGTCTGGTGGTAAGCACTTTCATCTGGTACTTCTCCATAAAGGCAGGAAGGGAGTCCTGCTTCTGCTTCTTCATTGGGTGCACTGTCTGGCTCGGAATCTTCTCCGTCATCTTGCAGCAGACTCTCTGCCGTTCTCTCAGAGGACGTTGTGCTGTCGTAGTCTTCCTCCGATGTGATGACACAGTGGCGAGGGTGCTGATCCTTTATGTGGCGGGTTATCCCATCCACCAAAATCAACTGTGGACTAATTATTTTGGTCACCTCACCCCTGGTAAACTTCATAGTTTCATACCAGTAGAGAGCCTCCTGTATGGGACAGTGCATTTCGGCTGCAGTTCGTTTCACCATGCGGTGACATCACTCTGCTATGCCATTCCCGGCTGGTGCATATGCACAACGGAATCGTAAGTGAATTCCCCACTCATGTGCGAAAGCTTGGAACTCTTTGCTGCTGAAGGCTGTGTAATTATCTGTATGGATTTTGTGTGGTGGGCCACACTCGAAGAACACCGCTTCCAGCTGACAAATCATGCTTGCCGCGTCTTGCTTCGCCAATTGCTTTAAAATGGAGAAACATGTTGGGCCACAGTCCATGAGCATTAGGAAATGGCATGTACTGTAATGTGTGATGTCCATTCCAAGCCTCTGCCAGTTCCTGTTCACTTCCAGCTTTCCCTTTTCCTACTGGATCGGTGCTGGGTCTATAGACTGGCATTCCTTGCACATCCATATGGCTGACTCAACAGCTGCTTTTGCTATTGTTGGGCAAATTCTCCTGACAAAATAGGTAGTGTGTCGCACTCCCAGGTGTCCACTACCTCTGTGAATAGCCATGATTTGACTCACATCTAGCTTGTCTACATGGGCTGCGCCGATCAGCGGTTCAGGCCCGTTTTCCTTCTTCATCACCTCAAACCACTGCTGCAGTACTCATGTCAGTTGGTCTCTAATGTCACATCCACGGTCAGTGCATACTCCTTCACGAGCTCCTTGAGTGTGCTCAGCCGCCTCCTGATGAGCATCTTGCCTGCTGCCTTGATGCAGACACGTGCTTTTCCAGTCAGTGTGTCCAATACCCAGTGGTACACTCACACAGAATCCGTCTTTACATGTAGCACCTTACCCTGCCAATTGAGAGCCAAATTGATACCTTTCAATACAGCGTCTAGTTCAGCTAAGTTGATGTGTTGGGCATTATCTTCAGGCCACAGCCAACAAGCATCTTCCCACACCGTCTCATGCCACTCCAAGGCTACTCCAATTGCTAGGGAACTGGCATTGACCCATACATTCAGCTCCTTACTGTCCACACACCAATCCCCATGGGCTGGATCATCCTGCTGCACAGATTCTATCGTCTCAAACATCATACACTGCCGGACAGTGTCTCTTGCTTCATCATCCCAGCCCTTCGTGACTGAACTTACTAGCCTCTTGAGTATTCCACTAGCCACACAAAGCTAACCACACACCAGAAGGTGCCTGACGAGTCGCTCACACAAGGAGAATACTGTTTGTCATGTAACAACACTGGGAACTTCTTGAACTTCATTTCCTCACTTCCACTGCAATTCACTGTGTTCCATCCTGACCTCCTATCCTAGCACCCATGCGCCGTCCTCTAACCATTCCGGATCCTTGCACTTCAACCCAAACTGTGCTAAATGTTCTCTTACGTGGGTCACAGGCACTACATCTCCATTGACATAAATGTCATTGATATAAGCAGATGCTGCACGGCCCACAGCTTCTTCCTGCGACAGCACTGCACTGACGATGGCCTTTATGATGAGGGAAGCTGCATTTAAGCCGAGCCACAAACGGGTCAGACAGTATCTTTTCCCATCGTTCTTTACAGTCTGATATGGCCACAATGTCTCATGGACACGTACCAGGAGGTCCCAGCTTGTCTTCCGGGTATGGCACGACCATTGCCTATCCAAGTGTCAAGCATCTGCTTATATTCATTTCAGATTTCTGCCGCTGCTGGATATTCTGACACTTCATTGTACAGTCTTTCAGGTACATGATCCTCAGACCACTTACATGATGCAGTCCACATTTGGCTATGATGGTCAAAAGTGGCAGTGAAGTCAGGTTCATTGATGGAAATGGCTGCACACTTAGTAGTTCTCCTGTCTCCGAGCTGTACTGATCCTGTTGGCCAAACAATGACACTTCCCAATGCTTTTATCGCGTCGACCCCTAACAGCAGATCAAACCCCAGTGGTTTGCCACACACCACCAGCACATCGATCTTGGCAGAATCGCCTTTGTCCATGGATATGGCGACTACCCTGACACTGCAACATGCACAGGATGTTCCTCCACACCTGCTTTCCTCCAAGATCAGCATCAATCTGCATCTACAATTGTCCGCGAGCAACTTGTATCAATCAGCGCCGAACATCGCATCCCGTCAACATAGATGATTACCACCGGAAGTGCTGCGTTCACATCTTGGGGGGGGGGCTGGCACTTATGCATTCTCCCTTTGCTCATTTCCTGAGCAGTTCCAGGCCCAGTGTCCACGTTCCCCACATCAGTAGCACAGCGTTTCGCACTTTTGGCAGTCCTTTGTGAGATGACCTTTAATGTTACACCTATAACAGGTCATATTGGTGCTAGGAATGCTCCTAGCAGTACTGTGGGGTGAGCGCGTGGCTGCAACTACATCCTGATTTTGTTCCTCAGTCGTTGTCAGCACTCTTGCTCTTGATATCAGATCCCCCATGGTTTGGGCTTCGATGTTTGGCACCTGTTAAAGTCTGATTGAAACTGTATTAGGGAAACCCGTGACGAAAGTCAGTTTCGTGAGCCTCTCCAGCCCATCTCCTCTGAACCTGGCCAATCTAACCGACTGCCTGATTTTGTTGGCGTAGACGTCCACATGTTCACCAGCCCACCTGATCATGGTCAGTTTCCTGTATGCTGCAAAAGCATTTTCAGTGAACACCTCTTTCAGCTGAGCCTCAATCTGCTCTATCTGCTTTTGGTCATCCTCCTCCATTTCCATTTAGAGGGCCAGTGCGTCACCCTCCAAATATAATGGTAGTAGACTCACCACATCATCCACCTGCTGAATTTTCAACACAAGTCTCTCTTTTTTCAGCCACACTACCATTTTACACGCCAGACATATTTGTGCACGCTTTGATCTGCCGCGTGCATGATTTCTCATGCCACAGAGTGTGAAGCAATAATCTGTATCAATAATTATCAAAGATTATTTGTTCTCTGTTTTAACAGTTTGATACTGAACTACCAAATTTGATATGCATACTTATTGCACCAGTGGAAAGTTTTAATATGAAAAAATGTTCTCTCATCAAGAGGGTGTCTATAATAAACAATAATCAGTGGAAGCTATGTTACTGAAATTAATCATACAGAATTTCAATTTTCAAATCTCAGAAAAAAAATAAAGGAATTATTTATCTTACAAAAATAAGGATTCACATTTAATTAAATATTACTCAAAGATACTTCTTCAAATCAAAAATATAAGATAATTATAGTGCCTTATTTTGGATTGTTAGGATTAATAATTCAGACAAAAAACAAAGATGTTTAAGTCAATCTTTTATGTTTCACTTACTTGAAAATATTTCTCTACAAACTCTTCAATCTTTTACACATAAGATATTTTTTATTGAAATTTTTAACTTCTTAAGGCAAAATAGATATATTTGGTAAATCTCCTTTTGATGATAAAGATTGTAAAGTAGATATTGTTGTGAAAAATGAAATAATTTGAAGGAATTCGTTTTCATTCATCTGCTGAGTCAAACTGTGTCTTGACCCACTTTGTCATTGGAGATAGGTATTTCAGCTAATTATATTTTTGTGGGCCCCTTCACATGGACGAGCAAAGGTAGGATGACCAGCTCGAACCTACATACAGCAGCTCTGTATTAATACAGGATGTAGCCCTGAAGACCTGCAGGAAGCAATGTGGACGATGGGGAGGGGTGGTGAGAGAGGGTCAGGGATATCCGTACTGATGGTGCAACATGATGATGATATTTTTGTGCTGACTGCATTTCAATCCAGTATATATAGGCACGGTTTTTGACTTTTATTTCTGCCCATTGTCTTCACCTCTACTCCACTCTTCTATTTAGATTTCATCGTTTTCTACTTTAATAGCAATTGGGGAAATTCTGCTATTCTGTTGAAACACTGAATTTTTGCTTCTTTTTTCTTTTTAACAGTCTGTGCATTGAAAATGAGAAAAAAGAGAATTGTTATAGGTAAAAAATTATGACAAGCATTGGTAAAAACAGAATAGAGCTATCATATGCATAATTTTTAAGACTATTAAGATTTTTTCCTTTTGAATAAAAATGTAGATACAGAGACTTTATTGAAAAGTAGCATATTTCTCATCCTAAATGGTGGAATTATTTATGTGTAAACTGGTACTTGCACTTGTCTATCAGTTTTAGATTACTCATGGGCAAATTGCAGCCCACTATGCTTCCTAAATTGTTTGCCTAATTTCACAAGGAAAATAACATTTATTAAGATGTTGTTTGTCTTGTATCATTCTCACTGTTCACTCACACAATCACTTTCAAAAAGGTTTCTGTCCTGTCAGCTTTAGAATACACTGACTGCACTTCTACAGAGAGATAAGAATCCCTTGACTAAGCCACCTGTTGGCTGTGGATGGTGACCTTAAGGACAGGATCCTGGTAGTTGAGCAGTACTTGTCTCAGAACCAAGTGGTCAAGACACTTGAAACAAATCACTTTAGCCCTTACTGGGCTAGATAGGCAGTCAGATCAACCTGATCTGATGCTTTTCAATCTACACTTGCAGTAAATTCCTAACCCTTATCTTTTGGGTGCTCTAAGGCAGTAGCCAAGGGTCAATTGCATTGAGAGAATAGGAATTTGATCACTACAAAATACCTAAAATTAGCAAGGGCTTCAAAACATACTCCCAGC
Source organism: Sepioteuthis lessoniana (assembly GCA_963585895.1). Taxonomy (NCBI): domain Eukaryota; kingdom Metazoa; phylum Mollusca; class Cephalopoda; order Myopsida; family Loliginidae; genus Sepioteuthis; species Sepioteuthis lessoniana. The sequence goes on along the minus strand of OY757929.1, from coordinate 114,374 downwards.
TAAAGTATACTGGTCGTGTATTCCCATCTCAACCAAGGCGAATGTGTTTCTTCCTTGGTATGTGGTGCTTTCAATAAGTTTCCAGATTTTTTTGTACAGGCATTTAAAATTGTCCTAGACTCTTGAACTCATAAGAGATGTACTCTTATGGACCCCCACACATGGCCGTGCAAAAGCAGGACGACCAGCACGAACATACATTCAGCAGCTATGTGAGGATACGGGATGTTGTCCTGAAGACCTGCCTAGGGCGATGAACGATAGGGAGGAGTGGCGAGAGAGGGTCAGGGATATGCGTGCTACCAGCGCAACATGATGATGATGATAATGATGATTGCTATACATCTTATGAGATGACTGACCAATTTTTAGAATTTCAGCTTCAGATCAACAGCTACAGCAGCAATTGGAATACACCCTACGAAAGCCTGATTATCACAGCTGGTGAATTTCAAAATTGCAATCTGGATGTGCAGACACTTTAGAAGAACGATATGCAATAAAATTCTGTTTTAAACTTTGAAAAAATGCCACAGAAATGTATGGAATGCTTCAGACTGCTTTTGGAGCATCTTGCATGAATTGAGCATCAGTTTTTGAATGGCATAAGAGATTCAAAGAAGGCAAGGAGTCTGTGAGGGATGATGAGAGGTGTGGGAGGAGTAAGGAAGTCAATACACCACAGTTGATTGGCCAAAGGGTTAGGGTTACTATGTTGAGGTTTTAAGGGAGTTCAGGAAGAGATTCCTAGGGAAGAGGCCAGCACTCTTCAAATCAGGTCAGTGGCATTTCCACCAAGACAATGTACCAGTCCACAACTCGATCCTTGTCACAGGCTATTTAACCAAGATGGGCATCAACACAGTTCCTCAGCCTCCCTATAGTCCAGACCTTGCTCCCTGTGACTTTTGCTTATTCCCTAAGCTCAGAGGCTGTCGTTATGAGACAATTGAGGAGATGAAAGAGGCTCTGACGAAGGTCATTGATACGCTCACACAAGAGGACTTCCATTGGGCCTTTCAAAAGTTGTTGAAATGGTACAACAACTGCATTGCAGCCAGAGGAGATAACTTCGAAGGGGACTAGAGTTTCATGTGTGTACTATCAGTAAAAGTGCCTATACGAAAAAAAGTCTGAAAACCTATTTAATGATCCTCATACATTCCCAACATTTAAAGTAAATAAGGGAAGAAGTGATTTTTGTTTATATACTTTTCAATTTATATATCTATTCTTTGCATCATATACTTTATTCAAGTAGGAATTAGATATAAACCATATGTATGTATGTATATATATATATATATATATATATATATATATATATATTGATTACAAGCAATATTTCATTACTATTTGATTATTCAAGATATAACTCTTATACATAAATTCCTCTTGTTTAAAAAAAATGTAACTTACTAACTGGTAATACTTACCAGTATAAACCCAGCAATTGAAAAGGAATAATATCATATTTAACTTAATTATAAATTCGGTACAGCTGACTGGGCTTTACTTATTTGTTTATTTATCTAATTATTCATATATCCATGAAGAAAATAGAAAAAGAAAAAATCCAAAAGTAATGAATTATTACTTTTATTCATCTATTTATTTATTTTATTTTTGTAATTGACTAACAATAACTGTATCAAATTAATTTTATTATATTTTTTACTACAGTGTTCAAATATATTTCAACTGTAGTTTACATTTATTTAACTATAATCCAATTATATTTTCTTTTACATGTCAGTGTCATCGACTTTTTTAAGTTAGGTTTCTTGAATCGTAAGTAGGTGTCTGGAATTCTCTTTTCTTTTTTCATATTAACATATCAATAGTATTAGTAGTGATTGTGGGATTGTTAAACAGACAAAAAGGCATTATCTAACTAATAATAATATAATAATTAATGGCCTTTGGTTTGTCTACTTCCACTTGAATAATAAACTTTGATCCGTTTACTACAACAGCCAGCATTCAGTAATATGTATATGTAAAGTCATGTCATCAAATCTGGTAGCTGGCTACCTTCAATGTAAGGGAGTAAACCCTGACAGAAAATCAGGAGTGGAGCTCCGCAGGCGGTTGGCTGGCATATTCGTTACCTTATGGCAACTCCTGCATCCTCTCTGGTCTTCAATTGTCTTGACCTAGTATTGCAACTGGAAGAAACCCACTGGGACCAGAGAGTGAAGCTGGTTCCACACAAACCTACTTCACTTAAAACTAAGTCAAGTGCAACTCATCAATCAACCTTTATCCCATCCTATTACTTCAAGTCTCGTGGCGATGGTCGATCGACAAAGCAACAGGTGTGGGTACACTGGAAGTTGTAGCTGCAGACCTGCACACAGATGACTCAGGCTATATGGTCGCTCCTTACTGACTGGAGCAGAAGTAATGTTCAGCAGCCATCTGAGTGTCTGAGCAGCTCTCTCTTGGACAGCACTGCTCACCCCCGCAGCATGGGGAATGGGCTTGAAAAGGTGCCCCAAACATTGCCTGCTTTACTTCACCCTAGCCATCTTACCGCAGTTTGCAAGGACCTATCTCAATGTAATCAAAACAAGAAAGCAAAGAAAATGCCTCTGAACATTGCTACATCGAACATCAGCACGCTTATTGACCGGAACAACACAGACCTCATAGACATGCTGCTCTTATCTCTTCTGAACTTGTCAGGTACAAAATTGACTTTGCCACCCTCAGGCTGGCAGGCAAGAGAGAGCTGACTGAGAAGAGCTCCGGCTATTCTTTTTCTGGAGCAGATATACACCCAATGATAAGCGCGAAACTGGAGTGGGCTATGCCGTCAAGACTTCGCTCATAGCTAAGTTAGCCTGCCCACTAAAAGGGGTGAATGACCCCCTCATGACTATGAGATTTCCACTTCATCACAGGAAAAGTTCACTACCATCATCAACGCCTATGCATCTACCATGACCAACATAGATGAGACAAAAGACAAGTTCTATGAAGACTTTGAATATGTTATCTCCACTGTTCCCACTGCAGACAAGCTCACAGGTAAACACAGGACCGGAAAATGCAACAGCAATGGCCTACTGCTCTTCAGACCTGCACCAAGCATAATCTTCTAATCACCAACACCATGTTCTGCCTCCCTACTCACAACAAGACATCCTGGATGCACCTCCACTCTAAGCACTTGTATCTGATTGACTATGTGAGACGGAGGGATAGGTGAGATGTGAGAGTCACGAGAACCATGTATGGTGCAGAATGCTGGACAGATTATCGCCTAATCATTTCTAAACTAAACATCAGAGTTCAGCCTAAAACAAGACCACAGGGCAAAAAAGCTCCAAAGCAACTTAAGATCACAAAGCTAAAAGATGTTCCAACCAAGAAATTTTTTGTTGAGGCCTTAGATGAGCAGCTTGATACCATTGTTTTGGACAAGCAAGATGTGGAAGCAGCGTAGATCACTCTCTGGGACATCATATATAGCACAGCTACGGAGTGTTTACAACCATCTATTAGAAGACGCAGAGACTAGTTTGATGAGAACCATGCCAAGATCATGGACCTCAGAGGTAAAAAGTGCACTCCCCACCTGGCGCACCTCCATGATACTCAGTTTACTAGCAAGAAAGATGCTCTAAGGAGTATCTGCAGCACTGTTCAGCTCAAGCTGTATAAAATGCAAGATTCCTGGCTGAGAACTAGAGTTGATGACATCCAAGGTTGCACAGACAAGAATGACATGAAAAACTTTTACAGCAGTCTAAGGAGGGCTACGGTCCCACCAGTGCTGGCTCATCTCTGCTTCTGAGTGCTGATGGAACCAAACTCATATCAGAGAACAAGATCCTACTGAGGTGGGCTGAGCATTTCGATGGTGTACTAAACAGGCCATCTTCTATCAACAACAAAGCCATTGAATGACTGCCATAAATCCTAGTGAATGAGTCACTCGATGTCACTCCAACCCTGGGGGAAGTTCAAATAACTATCCGTCAACTATCCAGCGGCAAAGCACCCAGATCTGACTTAATTCCTGCAGAAATCTATAGGAAGGGTGGATCAGCACTGACAAGTAAACTTCTTACCCTCATTCAGCTGATATGGGTGAAAGAACAACTATTACAGGACTTCAAGGACAGCTCCATCATCCATATTTACAAACAGAAAGACAACTGACAGGCATGCTATAATCTTATCCTAGCCAGAGTCCTTTCGAATTGCCTCAACAACCATCTTGAACATGGACTCTTACCGGAGAGTCAATGCGACTTCTGTAAGGAACATGGGATTGTTGACATGGTGTTTGCTACAAGACAAGTGTCTGGAACAGAATATTGACCTCTTCTCAACTTATGTTGATCTGACCAAGGCATTTGACACCACCAACAGAGATGGCTTTGGAGAATTATGGCAAAATATAGCTGCCCTGAAAAATTCATCACCATCATTAGACAATCTCATGATGGCATACATGCAAGTGTGCAAGCCTTTCCTGTCACAAATAGGGTTAAGCAGGGATGTGTCCTGGCTTCAACTTTTTTCAGCATCATGTTTTCTGCAATGCTGTTTGATACTTTTAGTGGAATCGACATTCAATTCCACACTGACATCTCTTTCAACCTTAGCAAAGACCAAGATAAAGACTGATATCATCAACGAGAAACTGCTCTACAGCAAATTGTCTCAGGGAGAGCGCTCCCAAGGAAACCAGAAAAAGTGCTTCAAAGACATACTGAAGGTCTCCATGAAATCTTTTGGTATCACTCCTAATTGCCTGGAATATCTGGTGCAGGACAGAGACAAGTGGCATAAAGTTGTCAAATGGGGAGTGGAAGTTTATGAAGCCAGAAGAAATGCTGCAACTGAGCTGCACAGGAAACTTAAAAAAGGCACTGCCACATCAGGCACTTGCAGCCACCATTCCTTGTTCTCACTGCACAAAACTTCCACACAGAGATTGGTCTCATTAGCCATCCATGCACTCAAGGATCCTGTCCTGATTCATAAGGTTAATCAGATGATCCTCATCGACTAAGATGAACTAAGAAGAAAACATTCCCATCACAATTTGCCTAGGCAGTTGGGGCTGTAGAATACACTGACTACTTCTCTGCAGACTGGTTAGACCTCCCCAACAAGTGTCCTGGATATAACCCTAAACAGTCTGATAGTGAAGTTCCAGTAATGCTGGAACTTTGGGAAATGCAGAGTACCCTTTGCCATTGCTCCCAGGTCCACTCTGATAGGGTCTTATCTATTGGTCAAATAGAACTAAACTGCATACTTATGCTAAACTGAATTACTTGTAATAAAACTGTTTTGATATTTAAACTGCATACTTATGCTTAACTGAATTGTTTGAAATAGAACTGTTTTGACATGTAAATGTGTGGACAAAAACTATACTTATACTAAACTGAACTGCTTGAAATAGAAATGTTTTTGACAATTAAATTGTGTACTCATGCTAAACTGAATTGTTTGAAATAGAACTGATTATTTGTATAAAAATGGATTTGGTATTAAGTAACCTATAAAGGTTGATATGCCATAAAACCAAAACAACCAACCAACCAATCCCAACACATGTTGGACTCCATGATGGGTGGTGGAGCACAAGGCCAGCAAAAAATAAACATCACTTATCGTGTCCTCAAACGAAAAAAACAGAACAAAAAGTCTATCCAAATCAGATTTGCAGAATGAGGCAGCAGACTTCTCCAGATTCATTGTCACTGAATCTTTGGTGGAGGTCTGTCTAGCTAAGTTCTCCCCTTTCCTCATTGAAAAAGTAATATCCACTAGAGCTACGCCTAGAAACGTGAAAAAAATAAAATGGAAACTTACTTGTCGGGGTAGACAGCCAGAGGGAGGTAGAAAACATTCTAAAAATGAAAAATTTCCATAATAATAAATGCAGAGCATATCTGCACAAAAGACTTTACATTTCCAAAAGGGTTATCAGAAGTAGGAAGTTGGCATTAGCTACTGCAGAGGAGATGTGAACAGTTCTGGTAAAACAGGGAGTGACAAATATTAGAAGAATCTCTATTAAAAAAGCAAAGAAAAAATCCAGACCAACATCTACATCCTGACATTTAATCAGCCCATACTCCCCAGGAGGTGAAGATCAGCTATTGTCTTGAGAGGGTTGAAAAGTATGTTCCAGCACCCCTGAGGTACTTTAAAAGCAAAAAATGTGGACATCACAGAGAAACTTGCAGAGGAAAATTGACATGTGCAAAGTACAGTGAAAAGGATGGAGAGAACATGGAGGAAAATTGCTTAAATGAAATTAGATGTCAAAACTGCCGACAAGACCATTCAGCTTACTCAGGATCATGTGACATCTATGAAAAAGAAAAAGATACTTGAAGTAAAACATGTTGAATGTGTCCTTCTTAGAAACAAGGAAAATAGTTGGGTCCAACATGGGAAAAACAGCTACGCCTCTGTTGCACAGAGGGCAAATTCAATCAGTCAAGTAGACAAATATAGAGCTTTCATAAAGAAGCTGATACAGTTGGAACCAAATGATTGGCAAAAGTTTCAGGAACACCAGAAAAAACTACACTCAGCCGATTTTAGGCAAATTTAAACTCATCAAGTTAAAAATAAAGAGAAATTCAATGAGGTAGTCCAAGCAAAAACAGGCATAGAATCCACTACTCAAACACAAACCACTCCTAAAAGTGCAAATTCACCTTCAACAAAACATTTCTTACATAAGTCTCCAGTCCATCCACCAAAATCCATCAATGACAAACTAAAAAACTTGTCTCCCAAAAAGCCAGAACAACTTAAACAAAAACCACAAGCTCCCATTGGCCAAGCTGGAAAAATACAGATGAACACCAAAATGAACAATAAAAAGCTAAGAAGTGCATTCAAATTGCCCTCAGCCAAATTCTATGCAGTCCTCTCAACATCAAGAACAAAAATCAACTACAACAATGAATAAACAGTGCAATGCTCAGTAATCAAGAAAATCCTTACAAAGATCTTATAGTATGGAAAGTATGGATTGTTGCCAACCTTAATCTAGAAAATATAATAAATAGCTAAAATATTTCAAACCATTTAACTGTGGGCAAACAGATCAGCTCACTCTTTTTTTAAATATTAATCTCTTACATATCATGCATATCTATTTAAATGTGTGCAAATAAATTACTGATGCTAAATTGTTACTTTACATAGCAAAACTTGAAACCATTTAACTGTACGCAAGCAAATGATTAAAAGTAAATAGAATGATTTGTATTAAATGGAAATACTTGAAATCATTTAACTGTGAAGAAAAATGAGGTCAGTAAAATCATATATATTTGATATATAAGCCTAAACAGGATTCGGCATTAAACAACCTACAATATTTGATAAGACATAAAACCAAACAAACCTACAAACAATAACCATTCAACTGACTGCAAATAAATGGCTGATGTTAAACTGAATTGTGTTAGATAGCAATGATTGAAACCATTTAATCGTGTGCAAACAAATGAGCCCTTTCTTGTTTAAAATGTTATCTACAAAGTAATCATTTAGAAATCTTAGGTTTAATATATGTAAAAACAGAATTAGGCATTAAATAACCTACAAAGTTTGATATGCCATAAACTCAAACAACCAACCAATTAAAATGGTTTGAGGAAGCTGGTGTTAAAGAGAGGTAACTGTCACATTGATATCAGTGATAATATACTAAGACTTCAGTTTTTTTATTAAAAAGATCTTTTTACCGAGAAAGCACATCAGCAGTGCAAGTTACCTGATGATCAACCATGTCTGATGCAGCCTACTTCTAAAAAAAAGTTATTCATGCCTATTTTGGGATTAATTGAAATCCTTTGAAATCACTCAAGTAAAAAAAAAGTTGTCCAGTCCTGTGACAGTGAACGAGTCTAATGGAGATTCCAGCAGAAAGAGGGCAAGACTTTGTTTGGCGTGTAGAGCAGAGAAATAAGAAGACTTACCTTAAATTTGATGTCAGTGAAAATCAAGAAAATGTAGAATGTTAGTGAGTGGAATATGTAGAGACTAGGCCTACATCAAATGCAAATCTTTGTTGCCGAGCCGCTCTCCCATAAGTACTTGATGCCCTAATGAGACGTGGTGTCTTTTTACTATGTGGTATACTCGTGGAACACCTACCAGTATGCGGATGGCTTCACATAGCAAGTGGCATTATGAAACACAGAGCTAGTATGGTCACTAAAGGTTGGGATGACGAGACTGCTGACACCCTGCTTATTGGTATGGTGGTGGAAACCATAACCAGGGTGAAGAAAAACGATCCTGCTAAAGGGGATTGGTGTGTTCAAGGAAAAGAGATGAATGTCTGGGTTGATGCCAGCTCCCTAGCGATTGGGGTCTTGTTGGAAAAGAATGAAGCCGTAATCGAGGACGCATGCTGGCTGTGGCCAATGAATGATGCTGCGCATATAAATCTGGCGGAACTGGATGAGGTTCTGAAAGGCATTAACCTGGCGCTCCAGTAGGGTGTCAAAATATTGCATGTACAGACCGACTCCTTATGCGTGTACCACTGGGTGTCAGACACTTTGTCAGGCAAAGCCAGGGTGCGAACTAAAGCAGCCAGCAAGATGGTCATAAGAAGAAGGCTGAGCACTATCAAGAAACTGGCTGCTGAATATGAACTATGCATAGATGTGATCGTGATGACATCGAACTGTAACCTTGCCAATGGGTTGACTCGGGTACCACAAAAATGGTACAAATCTATGAAAAAGGGTGATGAGCTTGCACAGCCGGTATGCGCAACCTCCATGGAAGAACCAGATGAAATAGTGAAGATACACCATCTCAGCGGGCACCCTGGTGTACAAAAGATGTGCTATTTTGTGCGGTTGACCAATCCATTAGTGTCTACAAGTGCCGAGAGGGACGTAGTCAAGAGATGTCAGACGTGCCAGTCAATCAATCCCGCATCAGTCAAATATATAACCCATTATGGCAGCCAACATTTCCTCATGCTCATCGACTGTGGACCCTCCAGATTTGCAGTCTGGCAACCATTGGTATGCCAAGACTCTACAAGTATCATCCACCAACTGGAGTCAGTGTTCTACGAACGAGGGCCACCAGGGGATATACTCACTGATAACTCCAAATTCAAAAAAGAACTAGCCACTTATGTCATCAGTGAGCAGTTCGTATCAGTCAATGGGACCCAATGTCATGTGAAGGATCTCCGCCCTGCACTAGAAACAACCCTATCAGTGAGTGATAGCAAGTAGGAATCATCTGAAAGTGAGTTATTGATTGAGCTTGCATCTCCTGATATGGGCAGCTCACTTGAAAATCCACCAACCGATCATTCCGAGAGCTCTTCAGAGGAAGTGGTTCAGCCAATTCCCCTTCGGAGAAGCACCCAAAGCAAAAGACCACATCTGCATTGTGATCATGAGACCAGGAAGGGTGTGACAGTGAACGAGTCAAATGGAGATTCCAGCAGAAAGAGGGCAAGACTTTGTTTGGCGTGTAGAGCAGAGAAATAAAAAGACTTACCTTAAATTCGATGTCAGTGAAAATCGAGAAAATGTAGAATGTTAGTAAGTGGAATATGTAGAGACCAGGCCTTCATTGTATGCAAATTTTTGTTGCATAAAAGTTGGCTCGGAGACAAACACAATGAAGACCAGAGAGTGAGCGATTAATTGGAGAGAAGAAGAGAGAAAGAACAAACCAGACAAACAAGAAGCAAAGTTGGAAGTTAAGATACTCTGCCTGTAAAATGGCAAACGAGTATTAGCGACTCCACCTCAGAGACGAACATTTTTTTTTTGAAAGGCGAATATCATAATCAATTTCAACACAAGTCCACTGGGACTGTAAAATATGCCGACTGCATCTCTGAAGAAGAGTAAGAACCTCCCACCCAAAAAGTGTCCTGGATATGACACTAAACTATCTGATGGTGAGGCACCAAGCCTGGAGCTCTGGAGAATATGGAGTACCCCTTCATTGCCATCGCTCCCAGGTCCACTCTGACCTGGACTGGTAGCACCTGATAGGGTCTTATCTATGGGTTAAATAGAACCATTTGATGTTTAAACTCTGTACAAACAAATGACTTATGTTAAATCGTTTTTTTGTTTTGTTCTGTTTTTTTCAACTAGTTGATTTGGTGTCACTTGGGTGCGATATGAACTGTTGGCTCGGTTGTAGAGTTTTGGCTCTGCAATCCATGGTTGCTGGTTTGGTCTCCAGTAGTGGAGATCACTGTATGCACTGCTGATGAGACCTAATAAGGTCGAAACAGCTGTCCAATGTTTCCATATGTCATGCGTACGTGTTCGCCAGATTTTCTGGTCATGGTAATTCAATTCACAATTAAATCAAATTGTTAGAAAAAGAACTGTTTGACCATCTGTCTAAAGAAATGACTGATGTTTAATTGAGTTTTTAATGATACATACCAATACTTGGAACAATTTAACTATGTGCAAATAAAACTTAGTATGGAATACTTGAAACCTATATGTAAGATAGAATTATTGGTATTACATAGCCATAGTTAGAACAATTTGACTGTGTGCAAATGAATTTTGTTGAATAGAATAATTAGTGTTAAATAGTAATTCTTGAAACCACTTCATTGTGTGCAAATAAATGATTGATATTGAATATAAATTGTTGTATTAGATTATAACAATTGAAACCATTCTACTTTGCAGAAAGAATAGCAATACTTATGTGTAAACAAATTAGTTCTAATTCATTTAAAGATAAAATTACTTACAAACTATTCAATCACAAATTATATATTTCTAACCATTTAACTGTGTGCAAACAAATGACTGATGTTAGATTAAACTAATTGTGTTACATAGTAATACTTGAAATCATTTCACTATGTTCGAATAAATAATTAATTGTAAACAGAATTATTTGCGTTAAGAATGCTTGAAACAATTTAACTTTGTGTAAAAGAATAAGCTGAGACTCATTTTAAAATGTTATCTCCAAAATTTGCTTACAAAACATATATACATAAAAAGAAAATTTGGCATTAAATAACCTGCAGTGGTTGATAAAACCCAACCAAAATCAAGTAAAAAGAAAGTATTAAATGATTTGGAAGGAAATTCACACTAAAGTAGAAAAAGTTAATGAGAGAGGAAAGAGTAGAAAATTAAAGAGATTAAATAGTGTAATCTACACTATGATGAAATTGTGGATATATTTTCATTTCTAAAATGTTTTGTATTAAGATAATGAAATTTCTTGTTACTTTATCACAAAATTATATGGGTGTGTGTGACAGCATTTATCCAGTTTGGGTGATGTCAGCACCACATATTGTATTGATTGCATCTCTGATTCCCACATTCCATGCTTGATTATTGGTTGTATCAACTCTCACAATATCCAGCCATGCATGGTTTCATCAACAAACACTGTGTGTGTGACCTATATTTGTGCACATGTGACTCTTTTTTTACATCAAAGTAGATGGATTTTATTCCTTCTCTTTCAATTGATACTTAAAGGTTCTGAAACTAAATCTGTAACCTGACATACATTCCATGAACAAAAAACAAATCATCTTAATCCCTTAATAGACTTCAAGTGTGTGTTTTACTGTATTCTGCCATTTGAGTAGTTTAGAGCATTGTTTGATTTTCAAACTGGGTAAAATGGATCCCAGTGATCACTAACAAAAAGTGTCTTCATTTGGTCATTATCTTAACCAACAAGAATAGTATCTTCACTTGATCGCATTCTTTCATTAACAAGAATTATTGTCACTTGATCACATTCTCCCATCAAAAATAATTGACCTGTGAGTGTGTGTGTGTATATATATATATATATATATATAGAGAGAGAGAGAGAGAGAGACATGTTAACAAATCTCTCCTCTGTTATATACCACCTGACCCTAACTAATCATAATTTTTTCTCACCTATTTAGACTGCCCTAAATTATTAATATATACATTTCTTCATGTGAATATCGCATATGCTAACACCTTATCATGTTACTATACCTCATGCTATATATATGCTTGATTAGCCACTTTTCTCACATTTCCATCAGGTGATAGCATAAACCACATGAAACTAAAAGACTTAGAGTGTCCATGATTTTAATATCTTATAGGTTTATACCTGCCCTGTCATCATAGCATCAAGCACTTTTTCTTATTCCCATTTCTTTTATTATTATCATACTCCTGCCCAGTTCACACCAGCATTAGCTGATAGTCTCTCTCACTGGAAGCTGAGTGATGACAAGTCTCCTCAGATCTCCAGACTGATCTCAACAATCCTGTAGTTTGGATAGTCTTGATTCATCTTCCAATTTCCAACTCTTACTGGCACTTTCCAAGCTCTTAAAGACCATTCCAAGTGGTCCAATTACAATTGGCATCATCATTACTCTCCTGTTTCACATCTTTTTACTTCTCTGGCAAGGTCTGAATACTTGTCTTTCTTTTTGCTTTCTTTGAGTTTCACTCTGTGGTCTGCTGGGATGATAAAATCCACTATACAGGAAATTCTTTTTTTTTTTTTTTTTTGTTAAATCTGACTAGATCTGGTCTTCTAGCCAGGGTTAGGTGATCCATTTGTATCTCAAAATCCCAGAGAATTTTATGCATCTCATTTTCCAGGATGGATTTTGATTTGTGCATGTACCATTTGATAGTATTGTCAAATTTTAATTTCTTGCATAAATCCCAGGAGATCACCTTTCACACCAAGATGTCTTATACTCTCTTTCTTCTTGTTTGTGATTAAATGTTTCATCTCTATTGCCACATAATCTGCACTTGCCATTTTGTTATTGTTATGGTACCCAACCTGTGGTTGGTAATGAACTCTTCCGTGACTATTAATACCAGGCTCTGTACTTATTCCCGACGAACACTTGGCAGTTGGACTGACTTCTAACACTTTTTACTTATGTTGTATTATACTTTATTGATATACTTTGTTCCATGCAAACCCGAGTTGTGTTATTCTTCCAGACCCTTTACTGGTCCACAACAGTTATGTATTGTCTATTTTCACTTGAATATAATTGGTCCTCATGGTATTGTTTTGTGCTACTAATTGAAAAGACTCCCTCTCTTTCTTAAGGTGTTTCTTTCATAGCCACGTCCAGGTCTTCTCATATGAGATTTCTTCAGTTTGTTGCTTAAAATACCCATACAGTTGTTTTTCTTCCCATTTTTGTTTCCTAGTTGTTTTATTCTGTTTGTCCTTATGTTGTCAGTGATGAATTTTCTTTTACCATTTTGAAATATGTCAGACTTCTGTGATGTTTTGTTTTGCTCTTTTCATCCCAACACATCTTTGTGTGCTTTTCCTTCCATTAGCACTTTAGCTGTTTGTCACAGTTTCTTTACTTGTCCTTCTTGCCTAATTTCCCATCCAGGTTTTGTATTTCTTTTCAGGTTCCTTATGAGATACCAATTTTATCACAAACTACTTTTGCTCAAACAAAAATTAGCTCGTTTAGTTTGGTGGTGTTACTCACTGGAATATTTGGTTATAATTTGTTTACTGTGACATGGCATAAAATATTCATTCCAAGACGGGAATTTATTTTTCACACGTGTGAAGTCAGGGCAGTCTGGCACTTGATCCCCCGCAGAATAAGTCCTAGTTAAGAGTCCTTTCTCGGGCATATGGGAACTGGCAGATAATGTGGGGGTTAACTTGGGGCTAGACTGACCGCCACTGGCAAGGGGTTTCTAAATTTCACGTTACACACACCCACCAGACCACTTTGTCTTCCTACCCCTACATAATGGAAGATGTAGGCCTCTAGGTTTAGATATAATATTATTATTTATCGTAGTCGACAATTTCAATTTCCTGTGTAATGTTTTTAAAGACGAATAAGACATTTAGCGAGAATAAATTGAGGTGAAAATGAAGCTGAAAAGGAACATGCAAAAGAAGGCAACTCGATAGGCAAACAATACAACGAATAAATTTCGACACGAGGGGACATTTAAAATATAACAAAATTTTAATAGCCAAGGTCCAAACAGATATTTATAAGGGTCGGCTATGTTTCCCAGTAAACAATTTCTGACACGAATGTCTCTTTCTTCTTTTCTTTCTACTTTTCTAATTTTTTTCTTGAACCTTGAAAAGGTGGCAAAGTCCATTCATATGTTTAGAGTTTATGAAATGAATCTTCTCATTCCATTTCTCTTCTGTTCTTAATGCATATAATTCTCTATATGCTTCTTTCTTTAAATTGAGAGAGCCTGTAATTGCAATACTTAGGAAGGGTGGAGGGAGAAAACGGTTTTAAGGTCTACTTAGCTTCTTCGACGGGCTTCTTCGCAGAGTATTTTCTTTAACAGGCTAGCAGGATTCTATGGAGCTCGGCTTCAAGGCATCTGCTATCTCCTGTCCAAGAGCTCTATTTCGCTTCTTTGCCCAGAGTTTCAGCAACAGTTTCAACTCATCTTGTCACGCTAACTGCTGTCCTAAAAACTGAATTCTTTTTTCCTATTTTCCCTGACGAAAAAAGTTACTTCCATTTTTAGGGTTCTGGCCTATCATTCGGCTTCTTTCTCCTTCCTCTCACCCTGTCGGGCAATTCATTTGGACTACTATCTCTATCCACCCGGGTGAGGTTATGGAGTACAGATAGCTTGACCTACATTCTAATTTCCTCTTTTAACGGTCAACCTTTGGGGCCTGTCAATTCAAACACGGAGGGGTAGGGGAAATTTCTTGTTTCTCTCCTCTCCGTGGTAGACCATGTGACATTACCTTTTCAATTTCTACCTTGAATTTTCTCAAGTTTTGATTCCTGGGGGATAGTAAGGTAATCTTCTTTTCAGTCATGATATTATTCATTAACTCTACATTTATTTTGTCTTCTTGTGGTAGCATTTTTGTGGCGCTGGGAGGTCAGGGTTTCAGTGTTTTGCATTTCAGTTCGGTTACAGAGTTCTTGTTTTGTTAGAAATAAATATTCCTTCAATATAATTTTGCAATATAAAACAAAACTAATTATAAAATCTAAATAAATAAATGATAATAAATAGATAAAATAAATATAACTCCTCACAAGTCTTAATTTTTATGAATAATTAAAAGGACATTTTTTATTGGGTAAGAATAAAAAGCTGTCTTTGTGTATATATTAATTTTATGAATAAATAAGCTGACATTTTTTGAAAGAAACAGTTAACAAAAACCTTTCAACATGGAAAGACAGTGCTTTTAAAGGACGTCATTTCAATTAACCAATATTTCAAAAAAAAAAAAAAAAAAAAGGAATAAAACTTTGAAGCCAACTATTCTTCGAAAAGAGAACATGAAGACCAAAGCTAAGTGTTAATTTAATTGTGCTTTTGTTTGGGTTTATATATATATTTATGTAGTTGAATATGTGCAATTGAAAATTGACTTGGCTACGTGTTCTTCTTTTCTTCTAAAAGGTTTACATAAAAGTAAGTATTAGGTTGGATATAATTTTCCAATAGTTTTTCAATATTTAGCGTTTCAGTTTTGGTTGGAGGATCTTGTTTATATTTTTCCTTATTTACTTGTTTACATATTTCTAATATCTCAAAGTAAAAAAAAAAACACCTTTCTTTAATATCATCCTAGCTTGATTAGCAAATCTTTAGTTTGTATTTATTCAAGCAGATTTTACTCAAATTTCCATCATTCTTTTTCTGTACACTCTTTGTGTAGGATTGCTCTTAGAATAACAGTAAAGTATATTTTTGTTGTCTTGTCTTGTCCATTTTTTTCTGTTGGTGTCTCTGAGTTGAGTAGTTGCTTTCATTATTGTGTACCTGAAATTAGAAAAGCCATCATTCACAGGATGTTGATTGGGTCCCCCATGTTGACTAACAAAGGACCACATGCTAATCATGACACCTAGATCTGTTGTCTGGGTCCCACATTGAATTAGATTTTGATTTGTCACTTTTCATGGGTAGTATATTGTGGCCATACTAGACCCACGGGTTGTTTATTCTCTGTGTTCCTCTCACAGATGTGGCCAGGTACTGTTACAACAAGGAGGTCTCTAAAGTTGGTCCCCCTTTAAAAGAACACTATTATTATCATTTTATATATATATATATATATATATATATACACACACACACACATAGATATATATTCATATATACAGACACACTATAGATATATATTTATATATACAGACACACACACACACACACACACATATATATATATATATATATATATATATATACAAAAACACACTATATAACTCATTATAATACTAACAAAAATTAAAAACAGAAAAGCAGCCAGTCTTGATGGAATACCACTAGAAATATGGAAAACAAGGAAATTTGACAACCTACTGCTCCAATACTGCAGCACCTTATATACCTAGAACACAATAGAAATGTGATTAAAAGTTTGCATCCTCCCTTTCCTCAAGAAAGGTGACCTTAGAATTGCAAAAACTACTGAGTTATAACCCTTATTTCCATAGTGGCTAAGATTTATAATGCTCCTCTACTCAACTTCATCGAACTGGAAATTGAGAAAATTCTTCGAAAGAATCAAAATGGTTTTTGGAGAAACTGATCCACAACATCACATACTCTTAGAATCCTTTGAATCTTAGGAGGTTGTGCAAGAAACCTTCAGGCAACACTCTTCTTTATAGATTTCTCCAAGGCATTTGACTCCATATACTGAGAGAAGATGAAGCAAATACTTGTAGCCTATGGTCTCCCCCAAAGAAACTGTTACAGCTATAATGATGCGCTATAAAAATACGAAAGTATAAGTTCACTCATCAGATGGAGATGCAGACTTCTTTGACATTTTTGCTGGTTTTCTACGAGGGGATACATTAGCCCCATATCTGTTCATAATCTGCCTTAACTACGTACTTCAAATGCTGATAGATCTAATGAAAGAAAATGCCTTTCCAATAAAAAAGTCAAGCAGCAGACAATAGTCCACAGAAACTATTACAGATGCAGAATATGTAGATGACATTGTGCTTCTTGCAAATACACCTGCCCAAACCAAATCCCTATTGCATAGTCCAGAGCAGGCAGCAGGTGGCATTGGACTCCATGTGAATGCAGACAAAACGGAGTACATATGTTTTAATCAAAAAGGATACATCTCCACACTAAAAGGTGGTTCTCTGAAATTAAGTTCATGTGCCTCAGAAGCAGCATTTCTTCTACTGAAAATGACCTCAATATGTGACTAGGAAAGTCATGGACTGCTATATATATATATATATATATTGAAAAAAGGAGGAAAAACATTTTTCATGTTTCCTATGTTATACTCTCTTAATCTGTAAAGCAACAAATGCTACAAAATTGAATGCCTTGTGAAAAAAAATTGGTCTTCTAAAAGTCTAAAGAATTCAAAGAAAGTGTGTTGTGATAAAAAGACAAAAAATTCAAATGAAAAATCAAGTAAAAATGAATTAGTAAAAATTTAGTTTAAGAAAGAGAAATTTCTGAAAGATACTATTAAAAATATCCACAAAATTTCAACATAATTTTTTTAAAGTTTTCCCAGGAAACTGCCTACTAAAAGAAATTTTATTTAAAAGAGCTCCACCTTTTAAAATTCTCAAAAATTCAAATCAGAAAACTTGAGATAATTCTGATATAATAATCATTTGAGTAAACTTTATAGAACTGGAGATGTTTATAAAAATGAACAGTGCTTACCCATCTTAACTAAACTTTAAAATGGCCATTATTAAAAATAAAGTATATAAAATCCCTTTTATTAAAGTTTTGGATAATTATTCATATTTGAAGGATGTATTTATAGTTAATTTGCTACAGGTTACCACTTTATTTACAACAAATATGTTGTATGGAAGATGGTTTTGGGTTCATTCAGAGATTTCAGTTTCTTTAAAATACCCTAAGATGTTTCAAATATATTGTAAATTTTATTATTTTCCAAACTTGGAGTGGTAGGAGTGACCTAGTATTATTTTTGATTAGGTTTCTATACCTATTTTAAGGCCAACTGACCATGGAGCTTTAATGGGTTCTATCTTTTTAAGAAAACTGGCTTAGAAAAGTTGTAAATGCATAGAGGATGTTGGACAGGCCATCTGCCTCACATAAGGATTACTAAGAGAGTGGTTTGAACACTCTTTTATAACAAAGTGGTTAGTAACATAAAGAATCAGAGACAGATTTCATCTAAAAACCAGTCTGAGCTGGATCTAGTCAAGTTTAAAACCCTTCCACACATGACTAACAACTGAAAGTTTGGTTGAAATCAGGTGAAAGATGACAGAAACTTAGCTGAATGGACAGATGGACATTTGATGAATTATAAGATGTACCATGTGAAAAGTTACTTACTTGTAATTGAAAATAATAGATGAAAATCATAATTACTGTACACAAATCAGCTTGTATCATATAATTGAATTATGTAATCTACAAAAAAAAACAATTTTAAAGGTCAAAAGATGCTGCTACTTGTTGTAATCCATTAATTACTGTCTAAAAATGAAATGCTTCAAATAGGTGTCTGGCAGAATGTTTTCTCCTTTGAAGGAAACTCAAGTTTTCAAATTTTTAAAACTACTGCATAAGGTAATTAAATGAATTTGATGCAGTATTAGAAAATTGATTAATCCTTATTCTTCCATGGATATCTATGACACTTTTTAACATATCAAGTTCTGGCTATGACTAACTGCAATTATAGATGTAGGCAGATGCTCCTTTTGGCCAAAGAATCTTAGTCCAATAAAGCTATTGATCAAAAAAGTCTGAAAGCTGGAATCCCAAGGATAAATATCTCATCATCATCAAGTCGCACTGACTCTTTCTCTCCATTTGTTCTTATCATCAGTTACTCCAAAGTACATCCTGTGTCCACACAGAGCAAATGTAAGTAAGTTCTTATTGGTCAGCCAACACCAACATGTCAGAGTTCATTGAAAAGCATTACTTATGAGTTCATTCTTGCTTCTCCAGCAGTGTCCCACATCTTGTTCATTTTACTTGGATGGTTTTTCAATTGAGAAATAAGTAGCCATACAGCATCCAGGATTTGTTCATAACAGCACATAGCATCCTTGTGTAGTTCCCAGCTAGCTTATTCTCCATATGTTTTGTGTCTATGTAGTGGATCCATACAGTAGTATTGACACAGCAACAACTTGGGAAAAATTCTGTTTTATTTCAGCAGATAGATCAGAATTTCATATGATTGATAATCTATCAGTCATAGTCTTCACCTTCACTAGGTATATGTTGACATCATTTTCAGTAGTTGAGATATAGCTGCTGAGATATGTGAACTTGTCTATTAATTTTAGAGGCTTGTCACTTAGAATGGAGATGGCTCCTCCTTGTTTAAAACTCATATAGTCTGTTTTATTTGCATTCACATGGAAGCCAATGCCTCCTGCTGCTTGCTCTAGGCTATGCAGTAAGGATTCAGCTTGGGCAAGTGTATTTGCAAGAAGTGCTAGATCATCTGCATAATCTGTGCTTGTTATAGTTTCTGCTGAATATTATATTCCTCTTCCTTTTTTTAGCATAAAGCCATTTTATTTTATTAAATCTATCGACGTTCAAAGTACTTAGTTTAGGCGAGTTATAAACAAACATGGTGCTCATATATCTCCTTGCAAAACTCCAGTAACAATATCAAAGAAGTCTGTATCTCCATCAGGTGTTTAATCCATTGCTTTTGTGTTTTTATTAAGCACCATTATAGCTGTAACAGTTTCTTTGTGGAGACCATATGCTAGAAATATTTGTTTCATCTTCCCTCTGTGTAAGGAATCAAATGCTTTAAAGAAATTTATGAAGAATAGTGTTGCCTCAAGATTTTTTGCATGTATTCCTTCAGTATTTCAACAAATTGTCAGAATCTGTGATGTTATTGATTGATTTCTCCAAAAACCATTCTAATTTCTCCAAATAATTTTCTCAATTTCAGGTTTGATACATTGTTGCAGACACTGAAAAATAATGATGAAAAAGACATCCAAAATAATCCATTAGATGAGCTTTTAAATGATCATCATCATTAACAATTATGATAGTCACAGTTTGAATGTTGAAATAGGTTGAGACCATCATCTTCAGTTGATGTAACAGATGACACTATTGACATATTGTTTTACAAACACTAGAAAATAAACAGAAACTGCTTCTACTACTACTACTTCAATACATATTATTGGTTATTGTTTTTCTGATATAAATGGATATAGCAAAATGATTCTAAATATTAGGTTTTATCCTCAAGAGCTGTGGTACAGACCTATCTGAAGGCCAAAGATTAATTTTTATTTTTGACAGTTGTATCATGAATTCATGTCTAACATTAGACAGACAAGTGATCAAAGGTAGTTATTTTTTGTTATCAATTAAAGATTTACATCAAACCATCACTAACATTAATTATTTCTATAAAAGATAACTCTACAATACAGTAGTTTTAGCAATTATATATATTTTTCATATTAATTAAAGAAATTGCAGTAATTTTACTTTGCTGCTTACATTTTTTGTTCTGTGAAAATTTTTCACAAAGATTTTAGAGAAATATCTTTTAATTTGTGTGAGTGACACTTAAAATACTTAATAATTTAAACATTTTTATTTTTTGTCAAAATTGTTGGTCTCATCTAAGCAATAATGCCATGTAATTTTTATATCTCCAGTTTGAAGAACTACCTATTTACTTAATTAGGTGAAATCCTCAGCAGAACAGTCAGTAGAAACTCTACTTATCAAATAGTACCCTGTATTTCAATTTCAGACAGCCCCACAGTTTATTTTGGGGACCTCTTATTGTATAATAATTAGCTAGACTTACAGACCATTGTTAGTGAGTTTGATTCTCACTGGGTACTCTGTACTTCTTGCCCAGTCGGCTGGAGCTGTAGAATACATCGACTGCACTTCTAAGGAGGGGTAAGATCCCCACTAACAAGTGTCCTGGATATGACACTAAACAAACTGATGGTGAGGTTCCAGTGATCCTGGAACTTTGGGTAATGTGCAGCACCCCTTCATTGCCATTGCTCCCAGGTCCACTCAAGCCCAGAGTGCTAGCACCTGGTAGGGCCCTATCTATGGGTTAAATAGAACTAATCTGCATACTTCTGCTAAACTAAATTGCTTGAAATAGAACTGTTTTGGTATTTAAACTGCGTACTAATGCTAAACTGAATTGTTTGAATTAGTACTGTTTGACTAAACTGAATAGCTTGAAATAGAAATGTATTTGACAATTAAACTGTGTACTCTTTCTAAACTGAATTGTTTGAAATAGAAATGATTATTCGTATGAAAATTGATTTGGCATTAAATAACCTACAAAGGTTGATATGTCATAAAACCCAAACAACCAACCAACTCTATACTTCTGGCCTTATGCCTCACTGAGCTAAACTTAATAAATTTGATTACTTCTAAACCTAATTAGTAATGTTTAATTGTACTTCATTATTTTAATAGGGCAATTGAATTTTTTCTTTTTGAAGTTTAAAAATTCAAATTCTATATAATTTAGTTACATCTTGCACCAACACGCTCCCCACTGATTGTTGTTTATTGTGTGACATTTTCCCTTTGAGGAACAAAATATAAATTTAGGTTAAAACCTTTCACTGGTTTTAGTAAATATGCATATCAAACAAAATCACAAAAAAAAAACCTCATGAGAAACCAATTATTAAACAAGACCAAACAAAAACAATATAATCCTTAAGGATCAAAATACTAAATACTAAAAAACTAAAACTCGAAATAGATCTGAGAGTGTTAAAAAGTATGGATATTGAAACATTTACAGCATAAATGCAAACCTCAAATTAGTAGATATATAAAAAGATATTTCTACAAAGTGTGACGGCAAATTGAACTAAAATCCCTAAACGGGACTTTATTTTCGCACGTGTGAAGACAGGACAGGTTGGCACTTGATCCCCTACAGAAATAAGTCCTGTTCAGAGTTCTTTTCTCAGGCAGATAAGAACTGGCATATTACGTGAGGGAATAATTTAGGGCCAGGCTGGCCACCGCTGGCAAAGGGGTCCAAAATTTCACACTATCACACACCCACCAGGCCGCTAAACTTCTTCCCCTTCCGATAATAGAAGAATACGGGCCTATAGGTCTGAGTTGTAATAATATTAATATTGCTACCGTCGGCAACTCCGGTTTCCCGTGTGATACTTTAGGGATTAATAGGACAGTTCTAAGCAAGATAATGTAAGGCGAATAGAAGCTGAAAGGAAAGCATGGAATAATAACATAGACCACATGGTAAAATGAAAATACATAAGTTCTTTACTACGGTTATATACATATATATGTTCAAAGTGTCAAAAATATATAATAGGATAGTCCATGAATATAAATGTCTTTTCCTGGCTTTTATCCTTTTTCAAATTGAGAGAGAGAGAGTGGTAAACAAAATTTGGGTGTAACGGAAAAATGTCCCAAAGTTACTTATCTTATTTTTTTGACGGGGTTCCACTGGAGAATTTCTCTTCTTTCACGGGCTAGTAGACTTGGTACTGTTTTTAATGCTGGCTTGAGAGACTCAGGTCTCTCATGTCTCAGTCTTTTGTCTTTAGCCCGGAGCAAAATGGCTATCGTCCGTCTGCCACGAGACTTGTCCAAAAACTACCTTTTTTTGTATTTACTTCCGTTGAGGGGAAGGGAACCCCACTTCCGTTTGGGGTCCCCCCACCAATCATTTGGCTTCATTTTCTCCTTCCCCTTCCGATGTCCGGCGACCCAAGGTCACTTAGGTACGAACATCTGTGTGACCCACATTCTCTCATAACGGTCACTTTTTGACTGCTAGATAATTTTAGTTCAACGGGGGGAGAGTATCATTCCCACCTCCTCGTCTCCGTGAGCCATCACGTGACAAAAGCAAGACCATCAACAAAGCAAAATTTGTCTCATCATTTTTTTTTAAGTAATAGTTACCTTCAAACTATTTGCTTACAAATCACATGTTTATAACAAAAACAGGATTTGGCATTAAATCACCCACAAGGGTTGATATGCCATTAAACACCAAACAACCACCCACCACCCTGTCAGCTGAGGCTGTAGAATACGCCAACTGTACCTCTGCAGAGAGATAAGACCCCTCCATAGGACCACCTGTTGGTCGTGGGTAGTGACCTGTAATGCACTAGAATGGGATCCTGGTGATTGAGCTGTCAATGATCTGGCGACAGAGTGGTCAATGACTTGCAACACACCACTTTGACCCTTACTTGGTCTGATGGGCAATCGGATAGGCCCAATCCGATCAATCGGCTGGTCATGTCAAGCCCTTGCAGCTATATGTTTTATACTGACTGTACTTTTAAATCTGCACTTGCAGCAGTTCCCTTTATCTTTTAGTTGCTTGAAGGTGGTGACTGAGGATCAATTGTGTTGAGAGGATAGGAATTTGACCAGTGCTGAGAACCTGAAATTAACAATGGCTTGATAAACTGCTCTCACCTCTAGTATACTGGTCGTGTATCCCCATCTCAACCAAGGTGAATAGGTTTTCCCCATTGGTTCATTCCCATCACAATTTGGACTCCTCACCAACTAAACTTAATTCTCACAGATCACCAATCCAACCACCCTCATCTAAATTAGATAACCCAAACCTCAATCTGAATTGTGACAAATGTGTATGCTCCCTTCAATCCAAAATGGATCATGCCCCCATCATCAGCTGGACAGGCATAACTGAAAGTGTCAACCCTCCCAAATCAAACTACAGAGACCAAAAACAGATTTTACCCTCTAGAAAGAATGAAAACCGAAGAGGCAAATAGTACCAGAAACAAAAAGAAAAATAACCCCAATCCACCATGATAAACTCCAACAAAACATGCTACCTAACTCTCATACAGTGGAATTCGGGCCAATTATGAAGAACTCCCACATCTTTTGACCAGCCATAACCCTAAAATAGTTTGCCTCCAAGAAACATTTCTGAAAGAATCGAATTGTACAATCATTTTAAGAAAGATGGAAACAGAGCTTCTGGAGGTGTCTCAATCCTAGTTAGGAATAACATACCTCAACTCTAAATCCACATAGACACTGAACTTTAAGCAATAGCTGTCAAGGCAACCCTACATAAGCCAATAAATATCTGCAACATCTACATCCCACCACACAACCCCATAAGTGACACCAAAATAAACTAATAGAACAAATACCTAAACCCCACTTATTGCTCGGTGACCTAAACAGCCACAGCATTGTATGGGGGTGTCAGAAAACCAACAAAAAAGGTAAAGATCTTGAGAAAGTCATCAGTACCTCTGTATCCTATATAACAAATCCAATACTTACCTCAACCCATTTACAGGCTCCTACTCAGTCATTGATCTAAGCTTATGCGAATCCTGTAAGCTATGTGGACTATGGGTGGAAAGTCCATAACATTCTCTGCAGCAGTGATCACTTTTCTACAATAAAATCTCTACATGATGATAGACTCGCTCACTGGAAAATAAACAAAACAAACTGGCAAGTCTTTGAAACCATTTGTAAGCAGAAACTGTTAAAAGACCCTAACATCGTAGACCAAACAAAACATTTCACCAAAGCTCTCATCTCAATAGCAAATGAAACGAATAGCAAAAACCTCAGCCTCAAACAAAACAGCACTCCTTGGTTTAATGATGACTGCAGAAGAGCTATCCAGCTGCCTTACAAAAATTTAATGAAGAACTAACTACAAATAATCTCAACACTTTCAAACTTTTCAGAGCAAAAACAAGAAAAACCATAAAGGAAGCCAAGAAGAAAAGTTGGCAAAATTATGTCAACCAACTTGCTTCCTCTACCAGAAAACACAGTATCTGGACAATGATGAGGAAAATATCCAGAAAAAGGCTACCAATTGCTCTCAAACATCTCACAAAAAACAAAATGAAAGCAACTAGCAAGAAAGACATAGCAGACACATTAGCTGAGACATTTTCAGAAAATTCTTCCATCAACAACTCCAGTCCACATTTCCTTACTTTCGAAACCAATGCAGAGAAACAAAATCTCAATTTCAAGTCTAATAATTCTGAAAAATACAACCAGCCCTTTACACCAGCAGAACTACAAGAAGCCATTGAAACATCACACAACACAGCAACTGACCCAGATGAAATCCATTATGAATTTCTAAAATATCTACCACAAAATTCACCTGACTACCTTCTGACAATATTTAGTGATATTTGGATAAACAGTAAATTCCCAGAATCATGGAAAATAGCAACAGTCATCGCTATACCTAGGGAGTGATAGCTCAAATCCAGCTAACTTCTGCCCAATAGCCCTAACTAGCAGCCTCTGCAAAACTAGGGAGCATATGGCCAACTAAAGATTGGTTTGGTTTCTTGGATCCACAACAAACTTATCAACAATTCTCAATGTAGATTCAAAAAGATCAGTTGATGATGTTAAATTGGAAACCTCTATTAAGAGGCCGGCATCCAAAAGCAATGCTTTATAGCAGTCTTCTTTGATCTGGAGAAGGCTTACAACACCACCTTGAGGTTCATAATAATGAAAGACTTGCATAGCTTAGAGCTGTGAGGTAGATTCCCCAACTTCATAAAGCGCTTTCTCTCAGAGAGGAAATTCCAAGTCCGAGTCAGATCAACCTTTTCTAATCTCCACAAGCAGGAAAAGGGATTCCCCCAAGGGTGTATTTTGTCAGTGACACTGTTGAATTTAAAAATAAACTGCATCACAAAGTGTCCCACTCTTGGAATTGAGGATTACCTCTACATTGATGACTTTGCATAACTTCCAGATCAAAATATATGCGAACTGCAGAGCGTCAGCTGCAACAATGCATCTGGAAAGTTACTCTTTGAGCTAACACAAATGGTTTCAGAATCTCCAAAAGCAAAACACAATGCATACATTCCAGTTGACAGCCTATACGCTGAGGCCCATGAAGCACCCCTACAACTCAGATGTGAAAAACTAGCTCTGCAATACTATACAAAACTAAAATTTTGCCCATTCAATCCAACTTATGACTGCATCCTCAACACCAAATACTAGTAACACTTTATAAAAAGGAAAAAATCTATAAAACATTTTGGCCTTCGGATGAACTCTACTCTCAAAGAATCCAATATCTACATGAAAGCATCCTACTTCAAACATCACCTTAGATCATTAAAAAACCTGAAATGATCTTCGAACTGAATGCACTCCCTAAAACAAAAACCCATCCCATTACTTATCAGGAGAAATTTCCTAATATCCCCTAACACCATCCCAACCACCTATATGTCTTTACAGATGATTCCAAGGACAATGACAAAACAGCTTGCACAACTGTTTTAAATAAAACAATTATCAAGAAAGCTCTTTGAATGAAAAACTCCATCTTCACAGCAGAAATCTGTGCAATAGACCTTGCTCTTGACATCATTTTGAAAAGTAAACGTAAGAAATTTATCATATTCTCAGGCTCGCTTTCCATCTTACTATCATTAATCAATGAAAAAACTTGAGAACCCCTGAATTATTAAACTGTTAAGTAGATTAGACTCAATGTCAAATAGTAAAGAAACAATTATATGCTGGATTCCAAGCCACAATGGAGTGAGAGGAAATGAAAGAGCAGACTCAGCAGCCAAATCGGCCTTAGATCTGACCCCTGACAAATTCAGGATTCCATATACTGACCTGAAAACCACAATCAATAAATTTCTTCGCGCAAAATGGCAACAACGCTGGAATAATAACACCCACAATAAACTCTTCCAAATCCAGCCCACATTGGGAGAATGGAAACCAGCTTTGAGAAAATCAAGAAGAGAACAAGTTATTGGTCATACAAAGCTTACTCACTCTTTCATACTGAAACAGGAACAACCACAATGTTTGACATGTCAAATGCCTTGCACTGTTAAACATGTTCTCATAGAATGTAGAACTTTTGCTCTCGTCAGAAAGCGATTTTTCAAAGTGAATAGTTTAATCAATCTGTTCGAGAACATCAAAATAGATGACATTCTGTCCTTGCAAGTAACAGGGTCGTACCAAAAAATATGATGAATTGAAACCGGTTAATCATGTGCAAACAAATGAAATCAAAAATTTTACCTACTAAGTATTCATTTAGAAATCTTGGGTTGAACATATATACATGTAAACAGAATTTGGCATTAAATAACCTACAAAGGTGGATATGCCATAAAACCCAACCAACCAACCACCTAAACAAAACCTATTTCCCTATATATTCTTCATTTAAAGCCAATGATTGTTGATGAGAATGTAAGCATAAAATTGTTAGCTTCATTTAAATTTCTACTGTTTTGGTGTACTGATGATAATATATGTTTTGGTGTACTGATGATAGCCACTATTTTGCAGGACTCAGCCACAAACCATTTTCCAGTCTCAATCAGAACAAGAGCAGCCAGATGATGAGGAGGATGATGATGATGAGAACAATGATAACAGTGACCAGGAACCTTTGTGGAAAAAAGTCAAATTATCTGAAGAGAAGAAATAAAAATAATTTTCAATCTTCTGGGTTTTTTTTAATCAAAACTAAGGTATTCTTATTTTTTAATCTTTTAAGTTCCACATTATCTCGTACTTTTCATTCAAACTTTTTAATGATCCACTTGTAAGAAATTATTATACATATTTACCCAACCCCTCCACCCTGAGCAGGATGCATCCCATGGTCAACTTTTAAGCAAATTGAAGCTTTCCTTATGGACTGGTCGTGTAACCAAGGCTAAAGGACTCAGTCTGTCCTATTATTTACCTATAACTGAGGAAAGAGATGAATTCTTGCCTTTCCTAAAGGTATTAATGCAAAGGGAAATATGAACAACTGCTTGTCATATGCTTTGCAAGATAAAAGCATAAACCCACTTCTCTCTTTGTTCTGTCTCATTGCCAGATATTTCATACATTAGTGGTTGATGAATAAGCACTTTTGTAAACCACTTTCCCATAACTACTTCATCTGCTCAAGCATTAATACCCAAAAGTTGTTACCCACCTACCCAATCAACCTAGACAGAGACCAATTAGTCAGTAGCCCATTGAGATCGATTACCTCATTACAAAGATTCTGAATGAAATGGCCATTTTGTGTATGTATATATAATGAACATAGGCATTAATTTTAATTAGTATTTTAAAAAAGAGAATTTGGTAAAGAAAAGTGTGCTTGTTCAAATTGCTTCTATTGTTGCCTCAGAATTTCTATCAACATTTCTATCACGAGTTCTTAGTTTATCATCTCCCCTTGTATTCTTGCTTCATGTCAATTTTCTTCTTTCTCTCCTTTTGATTGTAGCACCCAGAATTTATGAAAAATGGGAAGATCCGTTTACATCAAACAGGTGTTTACAAACAGTAGCTTTGTTAGCCACTAATTTTAACTTGTGGGTAGACTCTAACATGCAGGACTGCAACATCATAGTAAGTGAGTTTGAACTCCAGTCGTACTATTAAATTCACTTTCAGACTAATATTCTTGGGAATGGTATGAACTCCCTTAGCCTCAGCTATGGGTTAAATGATACCACTACTATCCTAGGCCTTGGCATTAAATAAGCCACAAAGGTTTATATGCCATTAAACAAAGAAACTAAAACAGTTTTAACTAGTACTGTTTTTTGGGGGGGTGTTATGGGGTTTGTTTGTTTGTTTTTCCATCTTAATTTTTAGTTATTTTTATTCATCCCAAATCACTCAAACTGTCAATGAGGAAATAGTACAGATCAGAAATAATATTGGATAGTCTCTTAATGAGACTTGAATTCTCTTCTTTTTTTTTCTTTTCTTTTTTTTTTTTGCTCCATCTTACTAATTTAAAACTAAGTTAATTTCAGTTTTGCACCCTACTTCTTCTTGTATCCAAGTATTAATTTAACTTTTCCTCCTTTATTAGTTTTTCCAATTATTTTTGTTAATCTCTTCCATTAAGATTTTACCTCCCTAGTCTGCTTCTTCCTATGTATAGTGCTAAAGAGATAAAAGAAATACTAATAAAAGATGTAATGATGATTGACAATGTTTTACATAATGACTTGTTATTACCACTTTAAAAATTTATGGGTATATTCAAATGTGTACTATCTTTTTTAAAGAAAATAAACTCTCTAATATATTAGTATATCAAGAAATGTATCAATATGATTCTCTTGGCTTTATAAGAGTTTTCAGTCTCTCAACATCATACTCTTTTATGCAGGTAACCAAGCTGATGTCAATTGAATACCAGCCTATGGCCAGATAACAAGTTGTCCAACACATCATAATCTGCTATCACATGAATTATAATGCCCAACTTTGAGGCTTTTATCATCAATGTAACCAAATCTTTATGATGATGGTAGTTAATATTTGCAATCACTTATCTGCATCTCCTTTAGTTGCAGCATGTCAAATTTTGCTCAAGTCTTTATCAAATTTCAGCAGTTCCCTTTTGTTGTATAGGATATATGATCTCAAGGGCTGATATTAAAGTTTCTGGTTCCTCCTGGACTGTTTCATCTGCATTTCTTAGATTGCTATAGTCTTTTTCTTTTTTATGTTGATTTGATCAACCTAGGCTCTGCACTCCCTAAGACTGGTCTTAAAGTTTCTGGTTCCTCTTGGGTCATTCCTAGTCACTTGGCACCAATAATGTCATGTCACTCAGGATTACATCAAAATAATGTAGCTCACATGGAAAGACAATGTCAACACTGGTTAGACATGTAACAACTTTTTTAGCTTATATCATTTGTTGTATACAGCCATTTTTACTCTTCCCATTACTGCTTTAGTCAAAGCTGTAGAATATGCCTACTGCACCTCAGCAGAAGATTAAGACCCCTGCCAATGAGGCCACCTGTTGGCCATGGGTGGCAACCCATGATTCTTAAGGATGGGATCCTGGTGTCTGAGCAGTGCTTGGCCCAGCAACTGAGTGGTTAAGTCACTCACAACATACCACTTTGACCCTTATTGGGCTAGACAGGTGGTCAAACTGGCCCGATTTGATCAATTGGCTTGTCATGACAAGCCCTAGCATGTTTTATCCCAACCATACTTTTCAATCTTCACTTGCAGCAAATTCCAAACCCTTATATTTTAGGTGCTAGAAAGTAGTGGCCAAGGGTCAATTGCATTGAGAGAGTAAAAATTTGACCACTGCTGAAAACTTAAAATTGGCAGGAGCTTGAAAACCTACTCCCAACTTGAATATACTGGTCATGTATCCCAATCTCAAACAAAGCGAATGTGTTTCCCTCCTTGGTACATTCCCAACACAAGTTGAAC
This sequence comes from Sepioteuthis lessoniana, assembly GCA_963585895.1. Taxonomy (NCBI): domain Eukaryota; kingdom Metazoa; phylum Mollusca; class Cephalopoda; order Myopsida; family Loliginidae; genus Sepioteuthis; species Sepioteuthis lessoniana. The sequence goes on along the minus strand of OY757929.1, from coordinate 84,075 downwards.
TCCATGATGGGTGGTGGAGCACAGGGCTGGCAAAAAGTAAACATCACTTATGGTGTCTTCAAACAAAAAAACAAAATAAAATCTATCCGAGTCGGACTCAGAGAATGAAGCTGCAGACTTCCCCAGATTCATTGTTATCGAATCTTTGGAGGGTGTCTGCCTAGCTAAGTTCTCCCCTTTCCTCATTGAAAAAGTTATTGCAACAAAAGCTACCCAAAAAAAGCATAAGAAAAACCAAGAACAAAAACTCATTTGTTGAGATGGACAGCCAGAGGTGGACAGAAAGCATTCTAAAAATGAAAAATTTCCACAATACTAAATGCAAAGCATTTCCACTCAAAAGATGAAACACTTCCAAAAGAGTTATCAGAAGTAGGGAGTTGGCATTGGCTACAGCAGAGATGTCAACACCTCTGGGAAAAAGAGAGTGACAAGCATTAAAAGAATCTCCATTGGAAAAGGCAAAAAAATCCAGATCAACACCTACATCGTGACATTTAACCAGCCTCATATTTCCAAGGAGTTGAAGATCAGCTATTGTCTTAAGAGAGAGTATGTCCCAGTACTGCTGAAGTACTTTAAATGCCAAAAATATGGACACCACTGGGAAGCCTGCAGTGGACAGCTGACATGTGCCAAGTGCAGTGAAGACCGAGACCGCATTGAAGAAAATTGTTTAAAAGAAATCAGATGTCCAAACTACTAACAAAACTATCTGGTTTACTCAAGATCCTGTGACATTTATGAAAAAGAAAAGGAAATACTTGAGGGGAAACACTGAAGGAATGTGTCCTTCCTAGAAGCAAGGAAAATAGTAGGGTCTTACAATGGAGAAAACACCTATGCCTCTGTTGGATTGAAGGCAGATACAATCAATCAAGAGAACAAATATATAGCTCTTACAGAGAAATTGATCTTGTTGTAACCGAACGATTAACCAAAGCTTCAGGAGCATCTGAAAAACTACACTCAACAAGCACAAACTCAACAACAACAAGTTATTAAAGAGAAATCCGATAAGGTAGTCCAAGCAAAAACACACAGAGAATCTACTACTCAAACACAGACCACTCCTAAAAGTGCAAAATCACCTCCAACAAAACATTTCTTACATAAGTCTCCGATCCATCCATCAAAATCAATCAATGACAAACTAAATGACAAACTAAAAAACTTGTCTCCTAAAAAGCCAGAACAACTTAAACAAAAACCACAAGCTCCCATTGGCCAAGCTGGAAAAATACAGATGAACACCAAAATGAACAATAAAAAACCAGGAAGTGCATTCAAACTGCCTTCAACCAAATTCCATGCTGTCCCTTCAACATCAAGAACAAAGTCAATGAATAAACAGTGCAATGCTCAGCAATCAAGAAATTCCTCACAAAATCCTTTAGTATAGAAAGTATGGATTGTGACACAAACCACATAGTTGCCAACCCTAATCTTGAATATATGATAAATAACTACAATATTTTAAACCATTTAACTGTGGCCAAACAGCTAAGCTCACTCTCTTTTTTAAATATTAATATCTTACATATTATGCATATCTATTTAAATGTGTGCAAATAAATGATTGATGCTAAATTGTTACTTTACATAGTAAAACTTGAAACCATTTAACTGTACACAAGCAAATGATTAAAAGTAAATAGAATGATTTGTATTAAATGGAAATACTTGAAATCATTTAACTGTGAAGAAAAATGAGATCAGGCTTGTTTAAAAATGTTATTAGCAAAATCATATGTATTTAATATATCAGTCTCAACAGGATTCGGCATTAAACAACCTACAATGTTTGATTAGCCATAAAACCAAACAAACCTACATGCAATAACCATTTAACTATCTGCAAACAAATGGCTGATGTTAAATTGTTAGTTTTTGATAGCAATACTTGAAACCATTTAATCATGTGCAAATAAATGAGCTCTTTCTTGTTTAAAATGTTATCTACAAAGTAATCATTTAGAAATCTTAGGTTTAATATATGTAAAAACTGAATTAGGTGTTAAATAACCTACAAAGGTTGATATACCATAAAACCCAAACAACTAACCAACCAACTACCTTAGTCAAGTGACACTGAAATCTGTAACACAGTTGTCAATGGTCTAGTAGTAAGTCAAATCTTTAGAGTCTGGCCCAAAGCCTTGGGTTCAATAGGTCTTTCTAATTGATGTGGACTCTAATAGTAGTGGTGACAGACTCTCTCTCTCTCTTCTGATTCTGCAACACAGCTATAAATTGTCTCGTCGTAAATCAAGTCTTTAACATTAAGAATCTGGCCCAAGGTTTTGGGTTTGAGGATCTCTGAAATCAATATGAATTCAAACAGTGGTAGTGACTCAACTCTTTTCTCTCTTCTGACTGGCTGCAACTTGTGAGATGTCAAAAAATCGAGTATATGTTGTATCCAATGTTCAACTGATGTAGGGATTGGCTAGGTATGGTGGCTCAGTTATTTCTCAATCCATAATGTCTATTTCTCATTATCCCAGTTTTCTTTAAAACAGCTTTTCCAAATTTAGGGAATTGTCCAACTTCTTTTTTAGTAGTCAAAGTTCTAGATCCACCCTCTCATCTCCTGCCTACTTTGATTTTTATCTCTCACTCATACCTGGTATTAACAGGGTCTTTGAGCTCCCTGATTCTTCCCACTCTTTCTATATTCAACCTAACCCTCATTCCTGGGTGAAAACAGCTATCTTTTTGTGATGAATCTGATTTTCAAAATGTGTTGGCAAGGAGAAATACTAGAGAGTCTCAAACCAATTTTTCCAATCAGATCAACCACCCAAACATTTCTGTCTTTTCTGATAATTTCATAAACAATCCAGATTTTTTTTTGTCTCCAAATTTTAGTTGCCCAAATAGTATTAAGCAATAAAGATTCTCTTATCAGACTTTCCTGGTGATTTTTTTGATGCAATTAAATCTGTTTCTTTATCGACAATCTCAAAAATAATCCAGATTTTTTTTCATCACCTGAACCTGACTGCCAATCCAAGTCACCTTATCTTTTGGATTTCCAATGTTTTCTTTGTCCATTACCTTAAATTTTCATAAGAGTACAACTCTACCCTTTTCACCTACTCTGCTCACTTTCAATTGATTTTTCCTTTTTTAAAGGAAGCAGAACTAACTTATTGCAAATTTGTCTTTTGTTTTGTTTCCAAGTCCAGTATAGTAACACTTACTGGTTTTGGTATCAGATAAGATCCATGTGCATTTGAACTTTTTAGTTTATTTCCTGGTTAAGCAAGGTTGCTAAGTCAAGTGTTTTATTTTCCACAACTATTGTTGGATAAATGAAATCTGTAAACCGACAATGGAAGCACCCCAAACGTCTTGATGCAGAGTCACAGTCATTACCTCAAAGCTACATTCCCTGCTTAAATCTTTCAGGGCTCTAAAATATATATCCATTAAAAACTTAATTTTTTAGCTAAATAAACAACACATTAATGGCAACTTCATCAGTTGCCTATCCCAAAATTGAGCTGTAAATCCTGGAGGAGACAAAATTCATCATTTGTCGACATAACTGTTCAGTGCAAATTGCAAAAAGTTCTGGAAGGTACTAAATCAGTGTTCCCATTCTTGAGTAGACCCTTCTGAATTAAGGTCACAGTCTGATCATTCCATAATTTTTGAAAAAGTCTATCATGGGTTCAACATAAAGGGCCTCCAAAGCTTTAGTTTTAATAAATTGTTGTAAGAAAAATATGAAATAAAATGTATGTTTTAGTTAAGGTTTTTACCCCAAAACCTGTATATCATAAGCCAACTGAGTCAAGTAAACAAAAAGAAAACCCTTCCTTAAATAATGAACAAAAGCCATGTCCCGAAATTATAGTTCCTCTCCATAGAAGTCAAATTTCACAATACATATCAACTGTTTACCATCAATACATGGTGAATTTATTTTTTAAATCAAATATGTGCTTTCTATTTTTCCATTTTTCTTCTATATGAGCCATTTTCATGTTATTCTGAGCATCTATCATAGAAGACTTGGCTGTTTTCTTAGTTCAGCTGTCTATCTCTTAAGCTTTTATCCTCCTTGGTGTAGATTAACATCTCTCTTCTTAACCTGAATACCAAAAATATCCCTCTTAGACACAGGTATTGTACAAACTAACCTTCTTTTGTTGGGCAGCCGTATCTTTCAAAGTTAAGATGTTGATTGTGGCCTTTATGAGCTTCTCATTTTCTTCTGTGAGATGTACACTGTGCAATAGTCTATGCAATTATTATCATTGTCTCAGAAATTTACCCATCTATGCAATTACTACTTCAGGAATTGTTATTCAAACTTATCAGAGGAGATAAGTACTGTTTGATTTGTATCTTCCTTAAATAGTTCATTAAGTCTCTCATAAAATGTTTTTAGTCCGTGTTTGTTCAACTCTGCTGGATCCATTTCTAAAACTGCCATTTTCACTTTTCTTGTTTAGGTGAAAAATACAGTTGGAGCCCCCTCAAACTAATTAATATTGTTGGTTATTTCCCTGACAATCTTTTTTTCTTTTTTAGGCATAAATCAAGGAAATGAGTAACTATTTTATAGCCATGGTTTACCTTTTTACAACTGTAGTCCACCTCCCAGATGTTCAAATTTTCAGTCTTCTAATCTTTCTTGGAATTCTTCAGTCCTCTGTGATCTTCACTGCTTCAGCAGAATAGAATTAACAGAATTTATCTGACCTCCCATGGTGTTGGGATGTAACACAAGGTCAGTTTGATATGGGTACTCTACAGGAATCAAATTTCCTGTAGAGTGTTCCAAAAATAGTTCCAGTTTCATTGGCATTCCCTTTAAGGGGTGCCTCCAGCACCAAGCAATAAACACAGTCTTTAAACCTTCTAAGTGAGGTGGTAGGTTATACTTTGAGGGAGCTGATTAATGTTGAATTTTATAAGCCTTCCTGCATGAATACCAGATGGCCATGATAAAGTCAACTGATTTTACTCTTTAAAGTGTTATGTTTTAAGTACCTTTTAACCACAGGTCAGTCACAGTTGGTCAGTGGCTCTGCACTACAGTTGCTTTAGAAATTACTTAATATCTATTCTTTATTTGATTTTTAAAAATACTTTTGTCCTGGTAACACAACACTTATTTACATTGATGTGAGATAACCATGCCTCATGTGACCATAACAGTGTCAAAAAGAGTTAAAGAGTGTGTGTGTATGAATATATATATATATATATATATATATATGGTAATATTACCTGTAATAATAATATTCAGTGGTTATGTTGACTGTTGTGACAGTGATTTATTTTTTATTTCTTTTGTGGAAAAGTAACTTGACAAGCATATGAAATTTATCATCTATCTATAGATACTATTTTATTTTCTAAATCTAAAATATAATTAGAAGGTGGCTTTGACCTGAAAGTTAAAAAACAAAAAGATTTATGACTGTGATAGGGATATATTGCTCTGTTACTGGATAGTGTGTCACTGTGGTGTGATCAAAGTTTTCAGAATAGGCTCGCCTTTCACATGAGTCCTAGTTATAAAAGCAGCTTGTTGTGTCCAGATATCAACTGTCATGTTTATTAGCGATTTTATCATGGGACCAAATAGTCTGTATCCATATTTATTTTATTTGGTATTACCTGCAAGTATACTCTTTGAGGCAGGTATCTGAATAAGTGATTTATAGGTCAGACAGCATTCACCTAATGTGGGTTAAACTGGTTTCATGCATTGAATTGACATCCTGAGCATCAACTCTTACAATGTCCAGACATTCACAGTTCCATCACAGGACAATATAGCCAGACATGAACTCCAAGTTGACTTTTCTTCTTTCATCTAAAGAAGAAAGAAATATAGACATAATGTTTATACTGTGTCTGTAAATAAAACCCTTTTAATTTTTATTTTTATTTTTTACAAGAATATTTAAATTAAAACAGATTTTCTGTATGATATGATAGGATACTTATTTAGTTTCAGCAAAAATAATTGTATGTGTTAGATAATTCCCTTGTCACTAGTTCAACTGATGGATATGGTGTATAAATTGTCAGCAGTTGAGTAACATTCTAAGTTCTTTATTGGGTAAATAAACTGAAAGTTACTGTGACACACAGTATATAAATCAAAATTTTAGATTTTTATATAAACAAATATTGAGAAAAAAAAACCCTGTAAAAACTGAACCTTTTTCTATTATTGCCACAAATTTTAATGAAACATCAGTGGCTTGAAAAAGATCAAAATAATCAATTCCTGACTGTGAGAAAAACTCAGACAACTGCTTACTAGCAAAGGACTCATTGCAAGTTAGTATATCAAATCAAAGAAGAAAATTCTCAGAAATTTTCTATTTTTTGACGTTTCTGAGAATTTTCTTTTTAGTAAATTATGACTTTTCACTCCAGCTAAGGAAATCTTGACAGCTATAATCAAGGAAAATAATGACTTTGTGTATCTAAGCCATTAAAGTTTCATTAAAATTTATGGCAATAATAAGATTCAGTTTTTTTTACTATCTGTTTATATATTTTATTATTTTCCAATACTGTAAATTCATAATTATCAAAAAATAATGTGCTCACTTTTGACATTGATAGTAGACATCTTTAACATAAAGTACATTCCAAAACGGACAACTGGATTTAAATTGGTGAGTAAAAAGACAAAAGGTCATATATATATATATATATATATATACGGTGCATTCAATAAGTTTCCAGACTTTTTTGTACAGGCATTTAAAATTGTCCTAGACTCTTGAAAATTCAGTATGTTATTGCTATATGAGATGACTGAGCAATTTTTAGGATTTCAGCTTCAAATCAACAGCTACAGCAGCAATTGGAATACACCATACTAAAGCCTGATTTTCACAGCTGGTGAATTTCAAAAATGCAATCTGGACATCAGGACACTTTAGAAGAACGAAATGCAATAAAATTCTGTTTTAAACTTGGAAAAAATGCCACAGAAACGTATGCTTCAGACTGCTTTTAGAGCATCTTGCATGAATCGAGCATCAGTTTTTGAGTGGCATAAGAGATTCAAGGAAGGCAGGGAGTCTGTGAGGGATGATGAGAGGTGTGGGAGGAGTAAGGAAGTCAATACACCACAGTTGATTGGCCAAAGGGTTAGGGTTAGGGTTACTATGTTGAGGTTTTAAGGGAGTTCAGGAAGAGATTCTGTCGGAAGAGGCCAGCTCTCTTCGAATCAGGTCAGTGGCATTTCCACCAAGACAATGCACCAGTCCACAACTCCATCCTTGTCACAGACTATTTGAGCAAGATGGGCATCAACACAATTCCTCAGCCTCCCTATAGCCCAGACCTTGCTCCCTGTGACTTTTGCTTATTCCCTAAACTCAGAGGCTGTCATTATGAGACAATTGAGATGAAAGAGGCTGTGACAAAGGTCATTGGCACACTCACACAAGAGGACTTCCATGGGGTCTTCCAGAAGATGTTGGAACAGTACAACAAGTGCATTGCAGCCGGAGGAGATTACTTCGAAGGGGACTAGAGTTTCATATGTGTACTATCAATAAAAGTGCCCATAGGAAAAAAGTCTGGAAACTTATTTAATGATCCTCATATAATCAGCTTGTTATTAGATTTTGACAAATTAGATGATAATGTAAAGCCTATTAAACTAATCCAAAAATATTGCCTGAAGCAAAATTCCTTTTTTAATCAAACAGCAGGTTAAATTTTAATAATCCTTGGTAGTTGGTAATTATCTTAGAGACATAAAAGAAGACAATTAAATGATATAGCTAAAAAAAAATGATTTGAATTTTATACTATTCTTGTTAATCAGGACTAGATCTGAAATAATAATATAAAGATAATATATCAATAATTTTCTTGAATAAACTCTAGTAACAAGGTGAAAATAATAAATAAATGCTACAGGAGATTGATGGTGAGGATATTTTATCTCTCAGAATCATCTTACTTATTGGTAATGATTCTTACCTGAAATTCTAATTTTTCTCCTCTTTCACTCACCCCAGTTGGTTAGGGCTGTAGAATACACTGACTGCATCTCTACAGTGGGATAAGACCCTCTCTAACAAGTATCTTGGATTTGACAGTCCTGGAGCTTTGGAGAATATATAGTGCTCCTTCATTGCCATTACTCCCAGGTCCACTCTGACCTGGAGTGGTAGTACCTGTTAGGGTCCCATCTATGGATCATATAAAAATGTTTAATCATTTTCAGTACTAGAAACCCTGTAACTGTGGAAACAGATGACAGTTAAATTGAATAATCAGTATTACATAGCATGCTTGAAATCAATTAACTGTATACTAATGAATAATGCTGAATAGAATTACTAGTGTTAAATAACATTATTTGAAACCATTTAACTGTGTGCAAATAAATGAGCTCTGGCTTCTTTAAAAATTATTACCTATAAACTATTCATTTACAAATTATATATAGGATTGGAATTGAATAACCTCGGTTTGATGTACTGTAAATCACAATTAACTAACCTTTTTCACTGTTCTCTAGAGAAACACTGATTTGTAGACAAAGTTGGCACCAGAGTTCCCAGTTTGATATAAGTATCAAATTAGGCCACTTTTTGAAGCTCAAACACTAATAAATTTTAAATTTTGCTACTCACAACTTTTAGAATAAGATGGGCAACAAATGAGAAGAAAGTGAATCATAAATCATTTATGTAGTTCTAATTATATACATGCTGTGTACTTTATGTATTACTCTGAAAAATGTAAAAAATATTAAGCTAAAATTCGCATTTAGTAGTTCAGCTCTAACAACCATGATTGTATATCTGATTAAACCAGCTACTGTTATTCCGACATAACTTAAATAACTCTGTAAACTCATTGTTCAGGCTCAGTGAGTTGATATTTAAGCCTTCAAAAAATACAATAGCTTGATTATATAATCTGAAAACAAGATTTGAGGACAGTGAAATATTGAAGCATTCAAAAAAAGACAATGCCTTTGATTATATAACCTGACAAGATTTGAGTGATAAAATCCTTTTCAAGTCTATTACAAAAACCAGAAAAAATATGAGCACTCCAGGCACAAGTATTTAAATCTTAATGTAATAAAATATTATATTAAATTAAAAAACTAACAAGAATGCTTATAAAAAGATTACATATTTTTATTCAATTGATTTCTATATAAATTATACATAAGATTGCTTTTGAAAATAAAACAATATTAGAAAGCAATATCACCAAGTAATTATTTATTAAATTCAGTTTTGTTAAAACTAGTATGAAAATTATTCACACCATATACAATGTAAATCTTTATTTCTTAGTGATATATAACACACATTTCAAGATTTTTAAATGCATTAATAACATGAGCCTGCCTGCCTGGTATTTGCACCAGGTGGGTGTTACTAAGCTGAATTGCTTGGTCCCAGAGGACTGTCCTCACCAGGCAATGCCTGCTTTGCAGAGCTGAGTTCATAGGTTGGCACCTGAGACACCCAATTGGAGAATGCCTAAGGAATCAAGCATTTTTTTAAATAACCATGCATGAGTCTTTATTTTTGCATGGCTCCTCATGACCTTGTGTCATATCAGCTTGGTTTGGAGTCAGTTAAATCCCATGAATAACATAGGCTATTTTGAGGCAAATCTAACTCTGCTAAACTTTGATGGAAACATCATAATTGATTATGAAGATTAAATAATTATCTAATAATCATTGAAAATATAATGTAAATAACTAAGAGAACTATGACACAAATGGTGACAGTTTCAGTTACAGGCAAACAGCACATAATCTCCTTAATGATAAGATGTTCATATTTGTATAACCCATCTTGGTTTTTATTTGAGCAACACAGACTACTTCGACATTGTAGCAGGAGTACTGCAAGGAGACACACTAGCCCCATATCTCTTTGTCATCTGTCTAGACTATGTGCTTAGAACATCTATTGATAAAATCAAAGAAAACAGTTTTAAGCTAACAAAGGAAAGAAGCAGAAGTTACCTCGCAAAAACAATTACCAACGCCGACTATGCCAATGACATAGCGCTTCTGACAAATGCACCCGCACAAGCCAAAGCCCTGCTACATATATATAGTCTAGAATGAGCAGCTGGTGACATAGGCCTCCACCTCAATGCACACAAGACGGAATATATGTGCTTTAATCAAACAGGCAACATCTCCACACTAAATGGTAGCTCTCTGAAACTAGTAGACAAGTTCACCTACCTAGGAAGCAGTGTCTCATCAACCGAGACAGACATCAACACGCGACTGGCAAAGGCATGGACAGCCTATCAATAGGCTATTGGTCATATGGTAGTCAGACCTGACCGATCAAATGAAATGCAGCTTCTTCCAAGCACCGGTCGTGTCAATACTACTATATGGATGCACTACATGGATGTTAACTAATTGTATGGAGAAAAGGCTTGATGGCAACTACACAAGAATGCTGCAAGTGATATTGAACAAGACCTGGATGCAGTACCCCACAAAGCAGCAGCTGTACAGCCACCTACGACCCATCACGAAAACAATCCAAGTTAGACGAACCAGACATGTGATACACTGCTGGAGAAGTAGGGACGAGCTCATAAGTGATGTACTCCTGTGGACCCCTTCACATGGGTGAGCAAAAGCAGGATGACCAGCCCGAACCTACACACAACAGCTCAAGGCTGATACAGGATGTAGCCCCGAAGACCTGCCAGAAGCAATGGACGATAGGGAGGGGTGGCGAGAGAGGGTCAAGGATATCTGTGCTGATGGTATGACATGATGATGATGATACTTAAAATGTTCTAACTTGAAGAATATAACAATTTCCAGCAGAATGATAATTTTATGGCATTTATGTTCATATTGAGTGTCATTTTTGGTTCATCCTAATTCTCAATTTTGGATTCTAATTAGAATCCTTTACTTCTTCCCAAATATCATTGTGTACCCATGCATATAATCAACCATTTTAAGTCAATTGCTAGTCAAAGACCTTTTGCCATGCCTTACCAATTAACTCTACTATCTTCTGATAGGTTTTTTTATACTATGAGTATGTTATTTCTTGGGCACTATCTATTATCTTCCCTTGCAGCTATGTATCCTGCCTTCTTGATATTTTTTTTTTAATAACTCTATATCTCTTAGCTTGCTCTGATCTCTTAGAATTATTCTGAGTTTTGCCATTTTCAATGATCTATAACTGAGTGTTTTCATATAATTTTGTCTAATATCAACTATGAAGTGAACTGTAAAAGTTTACTATGATTATATTGCAAAGAAAAAGGTAGATGTGACAAGAGGGTTTGAATTGGGTGTGTTTGGTGTCCCTCTTGAAATTAGTACTAATTTGCATAGGAGTGCTACTAGTTAGATATTGGTAAATAGTCAGAAGCACATGATCCTTTATAAACTGACAAGCAGAATTTTGTAGGTTGTGTGTAAGGGAGCATTTGGAGCACATGATCCTTTTGAGATTGACAAGCAGAGCATTTGTACTCTACCAGCATTGAGGTGACTAAGCAAAATTGAATGTCGACCATGTAAAGAGTGTCTTATTAAAGCCTTTGCTATGGATTTGTTCATAGTGTACAAACAACTTGTCATAGCAAATCAGATGATTACCTGGTAGAACTAAGGAAAATTGCAGTCTTGTAAGGCAGAATGATTGACTGTATTCTGGATTCCATATTTATGCAGATTGTAGTGAAGTTGAAAGGCAGAACCCGCAGACTGCTGCCTCCAATGAGCTAACTGGGATTCGTCGTTCAAAGAGACAATGAGCCGCATGCTGTATATGCAGGTAGAACAGCTGATGTTTATGTGAATCTAGCAACTGTCCCTGGCTGGATAAAAAACAGGTGGTGACCCAGACGAATGAGAGGAATGAAATGTGACAACAAAGCTGTGTGAAATAAATTCCTTTCATAGCAACACCAAAAGGAAGGAAGGAAGGAAGGAAGGAAGGAGGGTAGCACGTCGCGATCGCGGAGGCGGCTTGGCTCTTTCAGTCATGCCAGGGTTACTGTCGGAGCCGATATGATGCAGAAATAACCCGAAATCGGCAATGAAGACAGCGCATCGCTGAAGACCTCCCTGATGCATCTAAGATGTATGATTGAAATGAGAAAAATGGCCTACCTCAAAGTTCAAAACAAGCACGAACATGTCTTGCTTGTGGAGTGCCGGAAGTATAGAAAAAAAAACAGAAGCATTAGCATCCTTAGGAGCACAATTTGTTGGTCACACGTCTCATCTCTGGTAGGACAGGGTTTGTGACATGTGCAAATTTCAGCCAGCCAGAACTGGTATAAAAGGAGTAATCTCAGTATTGTTTTGTTGTCGCTTCCCAGTAGGACTGAGCAAACAAGTGTATTGACGCAGCGAGTGAAAAAGACAGGACCGGTTACCAGCAGGGAAACCGAGCATCAGAATCCATTTCCCTTACAATCTTGACAGAGGCTACCAGACAAGGTGAAGTCAACCTTTCATGTGTTGTCTAGGATGGATGCTTTCCCAAGCCAGAGTGGTTATGAGAGATGAAATGGAGGATATCAGCCAATGTGAAACAAGAAAGTTAAAACCCTCCTCATGGATGACATAAAGAAAAGTCTCTCATGGGATTGTAAACTTTCTTTTTGATACTATGTGCAGATTGGCCCAGATTTTTTATTACAATCTAGACTTAGGATTTCAGGAACCCCTACTCTGGATTTGATGTGGGTATTGTTATTTTTATCATTAATCAAATACCTAATTGTCTTTGAATAGTTGGTAATAGTTTTAATTTGAAGATTGTCTAATTTTTTTTCGATGATGCTTGTTGGTTAAAATAATGTATCTATGTAATGAATTATTATTCAAAAAATTATTGTTTTGAATTTTTGGGGAACATTTACATTTGTGAATTTTGATATGTTGTATAAAAGATTTAGGATATTGAAGTTGCATGCAGGAATTTTCTATATAGTCAAATTTATCCTTTAAAACTTTGGGGTGTAAATCCTAATATCTCTATCTTAAAAAAACAGATCATTCCCCTCTTTATTTTGGCATTATGATATGAGTAAATATGTCTGTATTCATTGGATTTGTGATGAACTTTAAATTCCTGTTTATTGCTTTTATTTTTTAGGAAGATGTCCAAGAAAGTTTAAGTGTTGTTATTTTCTAGTTCTTAAGTAAAATCTATGGCAGATTCAATATTGTTTAATCTATCCATAATTTTTGTTAAGTCATTATTCCATATATATATATATATATATATATATTTCATTTCAATCATACATCTTAGATGCATCGGGGAGGTCTTCAGTGATGCGCTGTCTTCATTGCCGATTTCGGGTTATTTCTGCATCATATCAGCTCCAACAGTAACCCCGGCTTGACTCTGAAAGAGCCAAGCCGCCTCCGTGATCGCGACGTGCTACGCTCGTGCCTCTACCAAAGCAAAGAAAAAATAAATAAAAAACCGTCTTTTAGTAAACAGCCAATGAAAACAGGGCATTCCACACTCCTCTGCTATATAGTACCATCTTTACCTCATCCGGTTTCTTCCGGAATATATGTGCTTTAATCAAACAGGTTCTTCAGCCTTGGTGAGGCAACTAGTCTAGGAGAAGGAAAACTCTGAATTCAAACCTGTTAAACTCCGCTTAAAAATTGACCTTGTGTCATATCCTGCCCGAGCGGAGGGGTTGGTAAATAGTACCTCATCCGGTTTCTTCCTTCTACTTCCGGAATCGGTACCGAGGTAAGATGTTATTTTAATACTCAACCGTGTCCATGATTTACACTTCACTAAACTTACACGAATTTCCCGCCAAATCTGTCCTATACTAATACTACTAAACTAACATGAATTAATCCCCCGCTCAAAACTATTCAGTCAGTCTTTAACTTTACCTTATGCCCCTATTCGCAAAAAAAAAAAGAATTAAAAAATAATTATAATAATCCCGTTTATTTGGCTCACGAGATTATTTGCAAAAGATTAACTCATGCTTTTTGCCAAACTTTTCCTCCCCGTTTACATTAACCTATGTTCATATTACCAATCTCATACATATTCCTAAAAAAAAAAAAAAAAAAATAAATTAAATAAAAAATAAAAAAACGCTACTCTATTCAACTTACATTCTAATTTATAACTATTTCAAACCTATCTTCACCCCCCGCTTCATCCCATGAATTATTTGCAATTAGGTTTCAATCAATTAACTAAAACTGCTCGTGACCGCTGGCAAATAAATTACCTTAAATCGTAGCGGACCATAACCAGTATACGAGGAAGAAAAGAAAAAAACAAAAAAATGGATTATTAAAAAAAAATAAATAAATACATAAAATAAATAAAATGTCCATCCCCCCTCCCAACCGCCAATTATTCTCAACCCCCCCCTGACATTCCGACTATCCTAACTTTGTATTAACTTATTATGCATTTATGGTTTGTAATGTGTATCTTAGTCTTAATTCTTTAGGCTCCTCCAACGTCCTCTTTATTTCTTCCATGGCTCTGATCTCTTAAGCCAAATCCACTTTGACGCCTTCAGAACTGTGTTGGTAATGTCCTTCAGCGCTCTCACTCTAGCTGCACCGACTATACCAATTTTTGCTAGGGCTCTGCCCAAAGACTGTCCAGCAAAGCCCCTGCAACCAACTTCTACGGGGTCATAATGAATCTTCCATGACTTTTGTTGACATTGTTCGACCAGTTCTTGGTATTTGGACCTCTTCCTCTCATTAGCGAGAGTGATATATTCCTCCCATGACACAGTCAGCTCCCAAATATATATATATATTTATATATATATAATGTTTCATCTATATAATGGAAATAGCTTGGATAGTCATATGATTTGTAAGTGAATAGTTTGTTAGTAACTTTATTTCTTCAGGTATAAAGACCTTAACCACATGGTGAAAGTTTGCATGAGTCAAGAAGATTGTAGGGGATGAGAACAAGGATCACACAGAGATATGCTGTTTACATTATCATATGTCTCAAAACTGGTAAAGAGAAGATACATCAGTGCCATGATCTTCTCTGAAATAAGCAAGAACCTGGCATTACCTATGATTGAGGTCCAAGTTGATGGTAGATCCATCATTGCTTCATGAGATATATGCCAGAAGAAAGAACCTGTATGCATGACAATTATAGATGAGCAGACTAGCACCTATTGTAGGGTTCATTTTCAATCTCTGGCTGCAAAGTAGAAGTCCTGTCAAAATTAACTTCCTGATGACTAAAAAAAAAACTACTGGTTTTAACCTCCTGATTGAGATGAATGCAATCAAGGAACTGGGGGAGTTGAAATCACTTCATCAAATCCAGTGGAATTCTTTGACAGAAAACCATTGCTGTGTGCAGCTCTCACTATAAATGAACCAGACATTAGCATTGTATTTGATCATAAAAAGTGTAGATGGCATCATGGAAGTGGGCCAACAATCAGGCACCAATGAGTCTATTAAGATAGCAGAGTTTCCTGCGTCCAAGATGGCATGTAAGGAATATGACTTGGAGTTGGAAATATGGTTGGATGAAGGCTGGCTCATATCATGACCTCTGAGCTTAAAACCTCCTAGAGGTCTAGTTCCACTGATGGCTGAGAAACAGGTAAACATGAAGAGGCCGAGAAACAGGTAAACATGAAGAGCCCAAGCTTGTTTCTATTTTGTGTCACTCTTGAAATTAATACTGATTTGCATGGGAGTGGTACTGGTCTGATATGGGCCAATAGTCAGTGTGGGTTTGAGGCGAGTCAGCCTTACAACATATAATAACACCTAGATTCTGACCAGGTGAAGCACTTTTGAGGTATGGACAATGAACAAGCAAAGTTGATATTTGGATTTGTTAATTGACATTTGTTTTCATCCCCACAATAGATTGTACAAGTTGGGAATTCTAAGATCAACCAAGTATTTTTCCAGTTTTCTTTTTTTATCAAAGTTTCTGGGAATTCTAAGTTCCTCAAAATCCCAAAACATTATTTGATTTTGTATAGAAAATTTATTAGGAACAAAAGAATTTGTCACTTAGAGTATTTAGACTATTGTCTTCATCTTCTTAACATTTCAGTCAGTGTGCCCTTCTGATGTTTCATGTTGAACTTGGGAACCCTCACAGAACTTCCAACCAAACCCTTTATTTATTCTATTGGGGTAAATTGTCCTAATTCCATTAACCATAAATGAGTACAAGTGTTAAGCTATTGTAAGTATTTCTTGTTATTTACCTGTAGTTGAAACTGAACCTGCAACCTCCCAATTATTTCACTTCAAAACACTTTCCAACCAAACACCTATATCCATTACATCATGTGTCCTGAATTGAGTGAATTTTGGGGACTTATGTTTCCATCAACATATGAGATACAACTCACTATTGTTATGTATATTTCCTCACCCTTGCTCATATTGCTATTTTCTTTTTCTCCAATTGAGCTTTTCAGATTATTGGTTCCCATTCCTCTCTATACTTGGTTTGCTCATCAGGTCACTATAGCCTACTGTATGTGCTACTTCTTTAAGATGTCTTATTCTTCAATGTTCTATTATTGTAACTTCATCCCATAAGGGCTACTGGTTTCCTTTTTCTTTCCATATATGGTTAGCCATTCCCAACTTTTTGACCTCACCTCAACACACCTTTTTTCAATGTTCCTCTAGCCTTACTTTTTAGAGGGCAGCATGTCTTACCTTTGTATACTTTATCACAACTACATGGGATGGAGTACATGCAATTCTTGGTCATGTATTCTGTTGGGGGCTTGATTTGAATGAGATATTTTTGAATATCATCAAGCTTTCTCTCAGAAACTTAGACAAAAAAGAAAATCACAAAGTATTCATTTTACTTCTTTTTCTATATGAACAGTAATACTGTAACAATAATTTGACACTAACAAAAATCTCATTACAATGTGCCATGATTCAGAAAAATTATCATTTTGTAATCAAATAACTGGACCAATTCTCATTCAAATGATCTCAAATTTCAACAGCATATATCGAAACAGTTCAAAATTCTATGTTGAAGTTTTTTTCTTTTCAGGTATATAAATTCCATTCACTGGAAAAGAAAAGGCATTAAAACATTAATCACAGAATTTTAAATTATTTCTGCTCATACTGATAAAATTTGAGATCATTTGAATGAGAATTGCTCAAGTTATTAGATTACAAAATGATATTGATTTTTCTGAAACACTGTAGATACACATGCAATATAGATTATGTTGGTAGTTGGGTAGTAAAATAGCATCTTTTCTTCCCTAATATCTGCATGCTTCAATCTAATTAATCCTTTTAAAAATGAATCTGCTGCAAAGTCATCAGGTGTAACCTGAAAGCTACATACTTTTATGCTTGGTGCCCTGGGTGGTGTAATGGTTAGCAAGTTAGACTAGCAAACCTTCACAAGTGAGTTTGAGTCTCATTGGGTGCCCATTCATATAGCCTTGTACCACATCTAAGCCAAAAGCTTAGTAAATTACTACATACTTTTATGTTGAAAATTTGTTCTCATAACAAAAAAGTTTGTTTCTACCAATATCATTTTTGTCAATCATTGCATAACTTAAACTAAGGGAGACCCCATAGAATAGTGGCTTATGTGCTGAACTGTGACACCATTGTAAGCAAGTTCGGACTCCAGTAATGAGTTTTCCTATTGCCTGCTTGTGAATTAATTCAATTTTAATGTAGAGAAACATCACTCAACCCCACTTTGGTGTAGGATTATGTTAAGAGTTGTTTTGCAAAATATAATGAAAAATGAGTATTTTATGCCACACAATTGCTGATCCAATTGTTTTATTCATTTCTTCATATGAATAATTGACTTCTTTGAACATACCTTCTATTTTACAAATTTTCTGGAAACAATTCACCCTCTATACAAGAATTGAAAAAATTATCTGCCTGCAAAAGATATAATTCCTGAAACATAAGAGCCACAAATTCATACCAGAATAACAATATATGAAGGTACATCCGTCAGTCTATAGCCTGATACATATTTAACTTCTCATTTGAGTCATATAAGGAATAAAACTTTTTTTTCTTGTAATAATAGATCCTTGATTATGAATGGCCATGATCAGAGGGTCTAAATCCTCTTCTTATCAACATTTATCCATTAGTTATATATATATATATATATATGCGTGTGGTTCCAAGATCAATTCTATATCTTACTTCCCTGTCCTGAGCCATATTTTCAGTTGGTTACCATGATGCTTCCTCCTGCCCTGCAGGAGAAATGGATTGATGGATTCTCAGATTAAGTCACCCAGCAGTCGATACAGAGTATGACCAAGCCAGTAAAGGCAACTCATTAGAAGATTTTGCATTATGCACAGACTGCAGAGTTCAAGATGAATTGTTGCCGGCAAAAACAAAGGATGTGGCATAAACAATGATGGTTAAATATTCAATGGAAAATTCTAAAAAAAAACATTTGTTTAAAAACCGTATCAGGTTACAGACTTATTGATCCGCCTTTATAAATAAAAACACCAGATTTTTTTTCTTTTTAAAAACAAGAACAAATTTTATTTTTTCATCAAAACAGGTATTTTTTATATTTAAAAAAGAAAAGCTTTTGTTCTAAAGTCACCTCCACAGCCAAAATTTTGATTCGTGCTTATGTATTTTCATAGTTTACTGTACAAGGTTTACAACTAATAGAGAATATAGTTGTTTTTGTTCTCATCTTTGGGATATGCATTTTGAAAAAATTTCAGCTTAATTTTTATGATATAGATAAAAAAAGTCTCATTATTCCCAAACTTAATTAGATCTGTCACCAGAAATATCATCATTGTGTTCATTAGCTCACTTTTTAACAAGATTTTTGTAAGCATTTAATTGCTAGCAGTATCAGATAATAACTTTGCATGAGTCTTGATATTTTAATTAAAAACTTAAGGTTACAATAATAGGAATATAAATGGAAAACTTTTAGAAAATAAAACTAACAAAAAACACCCAAGAAATTAGATATTCCTCACTATTATACATATAGTACTACTTATAAGTATTTGTACAGAGACAGTTTGCTTGGGTTTCAGAGAAGGAAAAAAGGAATGTTATGTAAAAGGAACCAAATCTTTTTGCAATCAATGTAATGTATATATTTTGTGCCATTCTAAGAAAAAAAGTTCAGTTTAGAAAAAAAATTAGCTAAATGCATCAAGCCCTTTGTTGATTGCAATCAAATTATTTGTAAGTAGTACTGTATATAAAAAAAGAAAAAAAAATTTAAAAGATCAGATAAAATTCACCCCCTCTAGTGTTGTGTGTTACCATAACCCCTTCATCCAAACACAAAATAATTCTACAAATATTTGCATGCCTTTTTAAAATGCTTCATGAAACAGGTTTCAAAATGTTTATCTAAAATATGTAGTCAAATGACACAACACAAATTTGTAATTTAATATTAAATTCTTTAACTGTTTAAAACAAAACCTCTGTGTATAACATTTCTTAGTAGTTTTGATTATCAAATAATGAATAATGATTTATTCCTGTAGCTTCCAGAGAAATAAGTCAGATTATTCCTTCTCCCAATTTTAAACAAAATTTGTTTATTTTCTGTCATACTTGTTTTTTGTTTATTTTTTTACAAGAAAATATGAGTCAAAAAAGAAAATAAATAACTTAGATGGCTAATGATGGATATTCTAAAAAGTATCCAAGCCACCTTTTTTCCATTTAAAATAATGCAAAATTTTTGTGACCTATTTATGATTTTTAGAATATTTTCCAAAGAATTATTATGCTAACTTCTACAGAATTCCTTTCTAAAAGAAAAAGAACAAAACTGACCAAAGTTTCCTAATTGGAAATCTAAAATTCCCTGCTTATTGAAAGGCCAAAATGGCTAAGAATTTATTCAGATCAAGAAGGTTATTAAGTTGTTGTTACATCTTGTTGACAACACATTCACCAAATTTAGAACCTTGACTGAAATCACGTTTTCAAAGTTCTTAAATGCAGAAAATCTTAGCACCCTTGAAAACCAAAATATGTGTGTGCAGAGTGGGGGATTTACAGTATAATAAAATGTTAATGATTCAGGTAAACTATTTAAACATTTTTTTTTAGGTATTTAGTAGCTGAGTAGAAGGAAATTAAAGTTTGAGAGAGAATGCATTTAGTAATTTTTCTCCTCTTTTATTGGAGAACACTTTGTAGAAAATAACTTAACCATATACATAAACTCAAATTCTGCAAAAAATGGTTAATGATTATGATCAATTTTGTAATATTTATATAAAAGAACCTATTTTGAAGTATTATAGATTAATGGATACTTTCTTTTACATTAAGTATATGAAATTTATATGCAAATGTAATAACGATTATGAGACAAAAGTTAGTATTTTCTATAATCATTCTTGTAAGCTGAATTCTTTAAAGTATTTTCTTATTACATTATTAAATCAAGCAAACATTAAGCTTTAGTTTTATCGAATTTTTTTTTAAACAAAACATTTTTCTTTATTTTATTACAATGCTCATTAAAATATGGCAACTAACTTTGGCAAGAGGCAGTGATTGGCTTTATCAGTTTCTAAAAATGGTTTAATTATCAGTTTTTATGATGCATTTATATGTTATTAGTTATGACCATCTTTAAATATAAATTTGTAATACAGGAACAAACTTAAGATTTATATTTCAAGGCAGAATATATAAAAGGAAAAACCCTGGAAAATGTTTTTTAGGTAACTTATTGAAAAAAAATGTTTTCCATAATCAGCGAAACATAACAGAAAACTATTAAAAATATTCTATTTTTCTGAGTTATGAATTTTGCTACCTAACTCAGTGTAAATATTTGAAAATGCTAGTCAAATAAGAATAATCTATCCTTGAAATATATTCTCAAGGAATCATGGCATGGGACCCATCAGTTCTACTATCTACCAAAGATATCTTTAGTATATTACTATGAAAAATCAGGAAAAAAAAGTCTAGTTCTCCTTAACAAAATTGACTGATTAGGTTTCACCTGGCAACTGTTAAGTCTCCATTAATGAACTTTTATTAGCTCTATAGGTTATGAACCCATTCCAGTCAATAGGTATAACAGGCAAATAAAAAACAAGCAAACTAGGTTCTATCTGTGAGCTTGGCAGAAAATGTTTATCTAATGATAACACCAAAAAAATGACTTAACCTTTCATCAAATCTGTACTTTAAAATATTTTCAAAAAATGTTAGAGATGATTCCTTTTAGTAAAGGGATTCCTGGAGAAATTAAGACTACCCATAAAAATACAATAAAAACATATTTCCTATACACATGTAATAGATATATTATTAGAGTCTATAACAAATATTCATTGCCCCTCTCCAAGGCACTTTATAATAAAAAAATTAAAAAAACCTACACACAGATAATTCCAAGTGTACATTACCTAGAAAAGGACAACTATATATATATATATATATATATATATATATATATACATGCTACCGTGGTTTATAAAATTGAATAATTTACTGCTATATAAACCCATCTAATATTACCTAATTTTGTTTTATTTTTTATTATAATTTTATGTATTTAAACATTTATGGTTGTAAATGATAAAACAGACAAACACACACATTATATAAAATTCATATATAATTTACTTTCTTTTTTTGTTCTTTTTTTTTTTTTTTGACATCTTCAAGTCTATACACTGACTGATTTTTCACTGCAAAAACAAAAAATTCCTACTTGTCAATGGCAAATGTATAAAAGTTGATGTGTTAAATATCTACATACTGAGTTTGTTATTAAAAGTATATCTGATGAAATTTTTTAAAATTACAAACATGGTAGTGAGGTGAGAATAAAAACAAAATTTAGGAAACAACATACTGTCATTTTGTTTGTCCTATGCTTTACAAGGATGATCAAAATGTTCAAATGGATTGTATTTACATTTAGAAAGAGTTATAAAGAGGATTAAAAGTCCATATAATCTGTAATTGAATACTTCACTCAAAATAGTAATGAAGTTAAGGCCTATATAGAGTTTCTGGTAAACATTTCTTCTAATCCAAGAAAAAAAAGATCTCATATCAGAAAAATAAAATTGATTTATCAAAACAATTCAGGCTATAATTAAATGCAAGAAAATTTAAGGGTTGTTCATAATAGCCATAAAAATATCAAAATTAAACATGTTAAAATATTAACAACTTTTTTCAAGTGGAAAGAAGTATAATGATAACAGTAATGGTTAGCAGAACCAGAGAGAATCAAAGTGCAAATCACAATTGAGATAAACAAAATTGGGTCAGTGTTTAGAAGTTAAGTTCATTTAGTTATAACCAAGTAGTCCTCAGTGATTACTTATATAAAAAACAACTGAACAATATTTTGAGCAAGATAGACTCAGTTAAGAATCTAATGACAAGTCAAATGGCCTCAGTGGAAATGGATTTATTGTGAAACGTTTGGTCAGTTTTGAACAATTGGTGTTAAATGACAAGCTATGTTAGTCATAATGTAGATGACAAGTTCTTTTTGATTTGTAATTAATTTCATTATGTAAAAATTACCACCAAGGTTATAAACAAATTATAGTTATAAGTGCCAAAGGAAATGACAGAGAATAATAAAAAAATTACCTTGGCAAACTTGGATTATAAGAATATAAAAAAAAAGGTTTGTTTATTCGAATATTTCATGATTGTTTTTGTTTTTCATTGTTGGTCCAAGTTGGAGAGACATAAATAATGATAAAATTGTCTCTTTTTTTTTCCCTGAATAATATAGATTTGGAAAAGAGAAAGAGCCAAATAAAAATTATTCATTTATAAAACTGTTTTTTTTTTGTTTCTCCACCCACCTTCCCACTTCTTTGGTCCAAAAAATTGTGTAGCATACACAATGGTTCTCACACTGAAAAATTAGATCACTGCTTGAGGATAAAAAATTAGTGTTAAATATATGAGAAGGAAAAAATTCCTATGTATTTTTTTCTATAATATTACATACTAAGATATTAAACTTTTTCTGTGTTCATATCATATTTTAAATGTTGATATTTAATAAAAGTTTAAAAATATTTTTTATTACTTTATCAAAATAATAGACCCAAATGAACCACAATCTTCTCTTTTTTTTATTTTATGCATCTGTTAATTGCATTTCTATGTTGAAAATTGTAAAAATCTTGAAAGACCATGCAAAGTAAACCTATCAATTTACACTGGCTTTTATTTTGTATGTCTATAAAAGCATAAGTTGCAGCATTAAAAACATGTTTCAACTTTTTAAATTTTCAAAATACAAAAATATAGAGAATTTTATAAAATACTGCCTCAGTCACATAATAATTGTTAGGTTTATTCTATAAAATTTATATACATATGACACAAAGGAACATAGAAAATGTTTGTTTATAAAACATAAAAAAATAAACTCCCTGTCCCACTTTGCATATAGATTTCATACACTAAATGTAACATTTATTGGACAAGAGGTATTTTCCGTAAGATCAAAGCATTTTTTTGAAATTCTTGAATTGAGAGGCCTGAAATAATAAGTAATTTCCAGTCACAGAATATTGAGTAAAAGACTGCTCAGCATCCTCCTCATTTTCAGCTTCTGCATCTTAACATTCTATACTAACTTTGCATAGTGTAATGATTAGTGAGTTTGATTCTCACTAGGTGTCCCACACTTTTTGGTCTTATTATTTATCAACCACCTTTTTCTCCCAAAGGAGGAGGAGGAGGTGGTTGATAGGGGACAAAAACTGCTCAGCTCCTTCATATGTAAAAAGGAAAGTGCTGCCAAAATCTGAACCACTTACTTCTATCCAGGATGATCTGAGAATCATAAGAACTCCTGGGTCAGATAGAGTGATAATGCACTTCGTTAAAATGTTATGCAAATTAGTAAAACTTGTTCATATATATCAGAACTTATTTTGGTACTAGCCATTCCTGAATTTTGTAAAAGACAAGAGATTTGCCTATGTACATTACATCCCTTCATTTAAAAAGTTTTATGCTTTATTAACATTAAACTTCATCTCAAAAATGAATTCTAAAAGCTTTTAATAGAGACCAAATTTTGGTTTTCAACAGAAAATTTATAATAATATAAGCATTGACTGCAGATTTTGGAAGAGATCTTAATTATTTCAGGAAATTAATTACATAGTTTCAGTGCATAGTTTAGTGGGGAGTAGTGGAATGACAAAATTCTTACATTTGTTTCCTTTGATAATACAAGTTACTGAAAGTTGAATTCATCGCAAACATTATGAATCTTTGCTTTTATATTCAGTCAGTAAAAATTTTCCTATGTGTGTTTTTCATGTTTGATTAATACCTTTTTTCTCATTCAATCAGATCTTAGCATTAAAACATTCAATTTTTTTTTCCTGAAAATTTTTCTCACTTGTTTTATTTTGTTCGAGGCTCTTCTTTTTTTTTACTTTCACTTTGAAGCCCTAATATTTTATATTAAAATTTCAAATCATTTTACCACCTCCGACCACAGAAAAACAACAATGTCTGATATAAATGATAAAAATCTTAATAATGTTGTACAAATCTAATTGGAAAAACCTGAAAATTGGAATCTCCAACTGATGACAACCATCACATCTCTTCAAAAATGCTTGAAAGTAAAAAGAAACTATTCCTATCCACATTATATATTATTTTTCTCCTGTGGATGGAGATGGTTTGAAATTTTAGCTTTTCTCCTCATCAGTTCAAGTACAGGGTGCCAGAAATTACTTCTGCTTTATCATTATTAGATTTTATCCAACAAATGGATTATGAAAGCTTTTGATATTTAAAAAGATTCTGGTAAGACTAAATGACAGAACTGAATAATAGAGAAATTATCATGTAAGACAATAGATTCTTTTATCTAAAAAATAATCTAAATTTTAATCAAATCATTTATGATAATAAAACAAATTGCTGCAATTAATGGCATATAGAAATATTTGCAAATATAATTCTGCTTGGCACTTTCAAATGTCAACTTTTATATAACTATTGATATCAGAATTATCACTGAAGTTTATTATGTGCTCAAATTTTTCTGTTTTTCTCATTTTTCTTTATATATGTTTAAAAAGAAAAAATACCCTGAGAGTGATGAGAAGATCTTATCGAGATTCAAGTTTTAATTTTTTTACCTACTATTATACATTAGTCTGGGGAGTAATGAGTTTAGTAAAATCTTGGATATAATAAATATATGTTTTCATGTATATGTAAAAAATTTTCTTTGATTTTTTCCATCTGGAATATTTAAATGCTTTCCTTGAATATCTGGACCAATTTTCAAGAAAGCTCATACACACAAAAATCTTTGCATATTCAAATACATTCATTATAAACTATCAACTATAAAACCTATTAAATTAACCTCTCTGAAAAAACATGTTGATACCATTCTTTTGGAAAAACAAAATGATTATAGAAATATATTTTTACTATTTCCATACCAATCAATTACTGGATTTATTTTCATAATCTAAGATATGAACTTAAAAAATAAAGAAAGAATTTGTTACAAATTACATGCTTTGAACATGAACTCGAAAAAACAAAAACAACTTCCGTTGAAAATAAAACAAAAATTTTCCCAAGTAAAGGCTTCTTTTGACCCCCTCTAACAGATTTGATTTTCAATGTTAATATCTTAACTTAATAATTGTGACATTTACTTTTTTATGATCACGTGAAGATTAAAAAAAATTATGATGAAATTATTTTTATCTGCTTATTCAAAATATACAATTTAAATACAAAATGATCATATATTGTTTTCTATTCAAAATATAAATGCAATTTTTTTTCTTCTTTCTCTTCCAACTAAACTCCTGTTTCTGTATTTCTTTTTGATGATGTCACTGATATAGAATCAATTGTTTTTTTACCATCAGTAATGTCTGTTTCGGGATAACTAGAATAGATACTTGCTGACTGGGATGGGAAGCTGTTTGTGTCTGAATTCTGTTGAGCTGCTGTAAAAGGTGGATTTGGTGGCTTTTCACTCACTTTCTCCGTGTTTGAAATTGGGAAACAAAGGGACTCAAACATTTCATACTTGTCAAATGGTATGCAGATGTATCTGTTATGGTTTGGGTGGCAGAAGTAATAGTAGCAACAGTAGTGCATTATCTGCAAGATGGCACCAAGTAGGACAGCAAAGAATGTCGTCAGGTGATACCAAGTTCCCATGTGCGTTGTGAAACGGAACCAGATACCAAAGAGAGTAATATTTTCAGTAAAGAAGAGGAAGTAAAAAAGGAGGACTCGGTAACGTGATCGGCCATCTTTGATGTTGATATAACAGAAGACAGAAATGAGAGCACACATCATGTTGAAAAAAGTCTGCCAGGTATCATTGACACAAAATGTCAGCTGCTGACACTGAAACCAAACAAACATGATGAGCCAGTGGATGCCAATTGGAACCAGAACCCATACATAGAATTCAGTGATAAACATAGAAAAGACAATAACACGGGGTCCCACTTCAAGAGCACGCCACAAAAAGTAACCAATAACTGCACATATAGTTTGGTTCTTACAATCATCCCGTACATAACGTAAGGCTCGGTGATATGACACAAGGGACCAAGAGGCACTCAGCCAAGAGGATAACGGTGAAATTATTCGTAGCACATCTGAAAAAGAGAAAGAGACACTTTAAATGTAATCAAAAAATAAAAAACAAATAAAAAAAGGATATTGCTTTTGTCTTTATGATAACCATAAAGTATTCTTTTCGGTAACAAAAGAAAAAGATTGAAGAATTTGAGATATAAAAGAAGGATTTTATATCTTTACTCGGTCAACTAACCTGATTAAAAGATCATGTTGTCTTTTGATAGTTGTTAGCAGTTAAGATAAAAAAAAAATGTAGATCAAACAACACCTCATAAAAGATGGTAGTTGGTGTTCTTACTGATTTGAAACACTAGCACCTTTTGTGACATTGTATAGCCGAAACAATCCTCCCCATAGGCTTTTTTGCAACACAAGGAAAACATTAGTAAAAGTTTCTTTATTGTTCAACTTGGAGTACAAGGACACTACACATGCATTCACTCAATTCCACAACATTTCAGTTGAAAGAGACACACACCTAGTATTTTAGAGAGATTACTTTATTTGAATATTCTGCTTCTTGATTTTTAAATAAAATGAAAACCTTCAAACCTGGGCATGAAAAAGTTTCAAGGAAAATCACCTGCCCACCAAAATTATAGTAAATATATTTTGCAACTTGTGAAATAGTTATATAAGTACCAGCTGACTAATGGCAAAACTCCTGCTGAATATTAAAAGTTGTTAACAAGTCTAACTTTGCCTTTCACTAAAGAACAGTCTGACGGTAGTTGTTGACATATGCATATTACAGTTTATAACTAAACACAAGGCAGGGAACCTCTCTTTATCCAGGTTCAAAATCAAATGTTTTCCTAGGCAAAAAATGGGTGTTAATTCATGTGATTAACCCTGTATTAAGATTGGAATTTCTCAAGTCTCAACCACCAGCCATCCTATAACATTACAATATGTCCCATTCCTATCATGATTAATAATCGGCAATGGTAGTTAGGGTAAGATTCCAGATTATTTTTTGTTCTTATCATTTTTAGGGTGTACCTCTATATTTACTGTTTGCAGATAAACATTATGTCTATTTACTCACATGCCAATTAAATGTTCTGTTCATCAAATTGACATTTGAACTGAATAGATAAAATCTGTTGTGACAGGCACAAATAGTCAAGACAATAGTAATTCACTGAAAATGAGTGTATGGGTAAAAAGAAATAGACCTTTCATATAATTGAATGGACATGTACACACCAAAATAAAACAAACAATAGTAAAGTTACCCCTTCAAACACACTGTTCTAGGAAACTCCTATATTTTCAAGTTGTCTGCAAAAAAAATAACTGCTCAAAAATAATAATACAATAAACAAGTAATTATGAAAAGTTTGTATAATGATATATCTGTTGTTGATGACTTTTTGAGCAAAGAGATTTATGCACTGCAATACCAATGGAAGAAGTGAGTGGACCACAAGGAAGACTATGTTGAAAAATAAACCTCATTTGGCCACCAATTCCAGGTCGAGTCATACCAAAGACTTTAAAAATGGTACTTGATACCTCCTTGCTTAACACTCAGCAATATAAGGTACATATCAAGGGTAAAGTGGAGCAATCCAGAGAAAGGAGTAATGCCTTCCCCTACACCTCTGTGTAGTAGCTATCGAAAAGGGAGCCTTCGGGTTGCCCTCAACTATGGTCACCAACTTTACTTACCATCTTGGTCAACCTATAAACTTTTCAGCTGATCCTCATATTGTGCCAAATTTAAATATTTCTCTCCCTCAAACTCCCTCACCTTTGGACAGGAGTTACCAACATGTTAGCCGAATTTTTGTTCAATCTTTATCCCTCACATAAATCACAAACAATGTTACTCAATACTCATATCACTAGATGTTTTTCCTGTATCACTTTAAGGACAATAAATATTTGAAGAAATATTTGGGGGTTATATTTCTTATGCAGACAAAAGACAACATGGCACCTTTATTGAGATTTTTCCCAATATGATAAAAAGTGGATAAAAAGGAATTGAGTGGATAGGAAACTCAGCTTGAATTAGAAAACAGAAAAAAAACTTTTCTTTTTATTATTGTTATTATTATAAAAAAAATAGGCTCAATAATTATACAATTTAGAAACTTAATACAAAATATTGCTTTGCCTTGAAAAGATTTTAAAAATCAAAAGATACATAAAGCAACTATTTCTCAGATGAAATATTCAAAACATTGACTTCAAGTATGGAATGTGATGAAGTCTGTGGTTTGTGGTGTATAAAATTAAAAAAATGATGAGCATCCCTGGAAATGGTTGAGGACTTCAATTAATGAAAATACATTGTAGAAAGAGAAAGTTGAACAGATGTAGTCAAAAGATGTGTTGAAATAGTGAGTTTGATAAAGTAAGTAAAAAATGTTGAGTTAAAAGCAGATAGAGGAGTCAAACAATAATTAAGTTGAGAAGAGAAAAAATTGTCTTCAGTCAAAGAATTAGGTATAGAAAATCAAATTATTCTTTAAAAAAATTCCCACATAAGTTGGATTTTTAAAAAATTCAATTTCTCTTTCAAATCACATAAAAATGTAGTTCAATGTTTGAGAGAATTTCTCATTTAAATCACAATCATGTTGGATATTTGAGAAAGACTAGTTAACACTAAATCTCCTGCATTCTCTTTTATTAGTCAGTAGCTGTCTGGTTTTGACTGAAGCAATTTCTTTAAAAAAAAAGCTTTTGGCCCTTTAATCCTTGACAGGTAGGATCAAGAGGACTTTCAAATTTTCCCTTTAAAAATTGTCTGAAAATACAACACTTGGAGGTAAGCAAATCTTTGGAGACAGAAACAGGTTTGCATTTACAGATACTTTTTCAATATTTTTTAAATTTTTGTAATACTATCTTTGGTTAGAAAAGGTTTTAAGGGCAGGAAAACAATTTAGGATTTTTTTTAGTAAATTTTAGAAAACTTTTCAGTCTTTTTTAGTTTTTAACAAATAATTTTTATAACTTCTCAACCACCAAAGATATCTGTCATGTATAGAATTACAGGCTGTTATTCCTACTCTAGTTTACAGTACAATTGACTTTCAGAAATTAAATTGTATTACAAACAAAAGCAATGTTTACTAACATCTTAATAAATAAATAATAACTCTCCTAAAAACCTATACAGTCAATAAATAGAAACTAGTTTTATGATGAGGCCCCTCATAAAAAGCAACCAGCATGTGCCAAAAGATTAGAAATATTTGCACTCAGACAGGGTATTCCTTTGGCTCTACTTTAAGTTGCATATGGTGAAGCACTGCAATCACATTGCAAAGGGTTATTAGATAAAGAAGATGGTATATTCTTTGTTTGACTCACATAATTAAAGAAACACATATTACATGAAATTCTAAGAGTGTCATTCTTTATTCCACAAAGTTTTCATTTTAATATCTTCATTGTTGTTGTTTTTATATGTGATTTTAGATTAGTGACAGTGATCCATGCAAATATACTTAAAAGGAAAAAAACGCCTAAAAAATGGTAAGTTATATATGAGGGAAAGGTCCTAAGATGAACTGGTCAATACATTGTATTAAAAAATCACTAGGATGAGGATACTAGTCCATTGATTTAGAAAATACAAGAGGCAGATTGATGAACTAACAGATGAACAAATAATGCTATTTATGAATTGCAAAAGACAGGTAAAGGTTGATAAATAGCTGCACTGTCCCATAGAACAATAATCATCTTTGATAGTCAGATAACCTAGTCACAGCACAATAGAAAGAGGCTTTTTGTACCATTGATTTTAAGTTAAATCCTGATTGGATATCTGCAAAGGATCTTGAAGTTGACCAATTCAAACTGTCCAATTGTCATCAGAACTTATGGATCAGCACTTGTGCTTGTTTAAAGATCCAAGATAGTCATATCAATGATGTTTTATTTGATTCAATTAAGAATTACACATCCAACTATGAGGATGACAAAGTAAGAAGTCAGATCTCCAAATTGTTCCAAGATAGTTACACTAATTCATCTCATAATTAATTCCATTTGTTCTTGATATTTGCAAATTATTTATAGAGCAGCATCACCTGATTTGTATTCTAAAGAAGTTTTCACAAAAGATGAACACATACAAACATTAGCTGCATTATCCTAATATGAATTGCATGGGAAGCCAGAAAAAAATGTGCAAACAAAAGGGAAAATAGAAAAAAGGACCAAAGAACATAATTATAAGTTAGTCATGTGTTTATTGTAATTATTAGATTAAATGCTTTAGTCATTTATCTCATTACAAAATGTGAATGTTATTTTTTCTTTTAATGTGATTTGATATTTTACATTTTCATGACTATTTTGGGGATTTGTTTTCAGTTTGGTTTGGTGGCATATCTACCATT
This sequence comes from Sepioteuthis lessoniana, assembly GCA_963585895.1. Lineage (NCBI taxonomy): Eukaryota > Metazoa > Mollusca > Cephalopoda > Myopsida > Loliginidae > Sepioteuthis > Sepioteuthis lessoniana. Next base: position 53,034 of record OY757929.1, on the reverse strand, counting down.
GTAGGTTATTTAATGCCAAATCCTTTTTATACATATATATTAAATATATGATTTCTAAACACATTTTGTCGATAACATTTTTAAATGAGCCTGAGCACAGTTAAATGGTTTCTCTTATTTCTATCTAATACAAATAATAATATTTACTATTTGTCATTTGTTTACGCACAGTTAAATGTTTTCAAGTGATGCTATTTAATACTAATAATTCAATTAAATATCAGTCATTTGTTTGCACAGAGTTAAATGATTAAACAGTTCTATTTCAAGCAATTCAGTTTAGCATAAGTCATTTGTTTGAATTCAGTTTAAATGTCAAACAGTTCTATTAGACCCACAGATAGGACCCTATCAGGTGCTACCACTCTGGGCCAGAGTGGATCTGGAAGTGATGGCAATGAGGAGGTACTCTGCATTCCCCAAAGCTCCAACATTACCGGAACCTCACTACCAGATTGCTTAGTGTGATATCCAGGATACTCATTGGGGAGTTTTACCCCTCCGTAGAGATGCAGTCAGTGTATTCTACAGCCCTAGCTGACTAGGCCATATTTTCAGTGTATGAAATATATATAAAAATTCAACAATTATGGGACAGACAGTAATTCAACTGCTCATGATGAGCCATTGTGGTAGAGTTAGACTGATGCCTTGCAGTGAAATCAAAAATGATTGATAGGATGGGGTGCAAAGAGGTTAACAGCATTTATTCTTTTGAAATTTACACCATAGGCAATATGCAAGGACATCTCTACTACATATTCTCATATCATAATATTAAAATTGGCATAGTTACAATTACTCTTATCAGAGAAAAAAAGATCAAAAATCCAAATTCTGATATTTTAAAATATCTTTAAAATGAGGTATTGAGATGAAAGGAAATGCTTATCAAAATTAGTGGTTGGCCATAATTTATCTAAAAATCAAAATAAATAAAAAGAATGTTACTAATGCTACTAGTATGAAAAATAACAAATATGGCAGTAAGAATAGAGTATATATTTATCCAGCCCCTCCATAATACAAAGAATGTAACAAGATCAATTTTAAAAATTGATCTTGTTACATTCTTACATTCAGTAAGTAATGCTGGTTTGATATTCAGTTTTCCTTCTAAACAAACCAAGGCTAAAGAACTCATTCTGCCTTACTATTTACCCATAGCTAGGGGAGGGAGAACAGAGAGATTCATATGTTTTCCAAGGGTATTAGCCTGAAATGAAATGCAAACAGCATTGTCCAGGATGTGAACTCACATCATGAATCCCATTTCCCACAAAAATAAACGTTACACTATATGCACCAAAAAAGAGTAAAGGATGAGTTTCAAAAGTTTGAGTTGCCCTTCTGCTAACCAAGGGATCAGTTGTAGCTCTATTGGTTAGAGCAGCTGATGCATTTAACCAGGCTTTCTGAAGGCAAAGAGAACTTGAGTGCAAATCTCATAGTTTGCTTAACCTGTATTATTTCTAGTCTATGCTATTCTTTGTCATTGATTGATGGTCTGAGTGAACTGCAATAAGAATGCAACTAATAATCAAGATAAAAGGAAATAATAGTGATGTTTAATTGTCTAAATACTGTTTTGAGTTTCTTGATAGCCTTTGACCTAATTTGCCACAAAATTGATCAATAATCCCAGGTTAAGGATTTGGCCATGAAAATATGACCTAATCCATTGCTAATCAAACAATTGCACTTTGGCATTAGACAAGAATAATCTGAGATTTAGATAAAGATTTAATCATGGCAAAAGTACAAAATGAAAAGTCAATTTGTGAAGAACAATTTGTCAGCCGACATTGATAAATTAAATAGAAATGTTTCCTGTTTAACTAAACAACCAAGTAAGTAAAGTTGGCGACCTTAGTCAAGGGCAACCTGTAGGCTTCCTTTTCAATAGCTATCTCACCGAGGTGTAGGGGAGGGCGCTACTCCATTCCCTTGATTCTTACCTTATGATAATGAGAGTTAAGCAAGGTGGCATCAAGTACCATTTTTTGAGTTTTTGGCATGACTCAACCTGGGATTGGACTCTGGCCTCCCAGACCATTGACGAACAGTGAAGCAATAAATCAGTTGCATAACAAAATTATTAGCCAAATTTTCTTCTGAAATTTTCACAGTGTGCATTGGAAATATCTGTTGTATAAAACAAAATCTTCTTCTTTTCATCATTAGACAACATAATTATATATATATATATATGTCTATAACTTTCAGAAGAGTCATTAATATTCCAAATTTTCTATGGACAATTAAACTCATCAGTGTAGTTGAATCGAGAGCGATCTGAAGGCTCCCTTTTCAATAGCTACAACACCAAGGAGTAGGGGAGGGCACTACTCCTTTCCCTGGATTGCTCCACTTTGCCCTTGATACCTACCTTATATTGCTGAGTGTTAAGCAAGGAGGTATCAAGTACCATTTTTAAAGACTTTGGTATGACGCGACCTGGGATTGAACCCAGGTGTCCCAGACCATTGGCAAACACTCTACCCACTTGGCCAATGAACCGGTACTAAAATAAAAATAATAAATAAGCATTATTAATTAGGCTCATCGGTAGTTTTTCAAAATGTATGTATTTACCCAAGTCTTCTATACTAGACAGGATGTGACACAAGGCCAAATCTTTTTAAACTGAGTACACCTTGTTTAAATTCAGTTTTTCTTCACCTATAACAATGATCTAACCAAGACTAAAGAGCCCAATTTACCCTCCTATTTACCCATAGCGGAGTGGCAAGAAGAAATAAATTCATGCCTTTCTGAAGAGCATTAGTGTGAAGTGAAATGTAAATAGCTTCATCAGGTCCATTTCCTACAATAGCTGTTATGCCACGAGCATTGTCAAAATGTGAATGGAAAGCATTTCTGGCTAAGAAACCAAAAAAGAAAAAATGGTTAAATCCACCTATATATCACTTAAATTGTTGGGTTATTTAATACTAAAATCAGCCTCTACTCTCTCTCTCTCTCTCTCTCTCTCCTGCAAGCTATTATATGGTTTCAAGTATTTTTATCTAATACTAAAATCTTGTAAGCAATTAAATGTGGTTTGCAATCATTTAAAAAAGGTAAATACTTTATACTAAGTTGTTATACTAATTTTTTAAAAGACTATATTAATGTAATTCAAAATCATTCTAAACAGATCTATTTGGCCCATAGATGGGACTCTAATTGGTATTACCACTCCAGGTCAGAGTGGGCCTAAGAGTAATGGCAATAAAAAGGTCACTCCACTCTCCCCAGAACTCCAAAACTGTAGCCTCATCACCAGATACAATTTGGTGTCATACTCAGGACACCTCTTTTAGGGAGGCTTTACCCTTTTGCATGGGATGCAGTTGATATATTCTAGACCCAACTGATATACAATAAGTATGGGACACTCAGTCGGGAAGTAAACTCCCTAACAATTGTTTGCTACCCTATCTTACTAAACATTATAACACTTGCAAGGATAGATAGATTGGTTGATTTTTATGGCACATCACCCCATCCAGGGTTATTTTATGCCAAGCAGTAAACTGTGAAGGATGGTTAAATTTATAGTTGTCTTTTTCATGGTTTTTTCTTTTGACAGAGGGTGTTTGCAGTTATTTATTGCTAAATGGATTAAAGAATACTTTAAGGGATTAGTTTATAGGATAAAGTTTGAGTTTATATTTTTTTCATATAATTTTATTTCTTTCAGAAATGACAAAAAATGATCTCTATTGACATTTTGGACTTTCTGAAAGAAATAAAATTATACCAAAAAATATCAACCATTGTAGGTTATTTAATACCAGATATTTTTGATACATATATATTACATATATATGTTTTGGTTTGGTTTGGTTTGGTTATATGGTATATCAACCATTGTAGGTTATCTAATGCCAAATCCATTTTTATACATATAAACAGTTCATTTAAAACAATGCAGTTTAGCGTAATTATATAGTTTAGTGCTATTCAACCTATAGATAGGACCCTATCAGGTGCTACCACTCTGATGCCAGAATGGACCCCGGAGTGATGGCAATGAAGAGGTATTCCACATTCCTTAAAGTACCAACAGTACTGAAGCCTCACCATCAGATTGTTTAGTGTCATAACAGGACACTCATTGGGAGAGTCTTACCCTTCTGCAGAGAGGCAGTCAGTGTATTCTACAGCTCCAGCTGACTGGGCCAAAAATACAATGGATAACTTTCTCTCTCTCTCTCATATATATATATATATATATATATATATATATATATATATATATACATACACACACACACACACACACAGTGTATCAAAATAACTCAAAATTTAACCATTAAAAGCTAAACCCTGGCCAACAAAAGTGAGTACACCCCTAAAAAACTACACCCCTAAATGCTTGTCATTTTCCTGTCAAAATGTCATGTGACTCATTAGTGTTACTAGGCCCATATGCATAGGGAGCAGGTGTGTTCAAATTTGTAGTGCAGCTCTCACTCTCTCATACTGGTCACTGAAAGTTCCAACATGGCACCACATGGCAGCAAAGAATTCTCTGAGGATCTTAAAAGACATATTGTTGCACTACATGAAGATGGCCAAGGCTACAAGAAGATTGCCAACACCCTGAAACTGAACTGCAGCACAGTGGCTAAGATCATCCAGCATTTTAAAATGTCATCCAAAGAAGCTGAGCACATGTGCTGAGCGTTACATCCAAATACTTTCTTTGAAAGATCGGCATAGGAGTGCTGTCAGCATTGCTGCAGAGATTGAAGAGGTGGGGATCAGCCTGTTAGTGCTCGGACCATATGCCGCACTCTACATCAAATTGGTGTGCATAGCTGTCACACCAGGAGGAAACCTCTTCTGAAGACGATACACAAGAAAGCCTCCGAACAGTTTGCTGAAGACATGTCAACTAAGCACATAGATTACTGGAACCATGTCCTATGGTCTGATGAGATGAAGATTAATTTGTTTGGTTCTGATGGCTTCAAGCATGTGTGGCAGCGACCAGGAGAGGAGTACAAAGATAAGTGTGTCATGCCTACAGTCAAGCATGGTGGTGGGAATGTCATGGTCTAAGGCTGTATATGAGTGCTGCAGGTGTTGGAGAGTTATATTTCATTGAGGGAAACATAAACTCCAATATGTACTGTGAAATACTGCAGCAGAGCATTATCCCCTCCCTCCAGAAACTGGGTAGCAGGGCAGTGTTCCAGCATGACAATGACCCCAAACACACCTCCAAGATGACCATTGCTTTACTGAAGAGGCTGAGGGCAAAGGTGATGGACTGGCCAAGCAAGTCTCCTGACTTGAACCCAATAGAACATCTTTGGGGGATCCTCAAGCGGAAGGTGGAGGTGTGCAAAGTCTCAAATATCTGCCAGCTCCACGATGTCATCATGGAGGAATGGAAGAGCATTCCAGTGGCTACCTGTGAGAGTAAAGGCAGTTCTGGATAATGATGGTGGCCACACAAAATGTTGACAGTTGACATGGTGTATGTTAATATTGACAACTTTCCCTAAGGGGTGTACTCAGTTTTGTTGGCAGGGGTTTAGCTTTTAATGGTTATATTTTGAGGGGAAAGTAAATTAACTCTGTTATATAAGCTGCATACAGATTACTTTTCGTTGTGTCAAAGTGTCATTTTGTTAGTGTTGTCCCATGAAGAGATATACTTAAATATCTGCAGAAATGTGAGGGATGTGCTCACTTTTGTGATACACTATCTATCTATATATATATATTAGGATGAGTACTCTCAATTGTTCTTATTTCAAACTTTGCTAAACTCTCTTTAATTTCAAACTGAGGATCATATATCCTTTAAGATCTATGATGTTCTGTCAATTGATCTACCTAAAAGAAATCTCCAAATGCAGATTAACTTTTTGCAAGCAGAACAACATTTTTGTTGCTAGTAGTATACAAACAGCGCAACATTTTTTGTTTTGTTTTTTTCAGTAGCTCAATGCAAGGCATTTTCCTATTAGCTACTTATTGGACATGGTCATCTCAACCAACTCTGAGGGAATGCCAATACACACATTGTATAAAGGTTGTTTTGCAAAATATAATTGAAAGTAAGTGCTCTATTGTTATCATGCTATTTTATTATGCCACATAGTTGCAGATCAAATCATCATGTTTTGTTTGGGGTTTTTATATATGATTAATTGACTTGTTTGAACATACCCCCTATTTTTCAAATTTTCTAAAATGATTTGCCCACTCTTCAAGGATTAAAAAAACTTATCTGCTTGTGAAAAGGTTAAGGTACAGAAAGAGATTGGGTAATTAATTAAATATTGGTTTAGGAGTTACTTCAAAAATTTTAAATCTCATGCCAACACTTTGTAAAACACAAATGATTAATTATTTAAACTTGCAAACCTTTGCAAAAAATGTATCATTTTTTATTTTATTCAGAATCAGAATTCAACAGGGACAAAAATGAAAAAGAATAAATACCAATCTTACTAAACCATTAATAATGCTTCCATGACTTGATTTGATCCAATGAATCTAAATGTGAGTCAACTATGTACAAAATAGACTTGAAAACCCAGACTTGATAATCATTCATTTAAATTTTGGGAACAGAGATAGGACAGCTCTGACAGTAAAAGACAAACAGAAAATGATTTTCTAAATTCCAAGAAAGAGTATCAATGCTAACTCAAGCAAAATTTCATTAAATTAAAGCAAATGTTAATTTTATGTAGCAGAATCTTATCATGTCTACACAATAATGATCCAATTTTTGTTTTTAAAATTCTTAGCTTTACTAACTTTTCAGTCATCATCTACATTTACATGGACCAAATCAAATTCAAGAGTCCTATTTACTTTGAAATGGTTTACTTATTTGGTTTAATGGCATATCAACCCTTGATGGTTATTTAATGCCAAATCCTGTTTATACATACATGATTTTTAAGTGAATATTTTGTAGGTAACATTTTTTAAATGAGCAAGAATTCATTTGTTTGCCTGCTGTTAAATGACCTCAAATATTGTTATCTAACTCTAATAGTTCTAATTGCACACAGTTAAATGGTTTCAAGTATTGCTATTTAACATTAATAATCATTCCAAATAAAAGATTGAACAGTTTTATTTGACCCATAGATACGACCCTAACATGTACTACCACTCTGGGTCAGAGTGAACCAGAGAGTAATGATAGTCAAGGGGTACTCCTCATTCCTTAAACTCCAAGATTGAAGCCTCACTATCAGATGCAATTTAATGTCATATCCAGGATACTAAATGGTTTCAAATGTTGCTAACACTAATAATTCAATTCAATATTATTCATTCATTTACACAGTGATGGTTTCAAATATTGCTATGAAATACTAATAATTCAATTTAACATTTATTCACACATAGTTAAATGGTTTCCAGTACAGTAAAGGATTAAAAAATTCTATTTGACCCATAGATGGAACTTAAACAGGTATTACCACTCCAAATCAGAGTAACCTGAGAGTAATGGCAATAAAGGCTTACTCCACATTCCTTAAAGCTCCAGGATTGGAGCCTCTACATCAAATGGCTTAGTGTCATTTTATGAACATTTGTTGGTGATGGGGGTCTTACCCCTCTGCAGTGTATTCTATAGCCTCAGTCAACTGAACTACTTTGTAATGGAAAGACAAAAATAAAAATTGAGAAATTAAAGTTATGTTATAATGCTCTAACATTTGTATGTTAGCAAAAAAACGGCTCATTGTAACAAGATATTTTTGTTAGTGAAATAGCATTTTAAAAATTCTGAAAGAAAAAAGCAATTTCTAATCTAATATGTAATTTAATAATAATAGTGCTTACACTAAATCAATCATAATTTTACAAGTGTGATAACTAATAAATGGTAATTATAGACTATTTCCCCTCATTAAGTCATAGGATATAACTTGTGTCCTTTAAGCAAGTTTTAAATCATCAAAAACAATGTCTTAAACTGTAAATTATATTTTACATATGGCTGAGAGAAAACTAAAATCTTAAACCCCTTAATTTGATTTGAAAAAGTATTTTAGATGATGAGTTTGGCTTCATTTTTAAATTTCTTTTTAAGAAAAAAATCTCTACAGCTTTCTTTTACAAAGAAAATTCAAAAGATAGCAATTGATAAATCATCACTAAGCTGTTGAAATTTTATAAGTTAGCCTTCTGAGATTCTTCTGCTGATAGTGTTTATCAGTTTGTTGTATAACTTATTTAGTCCAGATCAGTCCCTCAACAACAGCACATGAAATCTGGTTTTTAAAGCCAGATTAGAGATTCAAAACTCTCTAACATCGGAAATGTGATAATTGGTTTACAGACAAGAGAGAAAAGAACTTAAGCCACAAACTCTTGGCATCAATAGATAAGAGGATCAAAGAAATATATAAATAAAATAAAAAAATAAAACAAAATACAAAAAAGATTGAGGAGGAGTCACACTGTAACCTTAAGTCTTTTAATCATTACTAAGTGATTATTGGAAAAATATTGAAAAATAGTATTGTGTGATATTTTTCTTTTCCACATCAATGAATATCTAAATTTTATAGCTGACCAGTTTCTTTGATGGTGGGGAAGAGACGAGTATTACCTAAATATAAAAGGATTTATCAGAAAAGGAAACAGATTTTGAATGAGGAAAACTAAAAGCAGTTTCCACTTAATAGTCAATCAAATATTATATGTACAAAAATACTTGATACAAAATGATGACTTAGAAAGGGACATAAATTGAAACCTAGAATAAAGTTCTCTTCAAAAAATGTTCAGTCTAAAAGTTAATATCACCTTTGATTATATATTAGAAATCAGTATATAATACTAATAAAAACACATACAAGACACCTTTAAAAAAAATTCAGTTCTTAATTTTACCCATGAACTAAATAAAAACAATAAAATTTTCTTTTTTACATGTTCTGTTTGATACTAAATTATACCAGTGACAAGAAAGTGAAAACTGCAGTGATGAAGTTACTCAAAGAACATTTAACAGAATTTTATGTGGCAGGGATACAAGCTCTCATTTGAAGGTGGAACATTTCTACTGAGAGAAAGAGTGACTATGTTGAGAAGGAGGGATATGATCCATAGAGGACCAGCTTCATTTATATGTATAATAAATGTTCCTATGTCAGAAATTATTCCTGTACCAAAGGAAAAGGCATTACTTTTTAACTCACTCTCATATATACATACATATACACATGTACATATACAAACACACACACAACCAAGTAAATAATAATAACATTAATAGTAAAAAAATAGAATGTAATTGTAAATCTCAAAGTGATTGTCCAATGAATGGTTTGTGTAGTTTAGATAATGTAGTATATCAAGCTATTATTTATCCAAAAGAGGACATAAGTGATAAGAAATATTATATTGGCGTTTCTTCTACTAATTTCAAGATTAGATATGGAAATCATAAATATTCCTTTTCCCATGAGCATCAAAAAAATCAAACTGCTCTATCAAAACATTATTGGGGATTAAAAAATAAAGGGTTAACCCCTGACATTCAATGGTCCATATTGAAAAGATCTAGTACCCCAAAATCTTTCGATAGTAGGTGCAATCTATGTCTTGAAGAAAAGATCCACATTTTGCTTTTTCCTGAGCCAAAAATTTTACTAAATAAGAGAAATGAACTAATAGCCAGGTGTAGACATAGGGCCAAATTTAAACTATAAATAATTAAATAAGTAAAAAAAATTTTTTATAAAGCATAAATTTATTTGAGAATGAGAGTTAATTTTGAGAATAAATATAATAAATTATTAGATAGAAAATTATGAAAAAGCATATAATATATATGTACTACGCATAAAAAATGTAACTGATATTTTGAAATTTTTGAAATTTTAAAATATTTAAGTAAATTAAATATTTGTTTTTGTTTTAATATATCTATTACTGCATCTTTACGTGAGATTATTAATTAAAATTTAAATCTAATTAGAAATATCTGTAATTTAAGTCTATAGAAAAAATTTTTTTTTAAAAAATTGTTTTAAAATAAATGTACTACATTGCCAACCGTAAATTTAAATTTAAAACGGAAGTGGGCTCAATGAAGAGATAACTCTTCACCCCTCTTCTATCCCCTCTCACTCTTCTATCCCCTCCCACTCTCATGTGTCTACTCTAGTTTTTTTATCTAATTGATCTGATGAAGTCCTGTTAATTTTTTTTCGTGTTTTTGAAAATTTCAAAAATGCGTAACAGGATTGAAATAAATTTATAATCCTTTGTGATTGGTTTCGTTGTTTTTTTCTTAATGATATATATATATAAATATATATATATATATATATATATATATATAAACACACACACATATATATATATGCAAACACACACACTCACACATATATATGTGGTGCCTTCAATAAGTTTCCAGACTTTTTTTGTACAGGCATTTAAAATTGTCGTAGACTCTCGAAAATTCAGTATGTTATTGCTATACATCTTATGAGATGACTGAGCAATTTTTATGATTTCAGGTTCAAATGAATAGCTACAGCAGCAATTGGAATACACCCTACTAAAGCCTGATTGTCACAGCTGGTGAATTTCAAAAATGCAATCTGGACATGAGGACACTTTAGAATAGTGGTTTTTAAAGTGGGCAGTACCGCCCCCCGGGCGGGGATATGAACTTTCAGAGGGCAAGTAAACAGTCAGATGGGGGTGTTGAAATTATGAAGGGGGCGTTGGAGTAATTACAGTAAAATGTGACATTAGTGTTGGTAGAAAGGCTGGAAAAACGGGGCAATTTAATTAAGCGTCCCTCAGTCGCTGCAACTAGGCACACGTGTCACGTATGTATCCAGAACTCTCTTCATAAGGGACAATTTTCCCCTGGTCACCACTTCCCCCTTTGTTTACTTCCCATTTTCTCGCTGCAACGTTAAACTTTCTGCCCCTTTTTAACTCCATTACTTTTATTTCTCATTTCTTCTCCCCTTCTTAATTTCTCTTTCAGGTTGCCTTAAGCTCTGCTCTTGGGAGTTTATCCTCTCTTTATTTATTAATCCCAAACTCTCGGCATCGCGAAAGCTAAAAGGCTTATTCTTCTCAGCAGGGACTTTCAACCATTCCGCCAGACATTTTTCTTCTCTACAACACGTATTCTTTCCTTCTCGCTTCAGTCACCCCTTCAACATGACTCTGGTATGTTTCATTTGCCTTATCTCACCATGTTTACTTCCTACTTGATGCCTTCAATTTAAACATTATCGGAATATTATTCTTATTTGCCATGCTACTTGTCTTGCTTTTACTCGCTTTATTACTTAGTAGTAAACTAAAATTCTACTTGTTACAGTCGCCTTACTTTTCCTCCCTTCCTCTCTTTTTTCTTTGCCTTTCTTTTTCTCCCCTGAAATTTCTACCTATTTCTTCCCCTTTGTCACAGTGAAAACTTCTTTGTTTTTATTTTTTCTTTCAGAAATTTACCTGTCTCACGTTGGAATAAATTTCTCTTTCATAATTTTCAAATTAGTTAATGTTCCTTTATGTGTGAGTCTGAGTTTATTCCGGCTGTCTAAGCAAGATGTTTATCAACATTTGGCGAGGGTAGCATACATACATGGCAACCCCAGAAGCATCGAAAAAGAAGTGTAGGCAATACTCTGTGGAGTATTGGACGCCGCGAATTCCGTCAGTTTCCTTGTTTGTCTGACTTGGAGATGAAAACAGGAGTGAAGGACGATGACATTGCCGTGTACTGCGCTCATTTAGCAGAACTCCACAGGGATATGTCAGTCAGATTCAATGACCTATTTTCTCTTGAAATCCTTGGTTGGATGATCAATCCATTTACTGAACCCAGCACAGAGGTGCCAACCCATCTAAAAGAGGAACTTGTAAGTTTGCAAAATGACAAGGATCAGAAACCAAAGTTCAAAACCTCTTACCAAGCCTTTTGGATGCAAACAGCGATCCCAAAACGCTACCCAACCCTGTGGAAAAACATCAAGTTGTTTTTCATCGCTTTTCTGACTTCCTAACTGGTTGAGAGGGGATTCAGCGCTGTGTCCAGGCTCCTCACCAAACAAAGAAACAAACTCAACATAACAGAGCATGGTGATCTGAGACTGCTCCTGACAAACCTTCATTCTGATGTTGACAGTTTGATTGCAATGCACCAAGCCCACCCATCTCATTAAGCAAAGTAGTTGTCAATGACTACTCGTTCAGTTTTACAATTTATTTCATGTTCAGGTCAAGGTGTTCATGATTGAAAAATAAATGATAAACATTTTTGTTTGTTAAAATTGTTTTTTATACTCTTCAAACTGTTTGTGATTGAAGAATCAACCAATTCTTATGACATTTAACATTACCGTCGTTCTGGCGTTCGTTGGAAGAGGGGAGCGCTGGCATTTTGGTCTGGTGGTAAAGGGGGGGGGGCAAAAATGTTTGAAAACCACTGCTTTAGAAGAACGATATGCAATAAAATTCTGTTTTAAAGTTGGAAAAAATGCCACAAAAACATATGGAATGCTTCGGACTGCTTTTCGACCATCTCGCATGAATCGAGCATCAGTTTTTGAGTGGCATAAGAGATTCAAGGAAGGCAGGGAGTCTTTGAGGGATGATGAGAGGTGTGAGAGGAGTAAGGAAGTCAATACACCACAGTTGATTGGCCAAAGGGTTAGGGTTACTATGTTAAGGGTTTAAGGGAGTTCAGGAAGAGATTCCTAGGGAAGAGGCCAGTACTCTTCAAATCAGCTCAGTGGTATTTCCACCAGGACATTGCACCAGTCCACAATTCCATCCTTGTCACAGACTATTTGACCAAGATGGGCATCTAGACAGTTCTTCAGCCTCCCTATAGTCCGGACCTTGCTCCCTGTGACTCTTGTGACTCAGAGGCTGTCGTTATGAGACAATTGAGGAGATGAAAGAGGCTGTGACGAAGGTCATTGACATGCTCACACAAGAGGACTTCCATGGGGCCTTCCAGAAGTTGTTGGAATGGTACAAGTGCATTGCAGCCAGAGGAGATTACTTCAAAGGGGACTAGAGTTTCATGTGTGTACTATCAATAAAAGTCTGGAAACTTATTTAATGATCCTCATATATGTGCAGAAAGTGTAAGGGGGGAGGTCAAACAAGGTTATTACTTAACTCATACCTTTTGTGTTGTCCATTCAACAAGTTGATTTGAACTCATTAAGTCTTTATATATTTATTTCTCTCAGTTCTTGGAAGAGTTCCATTCTTCTCTCCATGTTTGAAGTTGTTTCTTTATTATTTTTTCATCTTTTCAGATTCCATTTCTTTTCCCACTATTTTCTTGATTCTTGGAATTTAGATGATCTTAATGAGGTTCATTACCGCTCGATTTTCTTCCATCATCTGTGTGATTGTTTCTTCATCTATTGTCTCTGTTATAGATGAGTCAATCAAACTTCTAACAATCATCTCAGTAACTGTTATGGTGTGAATGGATCTCCTCGCAAAACTCCAGCAACAATGTCGAAGAAGTGAGTGTCTACATCTAGTGAGTTTACCTTGACTTACGTGTTTCTATAGAAAATCATTATGGCTGTAACAGTTTCTTTGGGGAGACCATATGCCAGAAGTATTTGCTCCATCTTTCGTCTGTGTATGGAATCAAATCCCTTTGAGAAATCTACAAACAATAGTGTTGCCTTGAGGTTTTTCTCAATTTCTGGTTCAATACAATTGAGAAGCAGAGCATTATAAACTTTAGCTGCTATAGAAATAAGAGTTATATCTCTGTAGATCTTGGTGATTCTGAGGTTACCTTTCTAAGGGAAGAGGATACAGACTTTTGTCTATATCTATTGTATTCTGTTTATATTCAGCATTGCAAAATTGAAGTATTAAGTCATCAAATTTCCTTGTCTACCATACTCCTGGGGGGTATTTCATCAAGGCTGGCAGCTTTTCTGTTTTTAATTTTTGTTAGTACTACATTAAGTTCTTCTAGAGTAAACTCTCCTAGTTTGATGTCTAATTGGCTATTGATAATTTTGTGATAGGTTTATCTGTGACTTTAGAGGAGTTTCCAAGGAGATTCTTGAAATGTTCTTTTCAAATTTGTATTCATTCTTCTTGGCTGGCACCTTTTAGATTTACTCTTGAGGTGCTCTTTTTGCTCACTTCATTTAATGTCTGCCATGCTATTCATGAGTGTCTATCTTCGACTGAGTTACTTATTTTATTGATCTGACTTTGAATGTGTTCTTTTTGTCATGTGTTAATTAGTTCTCTTTGTGCCTTCTTAGTTTTCGGCATGTTGGCATTTGTCGGATTTCTTTTATTACATAAAGATATTGTTTTCACGTTATCTCATTTTTTTCTTTACAGCTATTGTCTCCCATGGAACTTTATGTTTGGCTCTTGGTTTGGTTGGTATGCATTCTGCTGCTGCTTCCATGTGCACATTGATGAAGTTTTCGTATTCTTCATTTGGAGTACGTATTTCAGATATCTCCTAAAGAGTATTGAGTTTGTTTCTTACAGTTACCACATATTTATTGGTAATATCTCTGTTGGTAAGTAAGGACCAGTCATAGCTTATGATTTTGACTGTTTCTATCTTATTTCTTTATAAATTCAAGCATATCTTTGCTGTGACCATTCTGTGATCGGAATATACTCCTTCAAAAGAAGTGTACATCTCACAGTTCAGAGCACTATTAACCCAGTTCTTGTTTATGAGTATATAATTGATCTGTACTTTAGCATTATTTGGTTAAGTGAAAGTTCATAATTTTCCCCTCCCTTTTTTGGAATTTAGTATTAAGATATATTAGTCTGTTTTCAAGTGAGAAGCAGAATTTGTTTGTTTCATCTTTGCCTAGTTGAGCATTTATTATTATTAGAATGTTGTGTTTGAGAATGTGTTAGACAAGGGAAGATAGCTTGTTTTAGAAGGTGTTGATATCCATTTCATCACTGGCATTGGTGGGACTATAGCAGGAGGTGATTGTTGTGCTGGGGTTGCCATTAAATGAAGACCACACCATTCTCAGTGATATTTTCTCAAACCTATTCAGTGATTTTAGGGCACAAGGATTCAGAAGCATTCCTACCCCTACCATGACAACATTGATAGAGTTTTTCATTGCAGATACTTAGACAAATTTTCATTGATATTATCATGGTATTTCATTTCTAGTTCACTATGATAGTATCTATGTTCTTGTATGCATACTAAATCTATATTATACTCTGCTGCTGATTCTGTCAGCTCAGGTAACTGGCCAAGTTTATTTAAAGTTCCAACATTAAATGTCGCTATGTGAACTATGTTTTTGCATCTAAGTAATTGTAATTCTTAACAAGAAGCAAAAAAAAGATTCTTAAGAAAATCATCTGAGCTTTGCTTATGACTAAATATGAATTACAGAAAATAAGATTCTTCTTATTCACATTGATGTCCAATGAGAAAATCTTGGCAGTCATTATGAAAAACTAGAACTGACCTTTCACTTGCTAATTACTGGTGACAGCTGTTTAGTACATGTCCTCTGATCTAGGTAAACAATTACCTAAACCATTATTTACCCTTTATATCAAAACCCCTCAGTCCTCTGGAGACAAGGAAGCCATCCTTTTTGATGCACTGCTTCATTGCACTGTAGAGGGTCATGATCAAACTAATACTTGGAGCATTCTAAAGTGCTAAAGAAGCTAAAATATCTTTTCTCTTCCCAGATATAGAGGTAAGAATTAAATTGCTAATTTTATTTGTTCACACATTCAACATATGATAGAAATGTTAGTATCTGTTTACTTCCTATTCTGTGTTAGAGTGAAAGAAAATATTAATTTAATAACTCTTACCCTTGATACAGAAATAACTAATTTTGCTTAACCTACCTTGGGTATTTTTTATTTTATATCTTAAAGGTGAAGACATCCCTTACATTAATTGTGTCAAATTCTGTTCTGATGGGGGAGGCAGATAAATACTACCAGAAACTCAGAGGTAGTCAGTCAATGAATCATCAGATAATATCTAGGAATGTGTTGTGGATGTTTTAAAAGTACAAATATCAGACAAATTGACTCCTAACCTCACACACAAATTCCAATTTTAATTAAATAATGCTGAGCTTTTTACAAATTAAAAAATTAAATTCAACTATTCAGTACATAATTAGTCAGACAAAAATTATATTGCTTTATCTTGAAAATCACTCATGCACAAATCAATATTTGTGCATAAAAAGATTGCAGTAATTGTTCTAGCTTTTAGAAAAATGTTTTGTTTTTATGCCTGATCTTCAGATAAGACTGATAAAAGGATAGAGGTTTTGTCACTGGATATCAATGTGGATAAAGCTAATCTTATTTTCTCTGATCAATATTTAAGAGGAGAGATTTTTAAAGACATTTTCTTAAGTACAAAAGATCAAGCCAACCATTTGTGCCATTTTCTTCCACCACTAAAGTGCAGGATATTTGTGTTGGTATAGATTTTAACATTTTAACATACACACTTTTCTCTCAAGAGATTTCAAAATAACTTGACATTTTTGCTATGTCTTATTTGTGGAAAGACTCTTCAGTTTTATATGAGGCACCAAAAATTGTTCCATCATGCTAGAAAACTTTAAAATAATTGAGGTGCAGTGGTCAAACATCTAAGGGAAATACTCTTGACATTATCTTATTTTGTTATCAAAAGAATTTACTCATTGCTTGGGAACAGAAAAATATCATCTTGATAACATTTTAAAAATTGTGCTTGAATATTCCCAAGGTTAATGAATAACAAAGGTGAAATATTCTAAAAGCCTTCAGCAATAATAATTCATATTAGGCACCTTCAATGGAATACTTTTTAGTGAGTTTGATTCTCACTGGCTGCCTTATACTTTGAACTTGTGCCAAGTTTAGTAGATAACAGTAATGATCTAAATGATAATCCTTTTCTGTCATAATCATAGTTTTCTTAATTCCTAACCCCTTTCAATTAAATTTTCATCTAAGTTTATTTTCAAGTATTTTCATACTGTTTATTTATAATATTAAAGATTTATTTTGTTATTCTGTTAAAATCATAAAAAGCAGTATATTTCTTCCACAAAACAAAAATTCAACCTTATATTTTTATATCTCCCTTGTCCCAATGAAAAATTTACAATAAAACAAGAAGTAGCCTGAGAAAATCCCAAGTTTGCTAATCTTTAAGCTAATCATTAAATGGCATTCTTTATTTTTTGCCTAATTTGACTCACATTACTGAGTTTTTGTAAATAAGTATACTAACACCCCTTCAATGCAAGTGAATTAATTATACATGAAAAATAGGAGTTTTAATATTCATTTTTCTTCAGTCTCAACAATAAAAAGTTATAAAAGTATACACATAACCAACCATGATAAAATTGTAGATAAATCAATTTACTTTTGTTTCATGCATGGTTTGACAGAATTTATAGGTTTACAATGATTTTACAAGCATCTTTTACATGGAAGCCACCAAAAATGCAAATGTCTACAATGCTTTAGGGTGCTGTTAGCATTGTTACAATAGGAAGATCCAGTGATGAGTTATGCCTTTTTCAATAATTCTATATTCACTCGCATATTTTACATATGCCTGCCAAATTTCATTGCTTTATCTTGAATAGTCTTTACTGTAAATGGAATTTGTCAAAACAATATATTGCCTAAGAAATTTCAGGAAAATAGATACTTTTTTGTTCATAGTTTTGTAACTTCAAATGGTTATATTTCAAAAAGTTATGGATGAATTTTGATCATTTAAAAACTTAAAATCTTATATCAATCAATATTTATAAATATCCTATTTGTTCTAACAAAATCTTATTTCAAATTTTTTTGTGAACATTCCTTGTAAAAAGAGTTTTTGACATTTATCTGTTTTCAATCCTATTCCTAAATCCAATATAGATAGGTACCTAAGTCTTTTTGATTTAACCTGCTTTATGAATACAATAACAGTGCAATCTAAGTAATTTACTTAGAGTAAACTAATTGACTTTCCTGATCACAGTGAGGAAATATCAGATTAACAACATTTGATAAATTTGTTAGATTATTTTTTCTGTAAACTATAGAACACTTCTTAACTGACTTTCCTGATTACACCTAAGCTTTGCTTTGTGTCGAACAGACAAGCATCAGGTTGCTTATAGTATACACCTTTTTCCAGTCAATTAAAGATAGAATTAATACTAACCTATGCCATCAGGTGGGTCATCAACCAAAAGATAGAGCTGTAGGGTCATCTGAGGAGCACTCTCCATAAAGCATTCAAAGAGTCGGAGTAAACAGGCATCAGC
Source organism: Sepioteuthis lessoniana (assembly GCA_963585895.1). Taxonomy (NCBI): domain Eukaryota; kingdom Metazoa; phylum Mollusca; class Cephalopoda; order Myopsida; family Loliginidae; genus Sepioteuthis; species Sepioteuthis lessoniana. The sequence continues at coordinate 34,717 of OY757929.1, read as the reverse complement.
ATCTTCACGTAACATCCAACGATAATAGTATTGCTTCATCATTGTATTAGTGGCTTTCAAACTCTTGCGGCCATAACGAATTGATTCAACATTTCTGCAAGGGACAGAAAAATTATCTCAATGATTTTATTGAAAAATAAAAATTAATCAATACTCAGTATCTGAACTTCATTATTATATTTAGTGTAAATAATTTTATGACTGAAGAAACGGAAAAGAAAACTTTAGCAAATTGATTAACCAGGAAATTAAATTCATCAAGTATTTATGGAACAACTAATGCGAGTTAAAGTTTTGCAATATTTTGATATGTGTTAGTTTGCAGTATGTCTATCATGTTGCAAAGCAGCTTAAATATGTATATCATGTAACTGAAGCAGTTTAAGCAATAGAAGGTACCTGCTGTATTTGGTAGTATTGCGGTAGTGGGTCTGCTGATATGTACATTGCTTCAGTCCATGGGTAATGTGAAAGCTGTACAGATGAATGTACAATGTATTTTAATTTGGGAATTTATGCTTTACAACTTTGAAATGGGCAATAATCCTGAGGAAGTAACCAAAAAACAGTTGTTGTGTAAAGGCAAAGTTGAACATAATACAGTAAGCAGATGGTTCAAGAAATATTACTTGGATTGAAAAATCTTCGATGATCAAGCAAGGTAGAGTAGGCCTAAAATAGTTGTGCTCCAAGTCACAGAGGGGAGAGTATGAAAGGAGTTTGGCATCTCACAGACCAGTGTGATTTGTTACTTTCATGACCTCAACAAAAGCACTGAAAATTATACAAATTTTGCAAAACTCTTGATTCATCCAAGTATTTTTATCAAAATTTAACTTATTTGGTTATTGGTTATTTAGTTTGATAGCATATCAATCCTTGACAGTTACTGTATTTTTAAACAAGTAAAGCTCATTTGTTTTCACACAGTTAAATGATTTCAAGCATTGCTATTTAATATCAGTAATTCTATTTATCAAATATTCCTATTCAATTTAATATCGATAATTTTTTGCACACAGTTATATAGCTATTTTATACTAATACTTCTATTAAATATTAATCATTTGTTTGTACACAATGGTTTCAAATATTGCTAACAATAGTAATTAAATTTATGAAGGTTTGGCTTTGTTCGTCTTTGATGGCATATCAACCATTGTTGTTTGTGTATATATATATATATATATATATAATTTGTATGTAAATATTTTGTAAGTATTATTATTTTTAAATGAGCTCATTTGCTTTTAAGTATTTCTATTCAACACTAGTAATTCTATTTAATATAAATCACTGGTTTACTCATAGCTGAATGGGCTCAGGTAATACTATATAACATTAGTATTTCTATTTACCAAGTATTCCTATCTAATTTTATACTAATAATATTAATCATTTGTTTACAAATAGTAAAATGGTTTCAAGCATTGCTATTCAACATTACTAATTCTATTTATCAAGTATTCTAAATACAAATACTCTGCACACAGCTGTATGCTTTCAAATAATTAATAATAATGTTAATAATCCCTAGTAAGAAATTGAACAGTCCAATTTGACTCATAGATGGGACCTTAACAGGTACTAAAACTCTAGGTCAGAGTGGACCTGAGAGTAATGGTAGTAAAGGGGTACTCTACATTCCCAAACTCCGAGATTGGAGCCTCACCACCAGATACAGTTTAATGTCACATTCAGGACACAAAATGGTTTCAAGTATTGTTACCTGACACTCATAATTCTATTCAAAATTATTCATTGATTTGTAAACAAGTAAATGGTTTCAAGTACAGCTATCTTAGGTCATTTAACCCTCATCCATCACTTTCAAGCATCTTTAAGATAAAATAAGGCTTGCTACTTGTTTGCAACAAGAGCAATTTGGAGAATATGATCAAGACAATCATAGAGATATTAGGGCTTGACATGACCAACCGAGTGATCTGATCAAGACTCAGAATGTCCCTCTTAATGTCACTAGACCTCTTCAGTTGCTGAGTGAAAGACTGCTGCTCAGGCGTGGGGATCTCATCCTCAAGCATTATGGATAACTGCTCCTGGCTATCAGGTGGCTTCATTGCAAGAGCTTTACTCCTCTGCAGAGGTTCAGTCAGTATATTTTACAGCCCAGCAGGATATCAACAACTTGTTTGAAATGTAACTGGAAACAGATTTTTCTTCAACATTTTTCTATATTGGAATAGTTTTTTGGCAAAGAAAGCAATCATCTAACCCAAACTCTCTTTCCTTATCCTTTGAAGGCAATAACTGTATTTTCTCTTTGAAAACTTTTTATAAACTAAAATCTAATCTGTATGATTTTCTTTCAATCATATATCAATAGAATCCTTATAATATTCTTATTGGTATTTAACTACCTCTTGATGAAGGCAAGAAAATACAAGTATAATGTGAGACCCTTCACATGAGGGTAAGAACAAAAGTTACTTCGTCACATCATCACTTCCCTTTTAGAAATGCTGTAAACATCAAACATTGATTCTACCTTCCTTTTTAAATACAATAAAGAGATGAAACCTAAAAGGAGTTTTTGAAACTGAACTACATAATTATATCCTCAGCAATGAATGACCAGGGTACAGAATATGAAGATATACATAAGTCCATAGCCTAATGATGATAAAAAGCATTTTTTTCATTGGAATATTTTTCAACGGCAATCTTTCTTGTCAATGCACTTATTTCAGTCGGAAAGACTGATAAGACAAACATTATTCATTGATAATTTCAGATAAAAATTTAACAAATGTGTCAGATTATCAACTGATGTAATTCACTATCAAAAACTAATCAATGAGCAAAGTCTTCTTTTCTCTTTTGAGCAGTTTAATATTGCCAAATTCATATTAAATTGTTACAGATGTAAACAAGGGAGATGTGGATAGTTTAATATGTAACATTACAATATCATCTTGAATATTAAATTTTAAGAATAACAACAGGAAACTCTGTTATTCAGATATGAAAGTATGTAAGAAATACACTTGTTTGATTATTAAAAAGGTGCTGGGTGACATCATCAGTTATGACTTTTAGCTGGGTCATTGGGAGGTTTTGAGTCTTTCAACATAATTCCTCACTCACCAGCTTGATCCCACTCAAGATGATCAGCCCCCTGTTTGCCACTAAAAACTAAAATGCTACCACCTAAGTTCACTTTTTAAAGATTTGCCAATGTAGACCTTGGTTTCCACACATTTGATTAGCTATTGCTTTAGTCAACCAGTTTACCAGAAAGTTGTTTTAACCAGGTCTATGTGGCAGTGACACTTTTATTTTTTTTTTTACCTTGGTAAGACTTAGATCTAGCAGTGAGTTTTTCCACTGATCCTTTTGCTGATATCTTTACTATTTTACAAATATTTGTATCAAAATCTTGCCAAGCATTTTTGCTAGCAGCTGTTGGCCATTTAATCTCTCTGCTTGGAGGGACTGGGCGCTGTGGTGTGCTTCCCAGCCCTGAACCTCCTGCATCTCACCAGGAGAAACTCCTGCATGCTGTGTCTGGGTTTTTTCCACCTAACACTTTATTCTGCCCTGATGGATCTTTAAACTGTGTATATTCTAGCATATTTTTTCACAAAGTCTTTATTCAGACTGTCTACATTTCTAGCAGTCCAACACAAATATGATGAGAGAGGAAGACCTTGTAAGGGTTTTTGAATGCATCTCATTTGCAGCTATAAAGAGGCACCCCCCCCCAACCAGACCAATTTGCACCAACATCTAACCCAACTTCTTTCTTCAGGTTTCAAAACTCAATTCACCAATAATTCAAAGTTGTCTTTTTGTATATATCTTCTTAATCATTGCATCAACAAATCATTAGAACACATCATTAACTTTTATCTAATTGAAATGAATCTTATCTTAAGTCAACAACATGACTTGTTTACCTTTAATGACATCCAGCCTCAATGATTTGAAAACACATCACCCAGCTATTTACAAAACAATCTGTCAAAACCTGACATCTCACTACACATGCAAGAATTAAACCAAATGACAAATTACACTTACATTCAAAGATTTGTAACCAGTACACAACCTCACCAAACTAAATGATAAAATAATATAATTATCAATAAAATAATATAATTAATTACCACCCTAACTATTTTACAAATGGTTAATGGTACAAAGAATGAAATCAGTATGTTCAAACTCCAGCTGAGACAGTTTTCATTCACAGCACAAATGCTCTTGAGAAAGGCATGAATCTACTTCTCTCAACTATGGATAAACAGCAGAACAGTTGGAACTCTTTAGTCTTAAAAAGATGTTTAGTAACAAGGATAAGAATCATTCCTTATTGCTGGTTCCATTTAACCTGTTACATGCTTGGAGAGTAGATAGGTATACCCAAATAATCTCTATTGCCATGAAAGGGAATTACCTGACATGACAGATCATGGGAAAAGTTCACATGCATGAATTTATGATTAACAAATCATTATCCAATCCAGCAAATACAAGATTTCATCATTCAATTACAAAGCATACAACAATGTTTAGAAAACTCAATTAGTGCATATAAGATTTTAGCAGAAAAAAGATTTTGATAAAAATATTCCTAAAATGGTGATCACACCTTTCAGGTCATTCAAATTTCTCTGACTACCTTTCAGAAAGCGACCAAGTCTTTTAACGAATCTTATCGTTCACAGCTTAGATTCACTTTTTTTATGTTGATGATATATAAAATCAATTGTTCCTCTGGGGTAAAGAACACATTTGTTATTTATAAGTGGTCTTTTAGAACATTCAATAATCAGGAGTCATTATAAATCCCTTAAAAATATTCATTCAGTAAATCTTTTCTCAGATACAAAACTTACGCATTACTCCATAACTTAAGAAAACTGAAGCCATACATATTTTCCCAGATCTATAGATAATGAAAAATTAATGCCAATTACTACCATCCTTTCTATTGTAGAGTGGCTAACACCCCTTCGGCACTCTACCAGATGGACTGGCCCATAGCCATCAATAGCCTACTATTAAAGACTTCAATAGTCAAGTAATAAGGTTGAGGTTGTCTGGAGCAGATGCCAAGGAAGCCTGGCATCACATCATGTGGCCTTGACTAACTTACTCTTCAAGCTTCGGGGGCCACCTCTGCAAGCTCTAACCCTCCTTGAAGGGGCTAGGTTTATCGCCTGGTGCTTGAGGCTTTTTTTTAGGGGCCTGAGGCATTTTTAAAAATGCTGGGTGTGTCTGGGCTACAGTCCTGCATCTGGACCAACCTTAAAAAACCTTGTGCCATACTCTCCCTTTTGGTGAGGCGTATGACAAATAACTTGAGTAATAAGCTGATATATCAAGTTGATTAATATTCGGACTGATTTTACTTCGTTTGGCTATACAGCTTTTTGACCCTTCTCTATTTCATGTTAATTGTTTGTAATTTATTCTACAGTATTTTTTGTATGTATCCATTTAGCATTGGATACTGGTGCTGAATAAATATATTAAGCACTTATTCTTCTCTGTGTATCATTCACCTCGATGATACAACACTTTCATTGTACACTGTGTCAAAACTGTGCATCCTTTAACAGAGACACTCATTAACAACAAAAAAGGAAAAGAAAAAACAGAAATTTGTGGTATTAACTTGTCAAAAGAAGTTTTATCAGCCATTTAACAAAGCAAAAGAAGATTTTGGTGAGAGGTGTGATATTAAATAGCAATACAGGGGATAAACTTGTGTAAAAAAGGGATGAATAGGTGGTTAGTTCCAGTTAACTTATAAATGGTCAAAGATTTCTCAATTCGAGCATTAAATCAAGATTTGGAATTTGCACACAAGTCAAATTTTTTTAGAGAATGCAATGTTGATGGCTATTTATTTCAGACAAGAAGTTTTCTATGGATTATAGCAAGAATAATCCAACAGATTTATCAAATGTTAATCTGATATTTCTTCATGTGGATGCAGAACATTGGCTGTCAGTTCTTTGAATTTTGCCATCAGAGCCATTTTACAACAACATATCAATGAACATTACTTACCAATACCCTTTTTATTTTATTGGCAGCACAGTCAGATGAGAACCTTTGGCTATTTCATGCCATTTGCTTAAAGGACAATTATTCTATATCCTTACTGATCCTAAATCAGTCAGAGCTTTCCAAACTTGGATAAATAAACATTTCCACATAAAATCAGACATCTGATCTATATTGCTCGATTTACCAATGATAATCATCATCTACCCAATATAACAGTGAATACCTTATCAAGAAAGGTTATTGCAGCCATCATTGATCTGATTATCTTTCTTTAAACTTTGGTATCTGAGCAGAAAGATGACATTAAAGTTAAGAACCTCAGTAATTCTGCAACCAAATCTTTATGTAAAACAATTAGGGATTTCAATTAATTATTTTTGTAGCAAATTCTTTTTTTAGTTAAACTTAGAATTTAAAGTTGTAGGATTTCATTTGTGATCTAGGTCAAGGCTGGAGTAGGCATTTGTTCTACTAGGGATGTCAAGCATGTAATAAGTGAATTTGAAGATGGACAGTTGTTTAAGTGTTATATTTTGACCTGCGACCCAGCCCAAAATGCCATTCAAGGTGATGCACCGGAAGGAAGTGACACATTCTAATGGCAGTTATGAGAGGAAATCGCGTGGGCGGAAATTGGCTGATGAAATGGGACGAGGTAAAAAAAATTCCCATGGTACACTCATAGACTGACACACCGGAAGAGAGTGACCTCTGAACTGCATGACAGTTATTTCCGCTTGATGACAATTAAACATGCGATTTCAAAGATCGAGTGGGCGTTGAACTATTATATAGCTCAGTCAAGACAGAAGTCAAGCCAGTTGAGTTGCAGACAGTTGGAGATGAGATGTGGTAGGGAAAGCCACACCAGGCCGAAGGGACTTGGGGCCCTGATGAATTGGGGTCCGGAGAAGATACTGATAAGATGCAATAAAGAAAGCCATCACCCAGCAGAGTGGGTCCTGGGACCCCGGTTGAGCATCAAAGAACGAGAAAGACACAACGTTGATGGTCATAAGAGTGGAGGTCAAAATATTACAGTTTCTGTTCGGTCTCCAACTCCCTCTCACACGCAAACCTTGAGTAACCCTTTTGTACCCTTACAAATAAAGTGAGAGGTATATATTTTTCTAAAGAAGTCTTCCTGCGTCTGTTTATTTATTGTGTCATTATGATGCTGTAGATGAGCATATAACATAAGAATCAGCTGATATTTAATGCTCTAAGATAAACAATTGTATAGAATCAGCTGATATTTGCAACTTAGCAGTCACATGTCATTTAAGGATTATGTAATTCATAAGTTTAGGGATGTATATATGAGACTGGATTCAAAGACATGGAGCAGACCAACAGCAGATGATTTAGGGGTCTTGATTTATGACACAAGGGAGTAGACACAGAAGAGAGAAACACAGAGAAACCCAAAGCAGACAATGAATCATGCAAGCACACAACAGCAAAAAAAAAAGCCAGTAAGAAAAAGGATGACAAAGTGTCTGTCTCTCTCTTTCATCTCTCTCCTATATAAGTGTCAGCCTCTCTTCTTGCTGATACACTAATTCTGTTTCTATTTTCAGCGACTGCTACTAGAAACAGTGCAACTTGAATTAAATTTCATATCAGTAAAACCAGTGGGGTCATGTTGTGTTTGACTCCTGTTCCATTGTCAGGTTGTTGTTGTCAGGCTTATAGTTTAAGGGGTCATTACAACCCCTTAAAGGGTGCCACAATGCTACACTTATATATACAGGAAACTTACATTCTTAATATGGCCTTTTTATGGGCAATATTTCTATTGATAGAATACATTCATTTGTACCAAGTAGTCCATGTCATAGAATATTTCACAAATTGCCTAGTGTATCACATCCTAGAATTAAAGCTACTTCCAAGTTAATTGCTACTTGTTATATCGAACCAAGTATACAGAAAGACATAATTCATGTTTGGATGAGAAACAGTTTTGCATATCAAAGAGCAAACTTACAGAGACTCACTGAGTAAATTTTCCCCATTCCGCATGATTTTTATGGTTATGCCTTTATAAACCAGGTTATAAAGAGTAACTGTGAGTTCACCAAGCGAGAATAAAACAACACTCAATCCAATAATTCAAGAAATTGTCGATATTAGCTCAACTAAGTATTGTGAGTTTTTATTTTTTTTTGTTATTCTATTTTTTATCAAATTCAAGATATTTTGATATTGTTCAGGCTTGTTGCACATAAGTAGTAAAATGAAAGTTAGTAACGATAGTCGAGGGTGACTTGAAGGCCCCTTTTCATTAGCTACTACACTGAGGTGTAGGGGAGGGTGTTACTCCTTTCCCTAGATTGCTTCACTTTACCTTATAATGCTGAGTGTTAAACAAGGTGCCATCAAGTACCATTTTTTGAGTCTTTGGTATGACTCAACCTGGAACAGAACCTCAGTCTTCTGGGCCATTGGTAAACACACTGGCCAACATGTTTTAATTAAAAACATTTTCAGTGTTAAATTTGATTCATAATTATATATATATATATATATATATATAATGCAGTTTGTTATATTCATAAAAAAAGAGTTCTCAATATCAGTATATTTATCTAAGTTTAGATGGTGGGGGACACAGAATCAATAGCACTAAGTGACTTTCAGTTTCACCCAATGCAATCGGGTGGGAGTGTCCACATGGTTAAAGCGATGGACTGAAGAATCGTAGTAAGTGAGTTTGAATTCCAGTCGTGCTATTATGTTCACTTTCTGACAAATACCCTTGAGAAAAGTATGAACTGCCTTATCTTCCCAGCTATGGGTTAAATAGTACCACTACTATTCTTCTAGAATAGATGGTTTTGGCATTAAAAACCTAAAAAAAGGTTGATATGCTATTAAACAAAGAAACCAAACCAATGCAATCATTGGACCAAATGGTTCTCATGAGCTGGGTATCTCTTGATATAATGTTTTGTGTTGTATGATGAGAAGGGTGATCTAGTTTGTGATGCATTCTGGGAAGGGCAGTCTAGATTATACTGTGGGGTTATTTATGTAGTTATATTGTATTAATTGGGTAATTTGTTAATTCTTTTGCTCTGTTATGTTTAATTCATCATTTTTGAGTATTTTTACGATCAGAACTCATATCCAAATGTACATTTCTTTTTAATTTATTTATCAAACTTTGGAGTCATAAGTTTAAGTGGCTTAGTAATAATTTGTTTTTATGCCTGCATTTGAAAAATTTTTAATCTTATATATATATATATATATATATATAGTAATTTGACCAACTCCTTTCCCTGGATTACTCTACTTTACCCTTGATCCATACCTAATAATGCTGAGTGTTAAGCAAGGAGACATCAAGAACCATTTATTTTAGTCTTTGGTATAACTTGACCTGAGATTGAACCCAGGTTTCCCAGACAAGTGGCGAACACTCTAACCATTATGCCTATATATCATCATCATCATCATGTCGCGCCGCCTGCGCGGATATCCCTGACCGTCTCTTGCCATTTCTCCCTATCATTCATCGCCTCCGGCAGGTCTTCAGGGTTACATCCCGTGTCCTCACATAGCTGCTGTATGTAATTTCGTGCTGGTCGTCCCACTCTTGCACATCCATGTGTGGGGGTCCACAGGAGTACATCGCTTATGAGCTCGTCCTTGCTTCTCCAGCAGTGTCCTGCGTGTCTGGTTCGTCGAACTTGTATAGTTTTTGTGATGGGGGGGCAAGTGTCCGTATAGTTGGAGTCTCGTGGGGTGTTGTCGCCAGGACTTGTTTAATACTGCTCTCAACATTATATATAAATATATATAATTATTAAATCAGAGATGTGAATTAATAGCTAGATGTAGACAAGGAATAAATTTAAACTAAAGACAAATTATCATGGATAATGCTTAAATAAAAAAACAGGATTAAATTGAGATTTAAGGTAAATGAATAAAAATGAAATTAAAAAAAATGATAAGAAACCATATGATGTGTACGTACTCTTCAATGAAAGGGTAACTGAATTAATAGGCACGAAAATAAAATTTGAAATTAAAAATTTTAATTTTAAATTTTGAATTTAATTTAATATAAGTATTACTGTATCCTTACGTCAAGTTATTAAAGAAAGTTGCATTTATCTAAATTAGTTTTAAATCTGGAGTTTTAAGTCGGAATGTATTTAGAATTAAAAAAAAATTTACTATAATTCCAACCGGGAATAAATAAAAAAATGGGAGTGGGCTAAATGAGGAGAAAACTTTACACCCCTCTTCTATCCCCTCCCACCCTTCTTTCCTGTGTCTATTCTGAATTATTTTAACCATAAGATCTGAAAAAGTCCTGTTAGTTTTTTTTTGTGTTTTTGATTTATATCAAAACCCATAACAGGATGGAAATAAATTTATAATCCTAATGTGACCGTATATAGAAAGAAAGTATATATATATATATTATAACAGTCACTAAATCACTTTGTGGGTTTGTGTCGAACCAAGTGCAATATAATATGGAGAGTGCTCAATATCTAGGATATAGCTATTATATGATAATGATAATAAATATATATTATATATATTTAATTCATGGAACTTAGACTGCAACCCCTGGGTTTCATGAAGTTTTTTGCAAAACAACAATCATCAGGCAGAACACTCAAAAACGCTACGTCGGGCTACAACCGGAAATCATGAAATTATTCGTAGCCCTGACCTGCCGTAACAGCGAAGAAAGAAAAAATCTACATTTTTTTCAACATTAATAGTGCCCGTCTTTTGAAAGTCACTCTATTAAAATAAAGTGGATTATCTTTTGAAGCCTATCTCAGGCGAAAGGAGGACTCTATTTCCACTTCTATTTTTTTTAACAAAATTTCTGTCCATGTGACTCAATAGTGTGTCACAGCTTTTGCTCTGTATAAACAAGCCCCCTTTCAGCAGTTGGGAGCTAGTACATTCCCTCGTGCACACCTGCTGGTTCGGGCACAGCTCAACAAAGGTAGACTTGAGGCCATAAGGACCCTGGCTTTGGCTGGGCCACATTCGGGTGAGTGAGCTGCATTAATGGCATCTATGTCACTCTTGTATAGCTCTGGACCTTGCTGTCTAGTTTAAGCTATAATCAGGCATACATGCTTGAACCCAGATTTGGGTCCAAGTCCAGCTAGGCTCATCAGGCCCACATTGCACTAAGTGGGTCGATGATCAGCACAGTCCAGCAGGGTTTGAGCCAAGGCTCATGCCCAACCTCCCCTAAATCCCCACTATAATCGACCTTCAGGTCATTGACCTTGTGTCAAGTCCTGTCTGGTGGGAGGCAGCTAGCACGTTAACTCACAGTGAAGCTCTCAAGGCATAATCTAGCACACTTTCGTACTTCATGAAACAAAAAACATTTGATTTTTTCATTCTCCAAAAAGTCATAAGACAAATGTGAATCTTTAAAACATATTTTCATGTTTCATGTAATTAACTGACCAAAATGAAATTAAAAGAAACAAGTAGAAAGAATTTCTTTTAACTTCATTTGTTAAGTGTCATTTACCAATTTTCTATGCACTATTGATTATCATACAGAGGCAATGTTTACCGCTTTTTAAAGACAATCTATCTGTACAAAAAGTAATGTCTGCAAAATATATTTAAATAATTTTTTTTTTAATTAATAAAAACAATCTTATTGAATAGTTTAAGAAGTTACTTAGCATAATATCAACATTTTAGAGGTCATGGATCATTAGGAGGATTGTCTTTAATTATAATCTTTCTCAAAGATCCTGCACATACATAGGAAAAAACTCTAAACTTGGCAGGGTCATATCTTCTAATATAGACTTAAAACCCTCACAAAATTTTTTGGCCAACTTGAGCGGGCATTGTAGATGTTAGGCAAAAAATATTATGAAAATTGAAGCGGATGTATTTTTGATAGACTGATCGTAAGCTATATAGGTGAAAAGTTGTTGATTTGGGGTCATGTATTTGGGTAAGTAAAATAAAATTTTCTATCAAGAGTAGGCTTAAAATAGTTAAATATTTGGATTCTACACTTCTTATTTGCCCTTCATACCAAATTTCAGAAATATTGAAGGTATTTTTCTTTAATTTTTAAAAACACGAAGATTCGGCAATGTTGCACAGCCTTAATTTAGAGGCAAAATAGGAAAATTATACCCCACCAACCTTAATATTGGAACGGTAAAGTCTAGCACAAAATAATTTGGCACACTTTCCTAATACATGAAAGGGAACATTAGTGCCAAATTTCAAGTAATTCAGTATCGGTGGGTGTAATGCCCTCGTAAATTGACATGGAATGATCCATAAGGCATTTTTCTATGGACAGTTCATTGGTCAATTTATTATTAATGCACAGAAAATAATTCACCTACTCAACAAAGATAAAAAAATTATCTGCCTGTAAAAGGGTTAAGGTAGATTTGTAATGTTCACATCTGCCCAACAAGTAACCAATTCTACTACATCTGTACCACTGTGGTATAAAAGAAACTTCAGACCACCGTTGTGACCTAGCTGTGGTAATAAGTTGAGGAACACGAAACCATTAAACATACACTAAGGTTTATTTACAATTAGGTAGCAAGTAGTCACTGGTAGAAAGAAAGTAAGTATGGAAACATGTGACAACTGTGTCTACCAGACAATTATAAGCAACATACTCTAGTGAGAAAAAGATGAGCAGACACAGAACTTGAATTTTTTCCAGGTTCTAACATGCTTGTCTGTGGGTCGTGTAGTCTAATGCCTCCTTTAGAATTCCCTCCTCTAATTAGGGTTCATAAACTTTCTTCTCCTTACATCTTCGTGACTGGTGTTCTATTGGTGTCTTAACCTTCTCACATCTCGCCATCGATTCCTGAAAAGGATACAAGTTGTCCCCTCATTTTGGCTTGTCATGTCAGGAGCAGAGACATCACCTTCCGCTTGCGCATGCACACAACAAGATTTTGAACCTCCAGTTTTCCTTAGTCATTTTCAGCCTAGTTATTCAGCAACTGCAATCTGCTTTATTTATTTATCTATTCATTTAATTTCCAATGAGCTGTCCAGTCACATTACACATGCACTTCTTAAAAATGTCATGCCAACCAGGAACACCAATTGCCATTTACATATCTAGTTCATTTACTTGCTATATACATATTCTGCTCAGGAGTACTTCAACCAAGCATCCATTACAGACAGCTGATAAAATCTCCTTATAATGTTGTTAATTAAAATGACAAGTTTTACCTAAATGTAATTAACAACCAACATTTCAATTGATAGATTAAAAATGGTTCACTTAAATAAGTTGCAAATATGCACAGTTATCAAACAGCAAATTTCTTCACAAAATCATTAAATTCCTCAATATGTTGAAGTGGCTGAAAAAACTATGTACTGTTATATTCCAAGTTCACTAAGTTTAAAATATGCCTAAAATTGAGTTATGCTGAACATCCAACACAAGAGAAATTAAAATTTCAAAGTGTAAAAAAAATGTTAAAAAATCTTCTGTTAAAACTGAAACTCAGTTGATAAAGTATCATAAATACCAGCCAATTTAAAATATAAAAGAAATGCAAATTTTACTATAAATCTAAAAATTGAAGCAAGCTACATTACATGTCTACCCCTAAGTTCATGCATTACTTCAAAAAGTGAAAGATGGCTTAAAAAGTTTTTTCATTCTCATTACAATATGTGAAGAGGATCATTGTTTTGCTCATTCATATGTAAGTAGCTTTTACCATACAAATATCTCATCTCAAGAGGAGTCTAATGTGAACAACTACTTTATGCCTTGAAAGAAAATTTTTTCTTGCATTTTTTTTAAATGCAAATATTTTGTGTTATTGAGAAAAGACATTTATTTGCTACAAGAGGATAAGTATACTGAAACTTTTCCTGAACTCTTATTTACTTGTCAAGAAAAATTTTATTTACTATAGAGACTTTTCATTGTGAAACCAGATAAAAATACAGTATTTCACTATGAAGACATTTCATTGGTAAACCAGATAAAAAGTTAAACTCTTAATATTTTTTGATTAAAAACAAAAACAAAAAAAAATAAAACACTCATGTTTAAACCTAAAATACATTCTTTTCCTTCACATCAACATAAGTAAAATTATAGATATCTTACTTTGTTTACATGAATGTTTAAGTCAGTCCTGTTCAGATATCATTCATTTTTTAAACATCAGTATAATTATTGTTAGTACAAAAAAATATGGATGTATGTTAGTAATGATGTACTCATTCCAATAAAACTAAATTCAACAAAACCAAATTTAAATAATACAAACCTTTCAGACAAACTGATGACTCCAACATGATTCACACTTTTTATACTGTTTACAGCAATAGTAATAATAGTGTGGGTATGCCACACAATCATTATAATTTTACAAGAATGATAATTTTAAAATGCTAATTATAAAATGAAAATTTCAACATGTGACTTGCTATCAAAGGTGGTCTTTAAGCAAATGATAATAAAAACACAAAAATGACTCTAAGGATTCAATATTATTCAAAAGAAAAAAGTCAATGTTTAAACACAAAAATTATCTAAAATGAACATTAGACAATTAGGCCTACTAAATCAAATAAAATCTAAAATTCATGCTGAGTAGAACTGCATTAATAATCTTAAAGATAAATCACAACATTGCATATTCCATTCAATATATAGCTTTATACAAGGTGCTAATCATGAACAGCAGGTCAATAGGTTTGATTTTACAAACAAATTACAGTAAATCCCCTTTTTTATTTTTAGAAGTAAAAAGAGGAAATACTATCCTAAGATAGACATTTGACAATTCTAGAATTTTCTATCATTTTGACCAAAGTAGTCTTCTATAAAAATAACAATTCATCACAAAAGACAGGTGAGTAGACAGCAAGATACTATGTCAAACAAACTGATGTCAGTAATTAAGCACAAAGGATGTGTGATGATCATGTTACAGATTCTGAGTGATGACATTCAATCATAAATTGTCACATCCCAAGAATAGAAAAATGTTAGGTCATGAAAAGAAAATGTAAGCAGCTGTTTAAAGTTTTATACAAACAAGAAATGGTCAACATATCTGTGATTCATATTTCAAGAAAGACATTAAAAACATTCATATATCTTGATGATATACCACATTTTCTAATGTATAAATGAAGGCACTTGTTTAAAAAAACAAAACAGAAAACAAATAAAAGATAGGAGACCCCACCTTTAAAATAAAATTGCTGTAGCGCTAAGAGTCTAAAAGGAGTTGTTTCTAGATACATTCATTACATGACAAATTTATCATATCATATGAAAAGCTCTTACAGGATTTCCCAAATCCTTTGGCTCTTTTTATTAAATTCCTAAAAACAATTATTAAATTCTGAATAATTTACCAATGATATTTACTATTAGACACCTGTGCTGAGAAGAAGTCCAAAAGATGACATGGTAAAATGTAAGTATGAGCAATTTATCTGGAAACTTAAACATCATGAGTTGAATTTAGATTTAAAATTTTCACTAAGAAATGTTAGCTCTATGCATAAAGAAGGAAGGAGATTATGTTGAAAAAAAAAAAAATATATATACATTGTATGAAATAAATGCTTTTTTCCACTCATTAAAGGCTTCAGACTTACTAATACTCCTACATATTGACAGATAAATATACACATTTTAAAATCAATCTCCTTCTTTTAGAAGTTCTGTCAAATTCTTTGTTTCTATCATTATAAAAGATGACTGAAAAATCTACCTTAAAAGACTTTATTTCTACAAAACCTTGGAAGATTGAATATAAAAATGTTGATTTCAAACTCATCATATACAGAGTGATTAAAAAATGTTAACATCTTTATGAAAGTACCTTTATTGTATAACTTTAAACAGTCACTACATGTTTACCATCATTACCAACACATTCTTGGAATGAAAAATTTTTTAAACTTTTTTATCTAGCTTTTTGATTATTGGTTCCCATATCATATATTCATCTATACTTAGTCTACTTAACAGGTCACTGTGGCCCATTATAAGTGTTGCTTGAAAAAAAATTGCAATATGAGCTCAGGTAAAAAAAGTTGTACATAATAGTCATCATCATCATCATCATATCGCGCTGGTAGCACGGATATCCCTGACCCTCTCTCGCCACTCCTCCCAATCGTTCATCGCCCTAGGTAGGTCTTCAAGTAGTAATTTATTGTGTTGATAAAAACATCAGGTTTCTAACTCCCAAAAATTCACCCTGAATTATCCTTCAGGACATGTGACATGATGGATATAGGTGTTTGGTGAATGAACTTCTTAATGAAATCATCTAGAGGTTTCAGGTTCAATTCTGACTACAGGTAAAAATAAAAAGGACTAACTTTTCAATGATTTACATAAATTTAACATTTTTGTGTGAAATTCAACTGGATTTATTCATTTGTTTTTTTTTTATTTTTTTAAAAAGTTTTATACATTATTACATATTAACATTCATTACATTTGCCTTTTATAACAACTGGAAATATTTTCTTCTTGAAGATTTGCTTACATGTGGAAACAATATGCAATTTAAAAAATTTTGTGTAAATTCTACAGTATTAGGGACAAAAAAACTTAGCTGGTTGAATAATGCAAAGATGTTTTTGTAATAAGCTTAAAAAATTAAAAAGAAACTCAAGTGATATCAAATCATCTTCATCTAACACTTCATTTTTGGTAGATTTTCTAATAAAAGTAAACATTTAAAACAGTCCAATCTGAAGTTAGTCAATGAAAATTTGTTTTTCTTTTTTCATTGTTAATGATTTGGATATTAGCTTTCAAGAAAAACCAAGTAAAAAAACTTAATGATCAAGTTTTCATCATATTCATATTTTTGTTTTGGTTCATAATAAGTCATACTATCCAGCTAACGAACATCAGTGATCATCTTAAAAGCTGTATATAGTTTGGATAAGCACTGCTAGCAATGATAAAGAGCATCATAGACATTATCCAAAATAATCATATACTCTACACTTTGGTTAAGGTGTGGTGTGTATAGTACATACACAATAATTCATCATGTAGCATTACAAGTTATGTTCAAAAAGTATTGAGACTGAAGATATATTTATCAAAACAAAAATCAACAATGAATGAAAGATGAATTTTCTTCTAAATAGTCCAATTATCATTCAGTACACTTATGTCATTGTCATTCCCAAAAGTACATCACCTGTAACCGATTGTTAGTAATCAATTTTCAACCAGTTCAAGTACATGTGTCAATGCACCAACTACCATTGTACTAACAACTATAATGGGTACCTAGCATGGCTTGAATTGCTTTAATCCCATAATAGAGACACTGCAAATTACCACATAACAAAATATTGCAAAACTTTTGACTTAACCGAGTATTCTAATATAGAAAATATTTTAGAAATATAAGGGCAAATATAAAGTTAAAAAAAGCCAATTCCACACAAGAGAATTTATGGAATTTTTTAACTATCTTATTGAGAACTTCGTTTTTGTTTTTTTCTTGTTTTTTTTTGTTGTTGTTGGTCTTAGAATAAATAATACAAATAAAAAACAATGATCAAGTTATAAAGACTATAATTACATAAAAGAAGAAAATAATAAAGACAGTTGAACTGAGCTGCAATGTTACAAACAAGTGAAAACAATTATCATTGAATTGGTTAAAACTAGATCAGCTAATTTATGATCACATTTGAATTTTGTTGAATTTTATCTTAGGCAAATCTCATCCAGTAACTAAAGAGGAAAAAACTTATAATGAATTAACACAAAATTAGAAAATGAGTTATTTTCTAAATTATCAAAAGAAATCGGTTTTAGTAGGTAATGCACAACAGCCAATGGAATGGTCTAGCTCACAGGACTATTAAAACTGCTATTAAAGCCTGAACAAAATCCTAGGTATCAGCCCTACGAATAGTTCAATTGGAAACTCATAGCATGCTAAACAGTTTCGATTTTTCTTCCTTTAACACTGTTAAAAGGCACACAAATTTTACTACCACAGTTTATCATAGACACTATCTATAAGGAAACAGAAACTTGACATTTTACAAGACATTTGCATGCGTCAATAGTACAGTTTAAAGATTTTCCTAAAAGATCAAATAAATCCCTAAACTCCTACAACTCAAGCCAGCTTCAGACTTGTGATAAAGTCTGGATAAGTGTTTGAAGGATATAAGAACCATACAAAGAAATACAAAAACAAAAAGTAGGTAAGCCTAGATAAGAAAATGAATAATGGTTTACCTCAAGAAATAAATACAGAAAGTGTACAAGACATAGACTTATAGGACTTTACACTCCTATAAATTATTTTGGGCGGTATGCCACTTGTTCCCACAAAGATGGCGGACGCTCAATATTCAGTCTCGGGAAACCATTGGCCAGGAGGACCACGTGACATGCTTAAAACTACGTCGGCGCGTAAATTCAAGTCCTGCGTTTTTGAGCCACCTACAAGACGCGTATTTTCTATAAATACGTCGTCTTCAAACACCCTTGTTCTATTTTACCAAATTTCTTCGCAGCAGTAACACACTCCCTTCAGCGTGAATCAACAGGAGAGAAAAGCAACACCATGAATGGGCCTCGCAGACATTCATATACAATGACTATGAGACGCTTTCCAGTCTCAGTGAAACTGCCCGTTTCTAACCATAAAAAAAGGACATTTTAACATGTAATTCTTTTATAGCGTAGTTGTGTCACACACACACACACACACACACAAGCTCACACATATACACACACTATTATTTTGTTAGTAGAGTTAGTAATTTCTTTTATGTATCAATGTAAGTTTTATTGTTTTAGTATATAAATTTGTTTTTGTTCGTCGCCTTGTTTTAAGTGTTCATTTGGTCCGCGCCGTTTTACAACCTTTATTTATTTCATATCTTTTACTCATTTGTTGCATATCTTCCTTCATTTACTACTTTATCCATGTGCCTATATTATGTCTATATTATTCTACCTTTAATTCTAAACTAAAAATTGTAGGGGACCATAAATACATTCACTCACTCCCCCTACAAAATGGTAACCCCTACATAGAATACGTAACCAAATATAAAAATAAATTAAATATACCTATAGCACATGGAACTCTTTCTACATTACCTCCTACAAATTTGAAACCTTACTTCTTGAGAGAACACTCAACCACAATTGTTAACCCAACGACGTAAAATGAGCATACAAAATTTCCTAAACATTCGAAACATTTGAGAATATATTTCACTCATTTCAAAAGTAACATGAAAATTCTATCACGGCGCGTGTTGCCTTGGTTAGGCAACTAATCTAGGAGAAGGAAAACTCTGAATTCAAACCTGTTAAACTCCGCTTAAAAATTGACCTTGTGTCATATCCTGCCCGAGCGGAGGGGTTGGTAAATAGTATCACGGCGCGTGGACTTGAGAAATAAGAGCGGCGAACACATGCAAATTCTTTAAATATCTTATTCAAAATTTTCATATACAACAATTACATGCAAAAATTTAAACAAAATTTTCCAAGCTAAAACTCCTACTCAGAAACAGGACGGCAGAATTTATTTCACAGCACACGAGGAGAGGAATATTGACATACTGCTGATTTTGACACGAGGCATATTTCTTCACTTTCCCCACTACCAAAAATCAGGCAACCTTTCAACTCTTTGATTTGCCCACCTAATCTTACTGGCCACCCAAACACTTTCTTCTGCTGCAACCAGACTGGTCAGTAGACGACACACAGTTCTTTTATTACTACCAAACTTGTCATTGGGACGACATTCACAACGACAAGGAAGAACAGGACTACGCGATATTCTCCACCAGCCAAAAAAATTTCCCGACATTTTCTGAACAAATACCAACAAAATGCAAGCCAATTCACTTACTATGTTCATAATTCGAGAAAATATCCGTGAGTGCCAGAGTGACGAAGCCAAAAAGCACCCAATAAAGACCGGATACAATGTTAGCAAACAAATCACAAAAACTACTAAGACATCTGAAAGTTTGATTTTACGAAAACAAGCAAATCTTCAAAAAAAATCAACACGAATACTCAGATGTCCAACAACTAAAAACTCTGAAGGAAACTTGTTCCAAGCTGACGCTACATTCCATTAAACAACATTCAACTTCGAAAATTTTCAACACAACAGGAATTATGATGTGCACACCAACAAGAAAATTCGAGGCGTGGTCAATACGTGCCCACGAGCAACGCTAAACACCGAATTTATGGAAAAACACAAACAACCTAGCGAGACTCAATTCAACAATAATCGTTTCAACAAAAACGAACTTTAACATAAATTCACCTGTCACTTCATTCAACTGCACACAACACAACCTTCAGGGAATGCTCAAACAAAAGACAGTTTCCACAACTTCAATTATCAACACATCCTAAAATGAGCCTAACACAAGCTACGTAAGACATTATTACAGCGAATTGAGTTAAACACTGCGTACTTGCTGTTCTACACACAAAACAGCACTAAAATTTCACCTTGTGCCCACAAGAAATGCTAAAAAAAGTGCGAACTAACTCCCACGCTGAAAAATATACTTGCATTCATCACCACACAGTCAACAGTCACGTAATTTTGCCTCCACGTTAGAGAACATATTGAAAAATATTTTCAATATTTATCAATCTGCTGGGGGGCAATAGGACTTTACACTCCTATAAATTATTTTGGGCGGTATGCCACTTGTTCCCACAAAGATGGCGGACGCTCAATATTCAGTCTCGGGAAACCATTGGCCAGGAGGACCACGTGACACGCTTAAAACTACGTCGACGCGTAAATTCAAGTCCTGCGTTTTTGAGCCACCTACAAGACGCGTATTTTCTATAAATACGTCGTCTTCAAACACCCTTGTTCTCTTTTACCAAATTTCTTCGTAGCAGCAACACACTCCCTTCAGCGTGAATCAACAGGAGAGAAAAGCAACACCATGAATGGGCCTCGCAGACATTCATATACAATGACTATGAGACGCTTTCCAGTCTCAGTGAAACTGCCCGTTTCTAACCATAAAAAAAGGACATTTTAACATGTAATTCTTTTATAGCGTAGTTGTGTCACACACACACACACGAGCTCACACATATACACACACTATTATTTTGTTAGTAGAGTTAGTAATTTCTTTTATGTATCAATGTAAGTTTTTTTTTTTTTGTTTTAGTATATAAATTTGTTTTTGTTCGTCGCCTTGTTTTAAGTGTTCATTTTGTCCGCGCCGTTTTACAACCTTTATTTGTTTCATATCTTTTACTCATTTGTTTCATTGACTCCCTTCATTTACTACTCTATCCATGTGCCTATATTATACCCTATCCACCTTTATTCTAAACTAAACACTCTATATCAAACCTCAACATTAAACTTGTGGGGAATACTAAACCATTAAACTGAACATCAAAACAGTTGGGGGAAATAAATACATCCACTCACTCCCGCTACAGACTCGCCTGCGCCATGATTTTAGGAAGTGATGCCAATAAGAGTAGACGATTTTTGGCAGGCTGAAAGTGAGCCATGTGATTTGAGTCAGACGTCGGCTATGTTGCTCGCAGCACAGATCGGTTTGTGTGGCGTAGTTGCGTTGTTTTGATCCTGCCAGAAAGAGATACCGAGAAGCCGGAATTCATGTTACGCGTACTAAGACCGAAACTCCTCTAGCCTAAGGGGGCTATTCCTCCAAGCTCTAACTCTCTCCACGTCATGTCAGTCAAGGCCGCCTGATATGCATGCTGTAGAAGCCAAACATTCGTGTCCCCCAGGTTGAGGTCCCTTTTTTTAGGCAAATACAGACGGAGCCTGGGTATTTTTGTGCCTGCTGCACACTTGAGCTTCACCTCATGCTCGACTCCCACCATAAAAAAGACCTTGTGTCATACTCTCTAGCTTGGTGGGGAGCAAGACAAATAACAACGAGAACGAGCGAGACATCATAAGACAACGTTCGTGTGATTTTTTTTTTCTTTTGGTGCGTGCAACTTTTGGGGGATAATTTTTCACATTAGATTTTCTTTTACTTGACATGTCGGATTTTATTTTGAACAATATTTTTTCATTCGAACGGATCATTCTTTTCATACCGCTGCCCACACATTCTGGAGTAGTGCACCTGACTTGGGTTGGTAACTATTTTCCAACACACTCACAAAATCACACAAGGTAAGGGTTTTCAACTTTTTCCCTCCTTATGGCTAGCCATCAAAGCTCTGTTCGTGACCCCCAAGAGGCTCAACATGTTGAAAAAAAGAAAGAAGAAAAAGACAAAACATTCCCCAAAAATGACAAATAGACAAAAAACCAACTCCAGATGATAACACAAATGGAAGCTCCAAAAATGTACAAAAAGCACCTTTGAAAATAGTGTTCGACGTCGATGAGTTGCTCCATCGGGCAAGAGCCATCTCCCATCAAGTGCAGAAGAAGGGTCACTTGTTCAATTTGGTGTTCGACGTCGATGAGTTGCTCCATCGGGCAAGAGCCATCTCCCATCAAGTTCAGAAGAAGGGTCACTTGTTCAATTTGGTGGAGCATCGGCAAGACCAACAGAAAAGAACAGTGTCGGTCTTTCTTATGAACAAAAGATTTTTAAAAATGTGAAACCCATCAAAGACCTGGTTTTGAAGTCACTAACCAGTCTGGTAAGGGGCTTGATGGCTGGTATCTCTCACACTTTCTGGGACGTACTGGTACCAGCTATAAACGATGCCGTCTCCTTGGCTCGTAGGGTTTTAAAAGTTAAAGATTTCATCTTTAGGACCAAGTACTTGGGGGTGGCGAAAGACTATGATGTTGGTATTTGAGGTCCATAGCTACCTCATAAACATGAATTTAGCTGCCGACATGCTATAACTCGGTAACATCGTCTCTGCTTCACATAATGGTATACGCAGGAAATGGAGGTTTGACAATGTTAAATAGTAAATCCTTCTCCATTCCCAACTGGTTGGATTTGGAAGGGTACAGACTGCCTGTCATTGTGACAAGAAGAAAGCCGACCTGTTGGCATAGTGGAGAGATTGGTCATCTTTCCGCAATTTGCCCAGGGAAGAAGGCCTCGTTGAAAAAGCCCAACCACAGTCGGAATGCCCCACCACCCGTCGCAGCGAAAGGCGAAAAGGAGGTTCATGTAATCTTGCCTACAGTCAGGACATCGGGTCCCAATCTAATTGGAGAGAAAGGTACTGTTTCCCTCCCCTTGAGACTTCTTCGGTCACCGCCAAGAAGTCAAAGATGGAGTGGCTGACAATAGGAAGTGGTAGGAGGAAGATCCAGCTAGTGGATCCTCAGTCTCACAAGTTTTCCCAGGCAGACACCAAGACCTAAACCCCCACCCACATACACATTAAAACAGCAACAAAAACAACACCAACAAAGGCCAGGTGTACTTGTGGCAGTACAGCCGGCCTCACAAAACGCAGGGGTGAATCTACTTCCAATCCACTGGTCGGTTACGTTTTCGGGTGACACGACTAATCTACTATCTACCTACGTTGTGCTTTTTAGATCTAGACATCAATCGTTCATCTGAGTCGCCGGTCGATGAGTAGACAGATGAGACTGCACAATCAAGAAAGTAAATAAAAGGTCGACGCCAACAATAGAGAACAAAACACGGACTGGCTTTGTGTGCTAGCCGTTACCATGGCGGACAAGGCGTTTCGGTTGATCAGGATTTATGGGTCCAATACCACCAGTGAGCTTCCTGACTTTTTTCGGCGCATCGAGCTGTTTGTAACGTCATCAAAGCAGGTAGTTTTAGTGGGTGATTGGAACACTGTGCATGATCCCAATCTAGGTCGGGGGTGGGATCTAGTCGGGCTACTAACAATTTAGATTCAAGATACTTTGGCGCGTTTGACGTGAGATTCGATCTCGTCGAAAAATTTCGTGAAAAGCATCCAACTAAATTATCATATCATATTTACCAACCCCTCTGCTCAGGCAGGATATGACACAAGGTCAATTTTTTTAAGCAGAGTTTAACAGATTTGAATTCAGAGTTTTCCTTCTAGACTAGTTGCCTCACCAAGGCTGAAGAACTCAGTCTGCCCTACTATTTACCTATAGCTGGAGGGAGAATAATTGGATTCATACCCTTCCTAAGGGTATTAGTGCTATGTGAAATGCAATCAGTCTTGTCCAGGATTTGAACTCGTGTCGCCGTGTCCATTTCCAGCGACGATAACCATTACACTACGGGCACCTCATCCAACTAAATTATAATGGACTTGGAACGGTAGGGGCGCCTCGGATCAGCTTTACAACTACCTCAACCTCGATTAATTAGGTGGTCCAAGTTTCGAGGTTTATAAAAATTCCGACCACAAACTTTTGTGTCGATTAGGCTAAGCTTAGGATGTCTAGCAACTGGAAGTTCAACGCATCCTTATTGGATGAGAAGAATTTTCAGGGCCAGCTGGAACTAATATTAAAGCGGAAATATAACTGGGAATAGTGGATGGGCTAATCTTAAAGATAGAATTGGCCCTTTGTTGCCAACTATAGTAGAAACCTCAAATTAGATAGAGTAGCAAGGTAAAGAGCATAAGAGGCTAAGATAGATAGGGCGGTTAAGGCGGGAGATAGTGTGGGAACAAACATAGCTAAGGCGGAGCTGGCTTTTTCGCATAACAAAAAGTACCAAACTCTCATAGTTAGATTTATTAAAAAGAACGTCTAGCGAGGCGACGAATATGGCTCGAGAACTTCGAGCTGAGGAGCTAAGATATACGTCACAACGACATATCGCGAGTGTCGTTGGATGGGCAACGCCGAACTACAAACGAAAGGATTTGTTGGAAGTTTCGAGATTACTTCTAGAAACTTTTCACAAAGGAGTTCGGGTTGAGTTCTGCTCAGTTCGACACGTATATTGCCGAATTTCCCCGTTTCAAGGCGGCGGAAGCGGCTGGGTGTGAGGGTCGCATAACAGAGGAGGTAATTCGATAGGCGTTGAAAACAGTCGGGACAGACAAGTCCCCGGGATCGATGGCCTGTCCAACGAAGTGTACTCGAGATTGTCATATAACAAGTGGATGAAGCAGGGATCCACACACCAACGCTTCACCGTAATAAAGTTACTACGCAAGGATAAATATGGTGGGGATGGGATTAATAACTTTCACCCTGATTTTGGCGAAGTTCTTAACAGACTGCTTGCAAACTGCCTTTCCTAGTTAAATTGGCTCCGAACAGTATTGTGCTGTTAAGATAATCTTTTTTGGTACACACGATCATTGAGAAAATCAACGGTAATGCCACGCCTTCGATAGGGTTGACCACGGTTTTTTCTGAGGGGATGTTTTGTCTGCAGCCGGATTCAGAAATTATTTTCGCAGCTGAATTTGCCTTCTTCGTGGTGGAGGTGAACGGAGTTTGAATTTGAATTTTGTTTAATGGTATATCAACCTCTTTGGGTCATTTAATGCCAAGAAATGTTAGGATGTTTTGTCTTCGATGTGCGTTTAAAGATATGGGTTTTTATTATAGTATTTGATTATATTTTGCCATATCTCTTACATATCATTTATATTTCTTTAATATGAGTAAACAAATGACTGATATTAAATTTTTGCTGGTGCTCAAGACCATTTGACTGTGTACAAACGAATGATTAAAAGTGAATAGAATGATTTTTAGCAGCAAGAAAGTTTGTAATTTCTGAGCGATATGAAATTATTGTCATTGTTAGCGATAAGTGAAATTGTTATTGTTATAAGCGAGGAATGGTTGTAACGTGCGTGTGTGTGTTTACGTCGAGTTGTTTCCACGCTAAGTTTGTAAGGTGTCCCGCTAATTGTTGTTAGGTATATAACGGAGAGAAGTTACAAGATGTCAAAGTCGAAATGTTTTTAGGAATAGTTTTTATTTGCAGCATGGAAAATGTAGTTTGCGTTTGTGCTGCAAGCCTCATAGGAGAGGTTGTGAGTAAAGAGACGAAATGGAGTTATGAGAAAGTTGAGAAAGCAGCGCGTATCGTCGGGCGTGCGAGGGATTGTGTTCGCCATAGTTTAGCGAAAGTCTTGTTGGCCGTTGGAGGAAATAAACTTTGGAGTCACCGTGACTTTTGTGTGTCTGGTGGATTTGGGGAGAGGCGTGCGTTGTCTCCGTTAAAGTGGCCCAGAGGTGAAGTGAGAGCTAGGTGTCGAGAGCGGAATAAGGCATCGCATCGATATAGCCACTTTTGGGGGTGACATAAAGTTGTTCCTGTGTGTGGTGTGTTGAATGTATCTAATTCATATTCAACTGGGATTCCTTGGTCTAAGTGATAGACGCAAGGAATCCATAAATTAGATAGGTTCCCTCATGTGTCCATGCTGCAGCTGTTATTGAAGAACGGCCAGTGGGACGTCTGCACTAGACGGTGTTGTTCAGCCAAAGAGAGTGTGTTTGGCAGCTTACCCAATTTCTGCTGCCCGGAAAAGAATATCCGGGATGAATAGGATATGTCATCCTGATTGGGTGAAATTATGCGTCGAATTAAATGGCACGCCAAACCAAAATACCTTCTGCTACAATGGGATTGGTTTATTTGTTAGTGCTTTTGTTTAGTTTGGATTTTCCCCTTTGCTTAAGGGATCTTTCCTAATTTTGGTTGCGTCTCTCACGTTCATCTAAGACTGCTGAAATGTGTTCCTTAATTGTCTCTGGTGATCGTTTTTAGCATTTCTATTAGATTTTTTTACTTCATTAGGTTGTTCAGTTCTTCCTGTTTTTGTTTTGTATCTTCTTTTTCCTTGTTTTCTTTTTTCTTTTTTTTTTTTTTTTTGTTATGTGTGCATAACTTGATTGTTCTTTTTGTTGTGTTTGTTTTTCTATTTTCTTGTGTATTTTATTTTTGTTATTCTTTTTTCTTTTTCCACATTTCCCATTCCTGTGAATATGCAGGGTGTTCTCCGGTTCAGTTGAAAGTAGTTTGACATCAGGGTCCCGTACCAGCTTATCTGGGCTAAATGGGCTCTTGGTGCACCGGGAGATCTTCAGCATCATCTGTCCGAACATCTTAGTTTCCTATGCCGGATGTGTACACAAGATAAGACGGGCGACTTCTGGAAGGAAAACGCCAGGAAAGCCTTTTCGTCGTTGAGAAACGTGCACTCGAATGATGAAGAAACCCATTGTATGACCAAAACGAGCGTCCCTTCTATCGTGAATGCTTACATGCTCTGAAAGTTCCCTCTCGGCTGCAGACTCCTTTCGTTGTCAAGTAAGGGTTAATGAAGAGAGACGTACGAGACGAGGTTGGTGTGATAGAGGAGGGCTACTTATTGTGGCTTTGGGGCACCGGGTTGAGGTGCCTCAATAACGACAAGACACCCCTCACCTGGTGGATGATCTGGAACACCTTCTGGGTGGGCAAGAGGCTGTTTGTAGCGCGTCTGGCAGTTTTGCCAGAATGCACCCGATGTGGTCATATGGAGGAGTCGATCTCACACGCTTTTCATGAAGGCTACATGATTTGCGTACTGAATGGAAAGTTTTTTGACCGGGAAGCCAGTTCTGTGTGCAGCAATATGGTCCCTTCATTAAACAGGTCGGAACCCTATGTTTTTCTTTACTTGCTCGGCGTTATGAGAGCCGTGATTTAGACGATGTGTCAGATGAAGTTTCACGAAGGCGAGTCTTTTTCCTTTCTGACATTGGCTGCTTATTACAAGCACTAAATCAAAATGAAAATACTGTCTGAGAAAAACTCTCATCGGAATTCGAGAAAAAGTCGCATGATAGGAGCCAGCCTTGAATTCTTCTTGAAAGTTACAGATGAAAAAAAAAAAATGTGCGTAAAAGAAGAATATTGATAACTCTGCCGAGATAGGTTAGATGAGTGAATTTTTGTCTTGTTTTTGTAAAAAAAAAAACAACAGTTTAACTTAGCTAGCATATGTTAGCTCATTGGCCCGTTTATTATTTTTTAGTTCCCGTTATTTCTTTACCTTACCTTCCCCGTTAGATCATAGAAATTCGAGTTCTCCAGATGTGCAGAGGATAGTATTTTAACCCCGCTTCCCAAGCAATGTTTTTTCGACTGGTGAACAAGCTTTTCCCGTCATTGTAAGCTTGTGACGGGTGGGGGCGAATTACTATCATCCTTTTTAAAATTGTACATGAATTTTTCTAATTTGTACATGTTCGTTGGGGATTTTTTGTATATATATATATATATATCCGTGATGAAAATTTTAAAATAGCCCCCCTTTTCCCTCACAACTTGTTTTGGTGACCGTAGTAATGATTTACAAAGCTTTTTGTTTAGGTGTGGCACAAGGCCGAATAAATTGGGCACTCAATGAGACTCGAACTCACTCGTGAAGGTTTGCTAGTCTAGCTCACTAACCATTACAGCACCCGAAGTAGTGACTGTAGTACAAAAGTGTTTTTTGAATAATTGCGTTGTTGTGGTGAATGGGTTATTGAAGTACGTATTGGTCAGAGAAAAGAACTAATTCAGTTAAAAGTTGGGATAGTGATGTTGGTTGGTTGGGTTTTATGGCATATCAACCTTTGTAGGTTATTTCACGCCAAATTAATCTTTATACAAATAATCAGTTCTATTTCAAACAATTCAGTTTAGCATGAGAACATAGTTTAATTGTCAAAAACGTTTCTATTTCAAGTTATTCAGTTTAGTCAAATAGTTCTAATCCAGCTAATTCAGTTTAATATAAGTACAGATTTTGTTTACACAGGTAAATGTCAAAACACTACTATATTAAACAATTCAGTTTAGTGTTAGTAGAGTTTCAATGTCAAAAACAGTTCCATTTCAAACAATTCAGTTTAGCATAAGCACGCAATTTAAATGTAAGTACACAGTTTATTTGTCAAAAACATTTCTATTTCAAGTAATTCAGTTTAGTCAAACAGTGCTAGTTCAAACAATTCAGTTTAACATAAGTATGCAGTTAGTTCAATTTAACCCATAGATACGAGCCTAAGGTGCTACCATTCCGAGCCATAGTGGACCTGGGAGCAATGGCAATGAAGGGGTGCTCCGCATTCCCCAAAGCTCCAGCATCGTTTTTTTTTTTTTTTAAATATTCCATATTTCTTAATAATATTTTATTTCCGTTGATAGAGTTCTGTTTTTTAAATTCATCAGTATCTCAGTTTTATCTTACTCTGCGTTTACGTAATTTTGTTATGTTATAAAAAAAAACAACTTTCAAAACTCTTTAAAAACACTCTTTACACATGCAAGCAACCCCTGATGATGGCCAATAAAAAGTCCGAAAGCGCTCGGAACAATTTTGGTAAGTTCATCCACCAATTCCAACCCGAAACTAAGAGACTTATCAGGAAACTTGGAAGGGTCTTAATATAGACAAAATGTATCTTTATTATTCAATCAAACATGCTTAAATTATACATATCTACAAAAAGGGACACAAACATGTGTATATATATAAAGTTATTAGTAAAAAATAGTTACCTGTAAATTTCAAACCACATTACCACACATACACACAAAAAAAATTTCAAAGACACACACTCACACAGAGGAAAAAATAACTGTAAGTGAAATCCAAAACCACTTCAACACACACACACACGCACAACGACAAAAACATATCAAATATCAATGAGAGGTAAAGAATGCTGAGTGTTAAGCAAAGCGGCATCAAGTACCATTTTTTGAGTCTTTGGTTTGAGTCGACCAGGGATTGAACCTCGGTCTAACGAATCATTGGCGAACACTCTACTCATTAACTGAAAATCATTCAAACTGTAAACACGAGTGAATTCAAGTCTCATTGAGTGCCCCATTCACAAGGCCTTGTGTCACAAATGTTCTCTGACGAAAGCAACAAGCTGGAAATATACACATATGTAAGAACAAAATAAGTAAATAAATTCTAAAAATACAAATATCTTCATAGACCTACTTATTTAAAGATATTTTTGTCCTCTCTTTGGACCTACAACAAAAATTCACACACACACACACACATATATATATATGGTACTAGCAATATACCTGCCATGAACCTTTCATTCTGTAACAAATCACTTCCCCTAATTGGAAAAAAACCACTAACCAGGGATTCATCCAATTGGAATGAAATTTTCAGTGTTCATTCATTAATGAGTGTGTAGGGATTAATTAAAAAGAAAATAAATTTTAAAATATAGTAGTTCACAGAAGCCCTCTAACAAGAAGAAAGAACGGCGTATTCCTATAGAAAGGGGCAGCTGGGCACTGAAAAGAAATTCTGTCACTTTAGCCGGTACCACTGCTATCGGAAGGCCTTTTTTCCTCTGTTACTAGCAGTGACCGCATGTGCTAATTAGGTCTCGGGGCCTGACAGCCATGTCTGCTGCTAGCAAGCTGCCTCTGCTAACATACCTCTCTGAAGACACCCACTGAATAAACGACGAACTTAAGACTTATAACGCCCAGAAAATGACTAAAATATATCTCAATACCTTTTATCTGGGAAACGCCATTTCTTCCATTGGTCCAGGAAAACACTCAACGCCATAAAATAATTTAGTCGTGAACCCCAAAATGAAGTTTTGAATTAAAAATTATCCTAGTCTATTTCCTTCCTTCCGGAATTCATTTGCAGCCTTCCACAGACAAAGACAAGTTAATAGGGTAAGAAGAAAAAAGGAGTCAGATACAAAAAAAACCCAAAAAAACAAAATCATCCCCATAGAATCCAGCATTAACCAACACTGACATGGACGATTACCAACAACCAACGAAACAAGAAATAACCAACTAATCTTCTATGCCCCATAAATGAATTAATCTTATAATGCATTAGCTATTTTATCAAAAAACTAGCTGAATTTTTTAAGGCACTTAAGTTTATCCCCCCACCATGTGTTTGTTGGTTGCTTGGATTTTATGGCATATCAACCTTTCCCACCATGTGTGTAGTGCTATTAAATCGGTAGTGATATAGGATATGGCATAGAGTTTCTGTATATCATAAAAAGAAAAGTCTGAAGATGTGCATTAAATAAAGAAAGCAATTTGAATTGTGAGGCGTTGGAAGAAAATAGTACAACAAATATGAATATTTAATTTATTTTTTAGTTTTAATGTTTTGAGAGCTCTAAATAGTAAATATTTATTTTGTAGTAGAAAGAATTCCGAATTTTTGTTTGGCGCGTAAATTAATTTGACCGTTGTGGTCTCTTCGCATATTTTCACCCAATAGGGATGACTTATCCCATTATGCCCGGAGGACTTTCCCAGGCAATACAAAGGCGATGAAACCGCGCGAAACTTCCTCTCCTCAGCCATCCTTCGAGCAAGATGGACCTGTCCTCTCTTTCACTCCAGCAGTAGAACAATTCACCATGAGAAGAGCGCATTTAATTTATGAACCCGTGTGTCTAGGAGATCAATCCTTAATTATTCATTCAACCCTCCTAGACCAACGACTCCCAGTTAATTTAAGTTTGATGTTAAATTCCGCCTCTGACTACAGCAATTCGATTCCTGATCTGTTTTCAGCAACTCAACTTTAGCTTGACTAAGTAGGGGGAGTGGTAACCTGTATTTAGTATTTAAGTTCCCCCACAATTTAATGTTAATAAAGTTTATATAAGTTTTATATATATGTTTTGTTTAGAATTAGGCACATGGAAAAAAGTAGTAAATGAATAAAGCATATTAGCAAATGAAGGAGTAAAGAATATGCAACAAATGAGTAAAAGATATGAAACGACGCGGAAAAAAAGGAACATTTAAAACAAGACGACGAACAAAATAAATTTATATACTATAATAATAAAACCTATATTGATACATTAAAAATATCGCTAAATCTATTAACAAAATAATCGTGTGTGTATATGTGTGTCTTAGAGGTGGCTCCAAACACAGGACGAAAATTTACGCGCGGACGTAGTTCTAAGCAGGTCACGTGATTCTCCTGGCCAATGGTTTCCCGAGACTGAATATGTGAGCGTCCGCCATCTTTGTTGTGGGAACAAGTGGCATACCACTCAAATTAAATTATAGGAGTGTAAAGTCCTATATGTCCCCCCACAGATTGATAAATATTGAAAATATTTTTCAATATGTTCTCTAACGTGGAGGCAAAATTGCGTGACAGTTGACTTTGTGGTGATGAATGCAAGTGTATTTTTCAGCGTGGAAGTTAGTTCGCACTTTTTTTAGCATTTCTTGTGGGCACAAGGTGAAATTTTAGTGCTGTTTTGTGTGTAGAACAGCAAGTACGCAGTGTTTAACTCAATTCGCTGTAATAATGTCTTACGTAGCTTGTGTTAGGCTCATTTTAGGATGTGTTGATATTTGAAGTTGTGGAAACTTTTTGTTTGAGCATTCCATGGAGGTTGTGTTGTGTGCAGTTGAAGGAAGTGACAGGTGAATTTATGTTAAAGTTCGTTTTTGTTGAAACGATTATTGTTGAATTGAGTCTAGCTAGGTTGTTTGTGTTTTTCCATAAATTCGGTGTTTAGCGTTGCTCGTGGGCACGTATTGACCACGCCTCGAATTTTCTTAGTAGTGTGCACAATTATATAGCTATCATAATTCCTGTTGTGTTGAAAATTTTCGAAGTTGAATGTTGTATAATGGAATGTAGCGTCAGCTTGGAACAACTTTCCTTCAGAGTTTTTAGTTGTTGGACGTCTGAGTATTCATGTCGATTTTTTTTTTTGAAGATTTGCTTGTCTTCGTTTTCGTAAAATCAAACTTTCAGATGTCTTAGTATTTTTTTGTGATTTCTGTTTGCTTTGAGAGCTAGAGCTAACATTGTATTCGGTCTTTATTGGGTGCTTTTCGGCTTCGTCACTCTAGCACTCACGGATAGTTTGTCGAATTTGTATTTGTTCAGAAAATGTCGGGAATTTTTTTGGCTGGTGGAGAATATCGCGTAGTCCTGTTCTTCCTTGTTGTTGTGTATGTCGTCCCACTGACAAGTTTGGTAGTAGTAAAAGTAGTGTTTAGGAAAAAGGTAGAAAAGGCATAATATAAGCACATGGAAAAAGTAGTAATGAAGGAAGCCAAAGAGTGAAGGATATAAAACGAGTAAAGGTTGTGAAACGGCGCGGAAAAAAAGGAACATTTAAAACAAGGCGACGAACAAAACAAATTTATATACTATAATAATAAAACTTACATTGATACATTAAAAATATCGCTAAATCTATTAACAAAATAATCGTGTGTGTATATGTGGGAGTGTGTGTGTGTCTAACACAACTAAACTACAAAATGATTACATATTTAAAATGTCTTTCTTTTTATGGTTGGAAACAGGCGGTTTCACTGAGACTAGAAAAAGTCTCTTAGTCGATGTATGTCTGCGAGGCCCATCCAAGTTGTGCTCTTTGACGTCTGTTGAGTCACCTTAGAGGGAGTGTGTTGCCGCCGCGAAGAAATTGTGTGAAAAGAGAGGAAGAGTGTTTGAAAACGACGTATTTATAAAAAAAAAAAATACACTTTTTGGAGGTGGCTCCAAACGCAGGACGAAAATTTACGCGCGGACGTAGTTCTAAGCAGGTCACGTGGTTCTCCTGGCCAATGGTTTCCCGAAACTGAATATGTGAGCGTCCGCCATTTTTGTTGTGGGAACAAGTGACATATCGCTCAAATTAAATTATAGGAGGGTAAAGTCCTATAACTACCACAACTCTATTCATGCTCTAACATTCAGCTACTTTATTCTTTCTTAACTGTTACTACTGTTTCTTCTTTCTGCGACTTACAGCACCAAGGTTCTTTTGTCTCAAGCTGTTATTAAAACTTCCAAATTGAAAACTATCAATATTCTCGCCGCCTTCGTTTTATTTTCTTCCTATCAACATAACTGGAGGCAACTTTATTCTGGTTAGTGTTATAAGTGGTGACCCCAGCGTGATACGAACACGAAACCTTCATGGATCCCGAAGTGATACAAACACGCAGCTTCCCGACGTAATACGTACACGCAAACCTTCATGGATTCCGACGAAATATGAACACGCAGCATTCCGACGTGATACGAACACGCAACTTTTTCGACGTGATACGAACACGCAACCTTCATTTTTTTTTAGCTTAGGGAAATAATTCTTTATCGGTATTTTTTCTGAAAAAGGTGGGGTCTTAAAGAACATTTTTACTAATCGAAAAATCGAAATTCTAAAGCAAGAAACTTGGAGCTGTTTTTTTTTTCTTTTTTAGATATTTTTATTTTTTTAAGAAATAAAAAAAAAGTGTTAGATGAAAAAAGTATGGAAACCTACAGTAACACTCAAGACGTTGAAGATGTAAAAGTAGTTCAAACATTTATTGATTAAAATTAATTCAATACATTTAAAAATGTTAAATTATAACCTGCTAAAATAGCTTTTTTTTCAAACTACGTGCTTGTAATGTTACCATACATAAAACTTTTACAACTTAATTTAATTATTTGTTTATTCTTTGAAAAACTTTAAATGTATGAAAAAATGTAAATTTATCATAAGAATTGGAAATTTTAAAAAAAAGATAAAAATTAGCGTTTTCGGGGTAATAAAACATTTGTAGATTATTATCAGCTAAAATGTTAATTATTAAAAAAGTAATTTAAAATTATCTATTTTATTTCCCTATTCTAATAATAGATTTAAAATGATTATTGCTTAATTGTACATTCAAAAACCATGTTAAC